>JADLZK010006343.1:0-364964 GCA_015847255.1 Hyparrhenia diplandra | reverse complement strand
CCTGCCTAGCCATGTGACTCTCATCCAGATCATGAAGCAATCAACCTCATCAACAAATGAAATTTGGGAGCCGTGTGTGACTAAGAATCGAATAAGTACACAACTTTGATATTGGTGAGCTCAAGACATTCAATAACCAGTGTTTTTTTTTTTTTTTTTTTTTTTTTAGCGCGTATTTCATTAAGGAGGAGTATGTAGGAACAAAAACAAATTAAAATAGCATGCAAAACAAGATTGGACAATTAGGCCATATAATATTCTTAATAACTCAAAACATTGCAGATATAAGCGCACACAAACATCGATTGGTAGGGCGTTTCTCGATACACGGATGAAAACTCAACGCTTACATGAACAATACAATTGCAAATAAAGCCACAAGAAGTAGACGCGCGTGTAATCAATAAGAAGCTATAAACGAACAGAGATAAGGATGATTAGGCGCCGCCGGTGAGCTCCTCCAAGTGCGTGGCGATGACGACGTCAGAGGTGGGGTAGGCGTGGCAGGTGAGCACCCATCCGGCGGCGATCTGGTCGTCATCGAGGAAGCTCTGGTCAGACTGGTCGACGCTGCCGGCGACGACCTTGCCGGCGCAGGAGGAGCATGAGCCCGCGCGGCAGGAGTAAGGCAGCTCGATGCCTTCCTCCTCGGCCTGGTCCAGGATGTACACGTCGTCGGGCACCTGCAGCTCCACCTCGCCCTCCGGCGTGACGAGCTTCACGTTGTACGTGGCCTGCGCGCGTAGCCTGGCACCTCGGGCCTGCAGCGGCTTGGTCGCTGGAAGCACGACGGTGGCGGGCGCCGGCGCTGGCGCCACGCGGAGAGAGGAGAAGGACGGCGCGCGGAGGCTGCTCAGGACGGTGGCCATTGTATGTTATGGGTGGTGCCGGCCGGTGCGCACTGCGGCGGAGAGGAGGAGCAAACTATGAGAGGCTGGAGTGGATGCTGGAGTTGGGTCGGAGCTGAGGAGGAGGGCAGATAATAGATAAACGAAGGGATGGTGTGAGTACAACGTGTAGGCTTATCTTCTTGGAGCACAACGGAACTACTCCAACCTCTCATTTGAGAGCAAAAGTAGTGACTCACAGTCATGGAAAAATAAAATGTGGAAACCAGTTGTGGCCACTGATAATTGGTTATTGTGCGTGTGGAGGCCACGAGGCGTATTTTTATTAGACGAGAAAAATAAGAAAAACAACAAATTAAAGGTTACAACTAGCTTCATGACTGTGTTTGGATCTTCAGTGGATCGATGGTTGTGAACGAAGAATGACCAAGAAACATTTCTGTTTTTAGAAAGGCGGCAAGAAACATTTTGTTCTTTAATATTACTAGTGTGTTGCAATGGGAGCTCGATCAGCTGGTTGTGTATATGTAGTTATCTGTGAGATTTACTATACCATCACATCACACCAAGCGCTTCAATTTTTATAGAAATTTGTAACTCCAGTGTACTATACTTGGACGTCTCTGTTATTCTAACTCTTATGGACACGTTGTTCATTAAGAAATTTATTATAAGTCACTCATTTATTCCATTTTGTTTCGAGGTTAGATTCCCCTCACTGTGTAAGGGTGTGTGAGAGAGTGACGCACCACGCACGAAAAAACTTTTTATTCAAATAAAAATGAAGAGGAAAAACAATATTATTTGATTTGCTTGAGCGGTGAAACCCCATAGATGCATATATATCATATCATGCGTCCGCAGTAAAATTGGTAGAGAGAGCTGCTGTCATGGAAGCATACGATAGCTATAGCTTGCTTGGCCCATACATGGATCGATCCATCCATCTCATGGTGGCAAGCATGCATGCTTGAATTTGCTTAGCCGACGAGGTCCTCCTCCTTGTGCGTCTCGATGACGACGTCAGAGGTGGGGTAGGCGGCGCAGGTGAGCACCCAGCCACTGGCGACCTGGTCGTCGTCGAGGAAGCTCTGGTCGGACTGGTCGACGGAGCCGGAGACGACCTTGCCGGCGCAGGAGGAGCAAGACCCGGCGCGGCAGGAGAAGGGGCAGCTCGATGCCTTCCTCCTCGGCCTGGTCCAGGATGTACACGTCGTCGGGCACCTGCAGCTCCACCTCGCCGTCCGGCGTGATGAGCTTCACGTTGTACGTGGCCTGCGCGCGCAGCCTGGCGCCGCGGACCTGCAGTGGCCGCCACGGGCAGCGCCACCATGGTGGTGGCTGCCGGAGCGGCGGCGGCGATGCCGAGGGAGAAAGCCGACGGGCGCGCGGAGGCTGCTGCTGCTCAGAGCGGTGGCCATTATTGGACTGTAGCTAGCTAGTGTGTGGTTGCTAAGGTAGAAGCTGCTGCAGCAGAAGCTGACAATGGAGTGTTTTGTTTGGTCTGGTCTACAGATAGACAGCTCGATCTAGCTAGGGGACAATGGCTGGTTGCCGGCGTTTTATCGTTGGAGGGGGTGGCCGTGAGTGCTCGGCTTATCTGCGGAGGGATATCGCTTGTGCAACCAGGATCACACGTTGCTCATCGTCGCTTCCAGCCAGCCATCCATCGTCCATCTATCCATCTACTACGGACATGCATCTTTCTGTCTGTCGATTAGAATGGGCGTGTGGAGGCCATATGCAGCAATCCATATACCACTACAAACGCAGCATATACCAAGTCTCCTCATCAGCTAGTCGCTGTGTATGTGCGTCCTCTTCTTGTGTTTGTGGTGGCCCTAGATTGGTGATCTATCCATCTCGATCCTTTATTTAACTTTGAGCATTCTCCAAATATATATATTTATATAACTTTGACATATACACATATATGTATGTACAATACAAAGACAATGCGTATAATAATAAGGGTCTGTGTGTTATTGTCCACACCACACAATGCATGCAGTAGTGTTGGATTGAGGTTTTAAGGTCGCGGGTTCCTTGCGATGCAAATAGCTAGCTAGCTATGTAAAATCTCAGAAGCTTCCCAAGTACTTTTGACGAGTGGTAGATATTCGCCCCGGCGTGTAAGGGTGTTCCTCCATTGGAGATGGCGCCCTTCGTTTTATTCAAAGCCCGTCGGAATTGAAGAGGAGGATGGCATTATCCCATGCACCCGTTCTCCACCAAATCCCCGTGCATATATAATATCGGATCCGTGCCTCCATGGCCGGATTTGGTTCTCCTTGATGCATACGATCTAGCCGCTTGCTTGGTGGATCCACCACCCCCGAGTCCATTCGTCGTGGTGTGCATGGTTGTGACGCCACGCCCCCCACCTTCGTCTCGATGACGACGTCAGATTCGGGTAGGCGGCGCGGGTGAGCACCGGGCATTCCACCTGCGTCGATGGCCTGGTCGGACTGGCGCGGACGGAAGACACACTTGCCGGCGCAGGAGGAGCAAGACCCGGCGCGGCAGGAGAAGGGCAGCTCGATGCCTTCATTGTTTGGTACATTTTGTGTCGACACCTGCAGAACAACGATGCCACCCGGTGTCATGTCCCTTGTTGGAGGTGTTCTTGGAGGCACTCCTACTGGCGCCGCGGACCTTGCAAGGAAGTATCTCATGATTCGGACCTCACGCCGCCGACGGATATCCGATGTGCGGCGGCAACACCTCACGCCCGGCCATTATTGGATAAGCCGGGAGAGTGGGGGTGCCCAAGGTAGAGGTCCAAGAGGAGAGGATGAGGTTTGGTCTGGTCTAGTGGCGACTTCCGTCTTTGCCGGCGTTTTATCGTTGGAGGGGTGGCCGTGCTCACACATTCTAATCTGCGGAGGGATACCTCTCTTTCGTCCAGGATCACACGTTGCTTTTCGCTTCCAGGCGACCATCCATCGTCCATCTATCCACCCTAGCGACCTTTCTCACTGTCGATTAGAATGGGCGTATCCATCGTATGATCAATCCATATTCCACTACAAACGGATCATATGGGCCAAGTCTGCCATCAGCTAGTCGGGATGTTTGGAAGGCGACATACCGCTTTGCCTTTTCGTGGCCCTAGAGGTGGGGTGTCCATGGATCTCAATTCTTCGACGCTTTGGATGTCCAAATATCTTTTTAGTACATATATATCTTCATGTACTAAAGTTTGTTATTGTTCTTAGATTTTGTAATAAGTTTGGTTGTGTGTGATCACAATGCATGCAGTAGTTTTGGTTGTATGTTTTACCTCGCGGGACCTTGAATGCACCATTATCTAAAAAACTACAATAACAAACTTATAAGCGCTATATACAATGGGCCTATTCTGTTGGTATTAATTTACAGTTGTGGTGCTGGTATGATGATAGACTGAGACAACGGCGTGGCTCTCACCCACCAACAATCTCTCATCGTCTTCACAGTGGCTCTAATACTTA
Organism: Hyparrhenia diplandra; assembly: GCA_015847255.1. NCBI lineage: Eukaryota > Viridiplantae > Streptophyta > Magnoliopsida > Poales > Poaceae > Hyparrhenia > Hyparrhenia diplandra. The sequence continues at coordinate 360,643 of JADLZK010006343.1, read as the reverse complement.
ATTTACACCCGTCCGTTTCTTTCTTGCCTCTAGTGTTTTGCGACTACTAGGGCATACTGTCGCACGGTCCACGTGCAAAGGTGCCTAGACACCAGTGATTCATTAAACATATGTCAAACAACGAAAGTTGGCACTCTAGATAGAGGAACACTACTACATCCAGATATATAGGGATCATCTACTTCATCTAATGCTACTCTTTTTTTTTTTTTTTTTTTTTTTTTTTTGCTTCTGAAGTCTGACTTCATCGTTGGCTCGGTGGGCAACCTTTCCCTTACTAGGACATTCACTGTGGACCTTAAGAATTCCACTTGGCGAGTGCTCAACAGCCAACCCTAGTCGTGTAGGATACATGTACAAGCACAAATTTGGGGGATGACGTTGGATATCGTGCTCACAAGGTCTCTAACTCATTTTTAGCCCAATCTCACCAAAGCTAGACGCATGGGAGTGGAAAAACCTCAATTTTGGTCCCTAAGCTTTTCGGAGGTGGGGTGCCCAAGGTAGTCCCTTAACTTTTAATGAGGTCGCAGGACAAAATAGCCCCTCAACTTTTTGAAACCGTCAACGGTTTAGTCCCTCACACATTTTTTTTGAGCAACGGTTTTGCTACGTAACCCCGGGGTTTGCTTTCAGTTGCCACCATTTTTGCTTTTTGCTCTTTTCTAATTTATTTCGGTTGAAATCCTCAAAAATCATAACTATCCATCGTCGGATCGGATAAAGATGATTTTTATATGAAAATGGTAGCTCTCGACGAGATCTACAACTTTCTAGTTTTGAGTTTTTCATTTGACAATATTAAAGGTGCTCAAAATTATATAAAAATTTTGATCTCCATAATAATCGCGTCTTACGCTGGGGTGTCGCATTATTCTTTTAATATATTTTTTTATTTGTTGTCAAATGAAGACACTTTGTATACTAAATTTAGTACTCCAAAAGATCTAGATTCTTGTAGTTTTGAGTTTGTACATTTAAAGTTCTTAAGATGTTGATGAAACAACCATTAAAGCCTCGGCGTCTTTTCAATAACAAAATTATGTTGTTTTATCGAATGGGCTTATTCTGTTGGTAAAAACTCAAAACTACAAGAATCTGGTGCTGGTTTGATGATAGACTTTTTGTAACAAAGTGTCTCTCACCCACAACAACAACAAATAAAAATATATTCAAGTTTCTCTAATACTTAATTTAGACCCGTCCGTTTCTTTCTTGCCTCTAGTTTTTTATAACTTTTTTGAGCATAGACATATTGTCAAATGAAAAACTCAAAACTAGAAAGATGTAGATCTCTAGATACAACGAAAGCTATAATTTTCATATAAAAATCATCCAGATTTATCTGATGTCGTATCTAAAGAGTTATGATTTTTTTTTTTTTCAACCTGAAGTCTGACTTCATCGTTGAAAAAGTGGGCAACCTTTCCCTACTAGGACAAACACTGGTTACCTTAAGAAAACCACTTGGCGAGTGCTCAACAGGCAACCCTAGTCGTGTTTCAAACATGTACAAGCACAAATTTGGGGGATGACGTTGGATATCGTGCTCACAAGGTCTCTAACTCATTTTTAGCCCAAAAAACCAAAAGCTAGACCCATGGGAGTCTTACCTTTTGTATGTCGGGCCGAGGAAGGACCCTGGCCTCTTTCTCTGTTAGTGGGCCTTATTTGGCACTTGCAATTGCATACCCAGCCCAGCTCAGTACGCATACCATATACAGCCCAACCCAGTACGCGTACATGCAGGTCCATGCCATTGTCATCATCGATCGTATCTGTTTCTCCCCCTGAATTCACTTCACGCGGAGAAGGAAGAAATCAAGAAAAAGACAGGCTCTCTAGATTATGCGATTGCGAGGCATCTTCGTCTTCTGACTTTTCCACTGTCGGATACATAGATAGCGACGTAATAAATACATAGATATTTTGTGCCGGTATGTAGCTGCGCGTACAAACTGTATTAATTTATTTATTAGATACACAATTTAATTATTCTTCAAAAGATTTGAGTATCTTTGTATTAATAAGAAGAATGTAACCATACAAACGCACGCTAATCACAAGCGTCATCGGAGGTTCATAACAGTAGGTCGGAACATCCTAGCAAACATTGAAGGTTTTATATTAGATATCTAGCAAACCTTGAAGGTTCGATATATTAGTTAAAGGACTACGACCATGCAAGGAGCGGCGTTACAACCTATGCAGCGTCATTCCTCTAATGCTCGCATTTCGACGTCCGAGAAAAGCTTTCAACTTGCGTTTAATCGCTAAATACTGAATCAAAGCTTATTTTCGCCAAAACCAAAAGTTGTCTTATGTCCTCGCCTCGTCTATATTGATTATAAAAAAAACCAGCAAGCAAGGGTTTATGGACGAGGCTATCTTTTTTCTCTTGTTGTTGTTGGTTTTTTTTTTAAAAAAGGGGTTCTCGAGTACTTTTCTGATTTATCTATTAGGCCATCTTGGTGGGAAGTTGTTTCCTGTCACCGACAGGGTATTGAAATAAATAAACAAAGAAATAAAATAGCTAGCTCATGCAAAACATTTGTTTAGAAAACAAAACTTATTTATATTTCAGGTACGGTTAATATATATAGTTGTTTGTTATTACAAGCATAAAAAAAAGTCCAAAGTCTAAAGGATCTCAAAAACAAAGTTTTGAGCCATAACTGCAAGGCATTGTGTTTTCTTGTTATTTTTGTTTTCAAACAATGCAATAATAGTACATGCATTAGGCAAATCGTATTGGAAACTGTGCTTCTACTATAAATAATAGTAATAAATAAATTACTGAGAAAATTAATTAGTATTAATCTGTCCCTTGCTCCGACTTCCGAACATGCATGCCCTGTTTTTTCAGTCCAATAATTGATGTGTGCCTTGTCCGTTTTCAGGCCGAAATCATGCATCCAACTCAATCAACAGGCTGCGATGTGAGATAGATTATCCATATTATCAGATCTATGGACGGAGCTTGTTGCACGTGCTATCTCATCTGACGATCTGATCAATCACCATGTCCATATGCTTTGGGCACTTCGTTTTCATTTTTCATATCATTGCTGCCATCTGTCTACCACGTATACACGACTACATAATGACCGCACCTTTTTGTAACTTTTTTTTCCTACTTCATTCATCCATTTTTTTTTTTTGGTAAAAAACATCTTTTTAGTGAGTTCTTCAAATTACTTATTAGTCGATCTTAAATTCGACTAGATCTTTTTTATAGGAAATAGCATCGAGATTTGTATCTCTAACTAGATCTATTATAAAAAGATCTTTAATATTCATATGATTTGTAATCCACTTTTATATGTTTTTCAAAGTTAATAAGACATATAATTAAATTAGCACCGCCATGCATGCATGGTTACCATCGATTCCATTTCAGCCTCTCACAAGCTAAAATAAGTGGTTCTTCACTCCAAAAGGTTCTGCAATTTTCTAGCATATACAGTACAACCTTTTGTTTGCGTGCATCGGGTGACGTTGACCTTGCTTCTTCAGACATTCCCATATTTTAGTATACACTACGCGTAAGCAATTACTATATAGATAGATGATCAATGCTTCTGTCTTGAGACATTAGCAACCGATTATCTATTAAAAAAAAGATCATATCGAATAAAATAAATAAACAGGACCGGGGAGCAGCAAGCAGGGAAGAATGAAGAAGTTTCTGGGCAACGAAGAAGAAGAATCTTTTGTACGAGACGTGAAGATTGCTCCGACGATGAAGCAGCACAGCCGACAGACTTGAAATGGTCTCCGTCAAACCATGCCATATATTGCTGCCCCTGTTTTAAGTTTTGTTTTACTACCTCAGTTTCAAAACTAATAATAATGTTACGTCCTTTTTAGGATTTAAAAAATAGTATCAATAGGTCTAAATAATTCATTATAAAACTATATTTGATTATTTATGCATCATAGATATCAAAAAGTTTGAAAATCGAGAATTACAATTTTTCAGACTTATTTTGTTGCCACACACACTCGCATGCTTGTCTGGCCTGTTTCATTACCTTCGGCTAGCTAAAGTGCACCATAAATATTATTCCAAGGAATATTCTTGCTCATTGTCAAAGTGGTTGGCTGATAAGTATAATATAGCCAATCTCCAATGCGAGTGTTTAATCGCCTCCATCCCTTCTTGTGCTATTGGTTGACGATTTAATCATGTGGTCTTTGCTTATAAGCAAAACATCGAGCACTTGGTGCTTGCATTGCTTTTCTTCTTGTGTTGGCAAAAACCGACAGGTGGTGAGTTTTCAGTTTCTTTCTTTTTTGTTCCTTAAACTACCGAATAACCATTCCGGCCTTTACATCCACACATGGATGATGGATGGATGTATAGCCCAAAATTACACAAAGGTTCTTAGACCAAAACTTCCACTACACATATACTAACAAGATGATGACATTGGACATTACACTTAGTTTTATAGGTGAAGGGATGAAGTAGATAAGTTCAAGTTGAGTAGATTTTTACCTCATTTTGTCACGTCGAAAGAGGTGATCGTTCTGAGCCCATTCTAGTCATGATCATTCATGAGGTATATATATTTTTTGATTTGTCATCAGTGATAGATCCTTTCAGCTTATATATCCAAAAACCAGCAGAGCGGATAAGGTTTACCCATTATCATACACACTTATCGTCATTTCCCTGAGTTTAGATTACAGATTGATTAATTGATATGTACTATTGTGATGATGATGGAGGACGAGACGAGGAGCATGATTGATACGGGTAGACATAAGGTTGACAGGCAAACAGATAGCACAGCACGTACGGCTTGCATGCCTGCCCTAGCTATAGCACAGCTAGTAGGCCAGATGAATGATTTTGATTAGAAGGGTTAGCGACTTCCTTTAAGTGGATAAAGTTAGATTGGTCATATTTGGTAGTACATGCTTTTCTTAATAATAAAATTATTAAGTTATTTTAAATTATAAGATATTTCTTTACTTAATTAGACACATCTCAAATTGCAAGTCGTTTGACTTTTTTGACATCAAGTTTGACTAATTGTCTTATTCAAAAGTTTGTGTAAAATATCACTTTTTTTTTGTCGTGCCTTGCTTTATAATAAAAAGTTCTACAAGAATAACTTAAATTTAACTATACTTGCACCTTTTTTTTAATAGGACGAGTGATCGGATCAAAATATTCAAACGACTTACATCTTGCGGTGGAGGAAGTAGCTTTTTCTACGCATGTAGACATATATATTGTGTCTAGATATATGTATAATAAACTAATGGAGTAAAATAAATCTAAAACGTTTTATAATTCGAAACCGATCGAGGGAGTAGCTAGCGGTGCATGATCCATGATTGCTTGCGTTTGCTTGGTGGTGTGTTATTGTTGGTTGGTTGGGGTTCCAATAAGAGGATCGAAGGTGCACACATCACATCATCACATCTATGATAGTATAAATAAATAAATAAATTGCTGAGGTGGTGTTGTTTGAGAGACGTTGTAAACTTAACGGCATGGATTAATTAGCTAGTTGGTGCCGCAAAGCAACTAATAACTAATTATATGAGTTACTACTTTTTCTTTATATATACATGTTTATATTTAGTATATATATGTGTGTGTACTTATGTACGATGAAAGAAGAAGGAGGGGACAAGATAATAGGAGTGACGTCGATATGGATCCATGTCTCCTTTGTTTGTTAAAAGGTAATACTCCTAGGTAGATAAATCGATCGAGAGTTGAGACTTGAGAGTTGTCAAAAACCGTAAGGTAAAGCGAAACAACGACACGTAAGACAACATTTTTAATTGGCAGGATGGGTCGTTGAGAAGATTTCTTTGACAACACAGGGTTTATATATATTTGAAAAAAAAAAAGGTGAAAGATGAATGGGTCATTGAGTATGTAGATTTCTTTGACAGCATTAAATTTGTATTTGGAAAAATAGCAAGAGACGACAACGACCGTGGCAACTTCTTGTTTGACATGCTTTTTTTTTCTTTCTCAAGCTATGAGATTGGAAGAGGGTAAATTATATATAGGTCCTTCTAAAAGTGATTTCATGACAGATAATTTTTCTCCAAGATAAACTCAATGTATACAAATAATTCTTTGCAAAAAGTGAATGGCCGGAATTTTAGCTCTTAGTCGTCTCGTAATTTATTCACTTCTTAATAACAAAATTCTCAACATATATAGAATCACTTGACTGCTGTTTTAAAAAAAAAAAAAAAATGGTTTGGCAGAGGCTTCCTAGGGAATGCCACCGACAGCCTCGAAGAGTTAAGCCAGCGGACCTTGTAATAAACAATGAATGGAATGATTCGTGAGAAATTAATTTCTACGTTCTGGAAAGAGCACTAATATTTGATCTGATTTTTATTGAATAATAATAGAGGGTTGGATTATTGGGTTTGGCTCTGATGCGTGGTACGAACAACAACCAACTAATAAATATAGCAGTACAAGTAGATTTGTTTTCTTTTTATTTTATTTTTCTTGTAGCCAAATAGCAACACAAAAAAAGAGCAGCTGGATGGATTGATTTTTGAACAGTAATAATTGAGGTGATGTACAACTACAGACCACGTACAGGGAGAGGCATGTGCTCTCCAGTTCTTGACCTGACCGTGTCGGCGCCCGCTTACCATTTTATTTATTTATTACTTTCTCCTTCTTCTTCTTTTTTTTAAAAAAAAATCTAGCTAACTTTATAGGAATAATATTAGCAACACTTATCTCACTAAATATATTTATTAAAAAAACTTATGGTTTATCTAATAATGTTATTAACGTTGATATTGTTTTATATATAATTCATTAAATTTAGAAATACTTGGTTTCTTGTGAATCATCTTTTTTTTTTGCAGAACGGAGAGACAGAGTATTTATTTTCTCTTTCTGCAAATACGTACGTACCAGTAATAATACACCAATATTTATTTATTGCTGGTATTATCGTATACGATACAATTGTTAATAGGTATATATTTTTTGTAAGTTGCACGTACATTGTTATTATATAATTAATTAATTAAATTGCAAAAAGAAAAGGAGAAGATAGTTGTGCGCGGGGCCCACGGGCACCCGAGGCAGGTGGGGCCCAGCGGCGACCAAGAGGAGCGTTCTTCACCTGCCGTCGTCTTCCTCCTCTTTCTTCTCGTTTCTAGACTACTAGACTTGGCTTGCCATACCTTGGACTCCCCTCTCCTCTCCTCTCTTCTCTTCTGGCGTGCGTGCGTGCGTGCGTGCTTCTGCTACCTCGCTAGCCCTGGTCCAATCCAGAGCCCCCGCGCACGCTACCGGAGAGGAAGGAATCCAGCGCCGTCGAGCAACGGGACTCCGCCCGACACCGACCACTAGTACACGCTGCTGCCTCCTCCCTCCACCACCGTCTCGGCATCTCGGGGGACGGAACAGAGGAGCAGAGAGATCTATCCGTCTGCCGAATCGCTTGCGGTTGCAGGGTACCATTGGGATTCCGATTCCAGGATCGCTCGCTCGCTCGCTCGGGGGTACGTGTGCGGCCGCCCTCCTCGCTCCTCATCCAATCGATTCCGATTGTGTTGGATTTTGATTTTGATTTTGATTTCAACTACTTTCCTGCATCCCGCGTGCGCAGGCGCTGTTAGCTCCTGCCGCCAAGGGCAACCTGCCCACCACCGCCTTCCCTAGGCCAGCTGCCCAGGTTTACGAGCTCCTTCGCCGGCGACGAGAGCCCACCAGGTTCCCTTCCCTTCCTTTATGCATTCGGATCTGATCCACTCCAATTCCTTCAAGTAATTTACAAGTGTATATCATCATGCCTACTACTGCTACTGACTTGGGGTTTTCCCCCTTTTTTGATTGATTGACCAATTACCAATTCCAGCTGACCAACCGCAAGGGCATGTGACGAGCTGCCGCCTGCCTTCGCTGCAGGCAATGTGCTCCGACATGTCGGATCACCACCACGCAACCAGGTACGTATTTCCTCGATTCTTTTCTCTTCTCTTGCGTTAAGCTTAATCAATCCTCAGCCTCCTCCGATCCTCTGGCTTGGCTCAGGTTGCATCAGATTAACAAATTTACTTAACTTTGCTTGCTTCATTCATTGATATGATATTACTGGACCTGTTGCGGCGGAATACATACTCTCCCCAACCTTAGCCTTTTTGTTGTTTCTACCATTAACATGTTAATACGTTGTTATACACCATCTGTTTCTCGTAAGCACAAGTCCCTTTTCCTGGAAACCAAACCAGTGTTGAACAGCTTGAATCTAAGTCAATTATTCGCCCTTGGACACTTGGTAACACTGAATAGGGATCTTTTTGTTTCTTTGCCTGCCAACAACTAGCTAAACCTGTACAGCTTTAGTTTTTGATTGACAATACAGTGTAAAGCACATAGGTAGATATATGTACCCATCCTCATCCTTTCCCTTTTTCCCAACACAACAGGGAGGATGCACCAGATGCTAATGGTTACCATCGCAGTCCCCATGGTGCGGATCATCTCGACCACAGTCAGGCTGCGGATGCCGATAAGCATATAAATCATCAGTCCACAGATGGCAACAGCGCTTCAGGCCACAGACACGGACGTATCAGCCGCCATCCATCCACATCTTCTGTTGATGATCGCTCCATCAAGTCTGGTGACGATTCTGATGGGGCCGAGAGTACCAATGGCAGAAGCAGTAATACAGAGATCTCATTTGTAGAAAATGATACCATCTGGATACCACCTGAAGCCGCAGATAAGGAGGAGGATGAGGCCCAGAGTTTTGCTACAAGCATCGCTTATGATGACGATGATGATGATTATAGTGACGGGATAAAGTGGGGCCAGTCAAGTTTCCCATCCCCTGGTAAGCAGCATGACGCCAGCACTAGCAGTCACAGGGAGGAACGAGAAAAGGCGATGCTAGAAGCTATGAATGGCCAGCTGAAGATACTTGTCAGTCGGTTTCTCGCATCTGCTGGCATTCCGTCTTCCAATGAAGAGGGTAGCGATAGCTGGCTTGACATTGTCACCTCCCTGTCATGGGAAGCAGCGCTGCTTATCAAACCTGATGGTAGCATGGGAAAGGAAATGGACCCTGGCTCTTACATCAAAGTCAAATGCGTAGCATCTGGTACTCGCCGCCAAAGGTGAAGCAATAATTTGTCTTCAACTGTTTCTTTCTCCTCATTAGATAGGGTTTCTGTTTCTGCTTCAAACTATATCTGTTCACCTGTGGCAATGTTGGTTTGGTTGCAGCGAGGTGATCAAGGGGTTAGTCTTCAAGAAGAACGCTGCTCATAAGCACATGCCAACAAATTGCCACAATCCTAGGCTTCTACTTCTCAAAGGAGTCCTTGGTCATTCTGATGTCGGTTTGTCATCCTTTAGTTCAATGGATCAGGTTAGATGCTACATATTTATATATGTATGCAAATAATAAACCTCAGCTTCTGTTTTTTTTTTCACGGAGAATAATACCTTCTATTTTATGTGCCTCTTACCATCAGGAAAAGGATTTGCTGGAGAGAGCTATTGGTAAAATGATGGAGATATGTAGTCCCAATGTTGTTCTGGTCGAGAAAACAGTTTCACGAAACATTCAAGAATTTCTTCTCAAAGAAGGTGTCACGCTAATTCTTGATATGAAACTCAACCGGCTACAAAGAATTGCACGCTGTACAGGCTCTCCCATAATATCGTTTTCAGAAGTTCTGGAAAAACCAAAGCTGAAGCAATGTGACTACTTTCATATCGAAAAATTTATCGAGGAGCACAACGCCAGTGAGGGTGGAAAGATGACCTCTAAGACATTAATGTTCTTGGAAGGCTTTCCACGTCCACTCGGTTGCACGGTATGTATAGTTCATGTTGATTGTATACTGGAAATAGTCTATTCCATGCACACTAATGCTATTTTATTGAATAAGTAGGAAGTCCTAAACTGATTGGCATTCCATACCTTTTGGATTAATATTTACAGTGTGGTTTTCTTTTTTTTTTTTCAGATACTGCTAAAAGGAGCAAACAATGAAGAATTGAAGAAAGTCAAACAAGTAATGCATTTTACGGTCTTCGCAGCATATCACTTGATCCTTGAAACATCTTTCTTTGAAGATCAAAGGGTTTTTCTAAATGATAAAAGTACCCGAAAAGAAACTTCTGTTACTGCTACAGAAAGTACATCACCAACTGCTTATGATGTTGCTGCTCTTAGTGGTGCTATCCCTAGCTTTCCTTCGCATGATGACTCTCCAGCACTTAGACTGTTCCATGCCTCTTCTAATAGCTATGCTGATGTAAATAAACCTTTGACATCTCCAAGAAATGTGGACACATTCAGTTCAGTATCCAGCAGCTCTGCAAATGACCTTGAACAAGGTGCAAATATCAGGCTCAATAACACTGAGAGGTTGACATTACCAGTCCAAGGGCCACTAAGGAAGTTGTTCGCTGACATGTTACACCAGAATATTTACTTACCTGTTACATCGTTGCAAGAGGCAAATGATAATAGGAAGGATGTCAAGGCCGAATCCGGTCAAGAAACTGTTAGTAATGGTTTCCATAGGCCAAAGATAGAAGAGTCTGCGGTTTCCATTGAAAATGAGGAGTCCATAAATGATGCCCAGAAACAAGACATTACTCAAGCAACAATGCCAAGAAGTTCTTCTGTAAGTGATAAAATTGGAGAATCACCTGTTATGGAAGACAATGGGGGTAGTACTACAAGTATCGTTATCAAAGAGAAATATGTCGAAGGCGATCAAGTTGATGATGCACTTGATTCTCACAGCATACTGATTTTGATGTCTAGCCAGTGCACAGAAAAGCAGGTTATCTGTGAACAAAGCCATTTAACCCGTATAAAATACTATGGGAGTTTTGATGTGTCCTTGGGGCGATATTTACAAGACATTCTGCAGAATCAGGTGGCACTTTCATAACCTTTTAGCGTTTTGTTCTTACGCGAAATATCCATGTTGTGTTTGTAATACAATTTGACTCAGTTGCTGAAGGCTCAGCTTTTAATGTTTCCCTTGCAGAAACTGAGTTGCTCCTCATGTGGAGAGCCTCCAGAGTCCCACATGTACTCCTACACGCACCGAAATGGAAATTTGACTGTTCTAGTGAAACGTCTGGTGCCCCAACACCATTTGCCTGGTGAATCCGAAAGGAAAAATATGGATGTGGACTAGGTGCTCAAGATGTGATCGCGAACATGGGGTATCCAAACCAACTCCAAGAGTACTAATATCAGCTGAAGCACGCAACCTCTCATTTGGGAAATTTCTGGAACTCAGTTTTTCAAGCCACTCTGCAGCAAGAAGGTTATCCATATGTGGACATTTGGTCAACAGGGATTGCTTGCGCTTTTTCGGGTATACTTCCTGCTAGCCATTGGGCTTTCGTAGTTTCATATATCAATTCCACGGAAACTACCTTTTTTTGCAGTTTGGTGATGAATACTTCCTCTTTCTTACTAATTTCAGGTTGGGCTCTAAAGTTGCCATGTTCCGGTACTCATCGGTTGAAATTTACAATACCTGCAAACCACAACCTACTCTCCAATTTGCTAACCCAATCAGACAGGAATGGTTTGAAGGACAAAGGAGAAATGTATGGTTCATTCTCTTGACTGTTTTGTTCATTACTTATCTTCAGTTATTGTACAATGGTGCCTGACACTTATGCTCCATCTTCAAGGTTCATGCTAAAGGTATGGTGCTTTTCTCTGGGGTTGCAAGATTTCTACAAAACTTGAAGAATGAACATCCTGATGCAGTAACATTAGCAATGAATTGTGGCCTCGCACTTCCTGTTAAGGACTTCACTGAACTAGAAGAGTTGCTGATAAAAGAAAAGGCCCAGTTTGAGGTGGGTATATGCATTCTATTGTCCTTGATATTTGTCCTGTTTATTATGTCGATTGAATTTTTATATCTGTGTTGTTCTGCAGAGTTCTGTGGACGAGGTCACTGATCAAAATGGAATACCATCATCGTCTGTGCATGAACTATTGAATATAAATTGGTACTATCAGGACCTTCTACTTCAGCTTTACATTTGGGATCGCCGTCTACATCAATTGTTCTATTGTAAATCTATCCAATTAGAAAGTGTTGCTAACTACAAGAATCCTGCTGATACTGTTGATGGGATCTACGGCGAGAACTCTGATATTGATAAGAAAATCAGTGAATTTACATATGACAAAACTACGATAGCTTTGGAGGTAGCCAGTACCATAGAGTCTACAAGTAACAAACTTGATCATCAATCAGGTGATGCTGCAGCACCATTGCTTGATGAAAGCCAGGAAGCTGGGCACTTGGAACTTACTTGCAATGGAGGTAGTAAAGCTGAAGAATCTTCCATTGCTCGTGGTCAAGTAAAGGTAGATGGCACAATAGAAACCACAAATGATCCTTGTTTAGAAATATCCAATGGTAAGGAGGTCCAGGTCAGCGACACAGTAGCAGATCCAATACCCATGGAACAGGAGCCTTGTAGCACTCCCCAACAGTTCAAATATTCTTATTGGGATGAAAGGGAAAGATGGATTTGGAATTCAATTTCTGAGTCTCAATTGGCTTACAGAAATGACATTCAAACTGGGTATTTGGAAAAATTCGAACTCATTAACAACTATATGCCACATTATCTTCCTCCCTTGTTTGAACAACACGACGAGGCATACACTCCGCAGTTTGCGGTTGGTCCAGGTGGTAATATTTTGTGCATAATGGAAGATGAGATATCCAGTATAATAGCTCGTGCTCTTGCCATATCTGATGAACGCCACCATTTGATGGATTTAAAATTTGAGAATGGAGTTGATTATTCCAAGGGAGAGCATGCTAAATCAATGGAGAAATCTTATAGTTTTCTGTCTGAAAGTTCTTTCAGCTCATCCCCATGGTCGTCTGCAGATTCTGAAGCAAGCTTGTCATCTCTGTCTTCATTTTCATCTGATGACTTTTCTGGTTATGATAGCTCATCTTTATTGTCCCCGATGCATCCAGAAATGACTGTGAACGGGAAAGTAACTCTTAAAGATAAATATTCAGTCACTGTTGTATATGACAATCAATTCTTTGCGCTTCGAAAAAAGTGTTGCCCATCTGAGCTTGCATATATTACCTCATTAAGCCGCTGCAAGAAGTGGAATGCTCAAGGTGGAAAGAGCAAGGCCTATTTTGCAAAGACAACGGATGACAGGTTCATCATAAAGCAAATCAAGAAAACAGAGTTCGAGTCATTTATTAAATTTGCCCCTGATTACTTTAAGCATGTTTACCATTCTCTGGACACTGGAAGCCAAACTTGCCTTGCCAAGATATTAGGAATCTATCAGGTAGTTATAGCTTATATCAAGAGCTCAAGCTTGATTTAGATTCGTTTCCCTGCTTTTTTTCACGTGGACTCACTTGCCTGTTTCAGGTTAAGCAAATTAGGCATGGCAAAGAGATAAAGATCGACTTGATGGTGATGGAAAATCTTCTCTTTGGCCACAATATTTCACGAATTTATGATCTCAAAGGTTCTACATTTTCACGACGCGTCACTGACTCAAATGATCATGATACTGTTTACCTGGACCAAAAATTATGTTGAGGACATGGGTTTTTCTCCAATCTATATTGGTGGAAGAACAAAGCATCTTTTACAGCGTGCAATCTGGAATGACACAGCTTTCCTCACTGTAAGTATAAAGCACATCTTTCATCTTTGGCAAAATTACTAGCAGTTATGTTTTTCAATGGTAACATTTATGAACATAATTATTGTACTTGCAGTCGGTGAATGTTATGGACTATTCTCTACTTGTGGGAGTGGATAAAGAGAAGCATGAACTTGTGTTTGGCATCATTGATTATCTGAGGCAATATACTTGGGACAAACAACTGGAGACATGGGTGAAGACTTCTCTGGTAGTACCCAAGAATGTTTCACCAACTGTAATTTCCCCCAAGGAATACAAAAAAAGGTTTAGGAAGTTCATGGCAAAGTACTTCTTGTCTGTTCCAGACACATGGAGTCCTGATAATTCGTCTAAGCCATGCAAATCCCTTGGTCAGAGCAATCACAAGTTGGCGGAACTACAGAATGGTGATAGCCTGCCTCAGCACCCAAATGAAGCAGAAGGGTCTGCCTAATCATGTGCAGAACTTCCTGGCAGTTTTTTTTTTTTTTGAAGCCTATCCCATTGTTGTTTGGCTACTTTTCACTTTGTAAAATGGTGTACATATGAGGACCTCACTGTTGATCTATCCAAAAGTTTGCGGTTTTTAGGCAAATTGTTGGTCAAGTGAGGTCCACACGACGTGTACCTATACAAATATTCATTGTTAATTTCACAATTATTATAGTGAAATTAAGAATTCATATGATGATTTTTTGGACCTGTCACTTGTGTGACTGAAGCAGTCTATTCTTCACTTATGACTAACTGTCCAAAATAGACATTTCCTACCTCTACTGAAATTAGGTCAATTTGAGTATTATGTTGTACTGTGTACCTGCAGTGTACCTGCTGAGATCTGAAAGTTGTGCCGTATAAATGCTGCCCCCTGATCTTGTTGCACACAGCACAATGCAGATTTTGTGTTTGATGGATACATCCAGTTTCGGTATGCCCCCTTTCACTTTGTTTTGGTTTTGAAACAATGTACAGCCTTTTCAGATCTCCTGCCATAGAATTGCAAGCTATTTTCTTTCATAACCGAGTTACAATGCAGATTTTGTGTTTGATGTATATATGTCCAGTTTCGGTATGCCCCCTTTCACTTCGTTTTGGTTCTGCATAATGTAGATCTCCTGGTATAGAACATATTGCAAGCTATTTTTCTTTCACAAACTGAGTTACATTGTTACATGGAATGGTGAGATTAAGTTAGTTGTTTGTTCAGTGTGTGTTCTTTTTTCTGGAATATCATTCAATATGTATTTATGCCCTGAAACCATTTTTTATACGCATTCATGCCTTATTATTGCCTTTTTTTTCAGATATCTTCCCTGTAGATGAGGTTCTGCATCAGACAGTACAGGCCTGATGATGTGCCTACTGTTTGCAGTTGTTCTATGTGCTAATTTATTGCTATACAGGTATGCCTGGACCATGAGGTAAATTTGTCTGACAATTCATGACTGAGTACATGATCAGTTTTGGTACTTAATTGTATGCTACTTTCCCTTTCTTGAGCCAAAGCACATTATCATCGAGGACAATGATCTTGTTGGAGCTTGTATTATAATTTTTGCTTGACCAGCTAACTGATACAAGAACTTTTCTTCTATTGGTTCAGCAGGTTGACTGAATGTTAACCTGACCTTTTTCTAATCAATCAGTATTTTGATTTTTTAGTTCAATGTGAATTCATGATGACCAGCTTATATTTGGGTCAAGCGATTCTGATTGCTGCTTTAAGAGGTGATCATTGTGTCCGTTTGAGGAAGAGATTGGATTTGGTGGGCTGATGAAGCTCAGCTTTTCCCACCAGAGGCAGAGTCCTAACTCAAAGTATGGAATATGGATTGCCTGCTGCTTACCATGATATCGCTTGCTTTTGGCCCTGCAAGGCAGCTCAATCAATTTGGCATTGCAACCTTTGCCAGCAGTGCAGTCGTTCTCTACATCAGATTGAGGTCCAGAGGATGATTCTGGCTCAAAAGACGTTCACAAAGTGATCATTCTGTTCCAATTCCAGAAGGCTGTTGCTCATCATTATACAACCAAATGGTGACTGGGGTCAGATATCATAGAGAAGCATCACAAGAAAACTATCTCACAAAAGCGGCCACAAAGGTACCAGGGTCCTCATGTCGTTTGTTCATCTTCTCTGTTTGATTAAAACGACAAGACAACCATCCCTCCCTTAGGTCGTTTGTTCATCTTCTCTGTTTGATTAAAATGACCGGTCTTTTTTGTACCATTTCACCATATTCTTGAGCTGGTTGGAAGCGACGGTACGGTTCAATGACAACGAAAGCATAAGCCTACCACCAAAAACAAAACGAACAATCAAAAAAGAATAAGAACATAAAAGTCTAGTTTCTTCCTTTTTGTCTCCTATAGATAGTTGGCCACACCAGCACAGTGCTTTTCCAGTTATATAAAAGGGCAAAGAGCTGGTTTTCCTTTTTCCCTAGGTCTGATTGGTGGCACTGGTGGATTGTCCTTTTCAGCATCAACTGTTATGTTATTATCCTATAAAGGATGTCTAAATCTGATTATGTTGAAAAGAATGCTAGAGATTATGTTCTGGTTCTGATTCTGACAATAGGCAGGCACAATAGGAAGTGGCAGTACCACCGTTGATTGAGAAGCATACAAAGATGATGATTCTGCTGCTACATGCATGGCTCAAGTATGGACACCCACCCTACTAGAGTGGTTGCTAGCTTGCTAAGAGAGTACTCCTAGTCCAAACAGCACTGCACTTAGACAGAAGGGGAGAGGAAAACAAATTAAAGAAACAAACAAAAAGCACCTTTCTAGATTTGTTAGCCTAAGCTTGTTGTAGGAGTATCTACTAGTGGTACTAGGTTGGCACAGAATAGACGAAGTGGAGCCGAAACCGTTGCTCTGAATAACCAACTCATCTTGATTGTGAAGTTTGATTTGTTTCAGGTATTATGAGGTCGATATGCTAGCGATGGCTGCAGAGGTCGGAGAGCATCTTCCTTCCCTCGACGATCTCGTCGAAGAAGTCATCGAGCTCAGCGATAAGTGCCTCAGCGCCTGATCTCAGCATCCCAACCCATCCACTGATGATCTCGGCTCTCTGGGCGAGGCTGTCTCCGATGCCGTCGCCCATGGCGACGACCCTGTCGAAGTCCTGCTTGAGGCCGTCGATGGCGGCCCTGGCCTGGCGGAACTCGTACATCATGATCCCGCCGCCGATGACGCATCCTTCCATCTCCTGGGCGACGCGCTGTCGCAGGCGGGCGACGGACGCGACATAGCCGCCGCCCGATGCGCGGAGCTGCTGTTGCTGGTGGTGGGCGGCGGCGGTCGGGGAGGCAGGTGACGGTGCCGGAGATGAGAAGCACGAGGAGGAACGAGGTGGCGTTGCGCAGCGCGTAGAGGACGCCACGGAAGCCGTTGAAAGCGTTGAGCTTGAACTCGAGCGGGGAGCGGTCGTCGAGGAGGAGCGAGGCCGGGTCAAGCCTGGCGTCGGCGAGGGCTTGGTTGTCCTGGTGGAGCGCGACGGCGTGTCGTCTGGGCGCGGTGATGGCGCGCTGGAGGTGTCTGGCTGCTGCGGCGGCGGCGTGGGAGTGTGAGCCGCCGCCGCCGTAGAGCCAGTCGCGGAGCGCGGGGGCGACGCGTGCGGCGGCGGCGCAGTAGGCGTCGAGTCCCGCGGCGCCGGCGCGGGCGAGGTGGCAGGCGTCCCAGAGGCGGGAGGTCTCGTCCATGTACTCGTCGAGCCAGCTCTCCCCGGCGGCAGGTGGAGGCGCTGCACCAGGTGGAGTAGCTGCGAGTGGAGGGAACGGAGGAGCGCCGCTGCTTGCTGGAGGAAGGGCGCTGAGAGGCACGCGTGTGGGCTCCGGTGTAGCGCGTCCAGACCGTGCGCCATGGAAGAGTAGAACGCGTTCATGCTGGTGCTGGTGCTGTTGATCTGATCAATGGTGGTGGTGGTGGCTGTGGCTGTGCATGGACAGATGGATGACAGTCGTGGTGTGTGATTGAGGAGCCTGCTTCCTGTGGCTGGAAGATGGCTGGGTTTTTATAGGCAGGCAGGAGCAGAGCAGGGGGACGCACACAAGAGAAGAGACTCTCTGGGCCAGCAGAACAGAGGAGAGGCAGAGGAATGCAGTGCAGTGGAGAGAGATGGTAATGATGGGGTGTCTGTTGCGCAGGGGGAACCATGATTTGGATGCTGCTGCTGGCTTCGATGCCACTGCTGCTGCTCGCCTCGCCTCCTCTCCGTGTTGCTTGCTTCCTCTCCTCCTAGTCAAGAACAAGTCATGGCATGCAGGACCAAGGAGCATCGGAAAACCCAACAGCCTAGTCTACTCTTAACCTGCCTAGGTACTGCCATGCACTCTGAATATGTGTGTGCGTACAGTAGATACTAGGAATGGCTCAGACTACTGACCACGCGTATCGTATATTCGTAGTATCAAGAGAGACGAGACCGTACACCGTAGCGCCTGCAATTCACGGCTGGCTGCACCCTGCAAATCCTGCACAGACGTATGCCCTCTGAGCTGTGCTGTCTGCCCTGCCCTGTCCAAAATTCACAAGGCCGTGCCATGTTGGCTTTAGCTGGAGCCCGTACGTACCATGGCCTCCAGCCGCCCTACGTACGTACACTCCCACAACCACCATGAGATGAGCTACATACGACTTGTCCACCAGTCAGCAACTAGAGTAGGTGTAGGCATTAAAACTGCATTATTGTATTTGTGTATATTCTTCTTCGTGTATAAACAACACCCCCCCTTCCTTCCACGTGAGATTATTTACATGTCCAATTCATCGCTTCCTCGTGTGGGACGATGATTCAACTTTGACCATGTCACTTCGGTGTAGTATAAAACAAAGATTAATGGCAGTCACGTGATAGTGCTTGGTTCAGAGTCCGGGACATCCTAAGCAGGATATCTCACCTTAGAACGGGTGTCCGGTAAAGCTACCTTTTCTTTTGGATCAAATATGCCTGTATCAAGAGTTAAAGAAATGTACAAATACGTGTACACATACAGGTACATTCGAGAAGGATACAAAAGGCACAGAGAACCATCACAAATAAAGAAAATACAATTGAAGCCCTAACTCCTATGTCGGTCGATTCCGCCATGCTCCGTTGCCGCCGGCCACCGCCGGAGACCTTGCCCGCCAACCCGAGGTCAGTAGAAGCCCTATCGCCACAAGACTTTGGAAGTAGCCGCATCAACAAAAACAAGAGTGGGATTAAGCAAACGCTGAAAAAAAAACATCGACAGGAGATACACCCCAAGCTCCAATAACCATGGACCGGAACTCACCATGTACGGCAAAAGTCGCCATGGACAACTCGAGTCCAATCCAATCTCCGACCATCCACAAGACCTAGAGCTGCCTCTTTATCCTCAGACCAAGAGGCCAAAAGACGCACCTGAAGACGATGTGTCACCGGCTGACGACTCCAAAACAGATCTCCACCACCTCTCCGTTGACGCTGGAGCAGAGCATCACCGGGGCGAGGGAGAGGTCGGAAGAGCTTAATTATTCCGTTGTGTCATCGTCGCCTCCACCTCCTCGACGTTGCCTGGAAAATTAGCTACCTGCCAAGGATTGGCACCCCATAGTAAAATCTAGCTCCGCCGGCTAGATATGGAGGCGAGCAAAGCCTAGGTCTAGATAGATAATAACTAGCCAACCTATTTACACCCTCATGGCGATTCCGCGGCTCACCTCCATCTCCGACGCCTAACTGGCCATTGGAGGGGAAAGGGGCCGGCGAAATCGCCGCCGGAAACACTCGTCGCCCCTTTTTCGCCTTTGGCAACTGTAGCAAAGAGGGGAAAAGTAGTGTTGCTCCCGTCCGCCGGCTCACCCAAAGTTCTCCAGCTGCATGATCGTGATACTACGTCCTTTCCAGTGAAGCTACTTGATTAGACACTATGGCAGAGTCTGCATATATAGTTATTTATAAACAGTAAAGCTACTTGATTAAAGAAAATCTTGACAAGCTCATTATCAAATATAATGCATGCACACCACAAAATAGTATTGTCAAAATATTGTTAGCATGACTAGTGATGATTAGCGAGAGAATGTCTGTTTCCAAGACCACCGGGAGAGAAGGATGAGAAGGCGAATGAAGGACAAGGTTTCAAAGTCGGGCAGGGAGTACGAGAGATTTGTCTTTGCGGAGAGAGGCCAAAGGCCTGGTCTCTAGGGGGTGTTATGGTATCTAGAGAGTATATTCAGGGCCGGACGGAATTCAACAAAGTCCTCCCCATGGCATCAGGCATAAGGTAAGGAAGGACGCATGATGGCCTGGAAATGGGGGTATGCATATGCGTGGCGTCGACACTTGGTTGGCTGCTTGGCTACAACCGGAATGATGGGTTTCCTTGTACCCGTACAAATCTCTCTGGCCGCGCGATACAACGCAAACACCTTTTGAGGCAGCCAGCCAGCAGGCACAGACAGCCTCCCCTCTCCAAGAACCGTCAACCCAACCAACCCAGCAATCATGCCCCTCCTTGTTACAAGTTTCTATGGACTTACTCTCAGTATGTTAATACCCTATTATTGTCTAGGCGCTCGTGGGGTTTAGGAGAACGAGAGGGTGATTATGTTACTAGGATTTGCATTGATTGGGGAAACCGTACCAATACAAAGAGTACGTGTTGCCTTATGTTATTATTATTGTTGGCCTTTGCCTTTGCTCTTGGTCCTCCCAACCCATCCCAAACAAAACTACTCTATCTAATCACCAATATGTATCATGGACGATGTAGGGCTATATTTGGAATGGCATTTTTTTTTATATGAAATTGAACCAATTTCTATAAAAAAAAAAATTATACGATTTTTATGAAACACCTGCATTCCAAATAGGCTTTAGTTCTCGAGTTTATGCGTTCGAATCAAGCATACAGAGTGTAAGTTTGTGCTGAGTAGAGTAGAAAATAAAATAGATCAACCAAACACATAGGTGTGCCATAGGTCTAGTCTTGGATATAACATCACGATATAATATATACTGGGAATAGTCTTAGGACATCAACACGGTCTTCAATGTTGCACTTTGACTAACAATATCAAATAAAAAATTATTCTTTAAATACAAAGTTACATATACTATAAGAATGCACTCTTATATAGGAATATAGATCGACACGATCTTCAATAGTGCACTTTGACAAATAATTTCTATAAAAATATGTTGCTTAAATAGAAAAGGGTATATATTATTCTTCGTCCATGAAAGTATTTTAGGATTAGAGAAAACTTGTAACCAACAATTTAATTGCCCTAGCAACTATGACTATCTTTTTTTTTCTAGACATTTACATACTTCAAATTAATTCATGATGAATCATATAATTTGAAAATTTCAAGAATCTAAATTTTTATGTAGAAAAAAGACAAAACATGCTACATTAAAAAGATGGTGACAATTAAGTAAACTCAACACAGTATGCAAGTGTTCCTTCCTTCGAAATTTAAGTCGTATTAGCTAATGATGCCTAATTTAAGTCGTATTAGCTAATGATGCCTAGTACTAGTAGTAGTGTCATTAAACAAAGTTTATGGACGGATGTATGGTCATGTTATTTGAATATACTCCTGTATGTATTGTTACCTGCACTTAGCAGTCTGATTGAATATATAACTGACTGGACCGGAAGACAATGCAACAGAGACTGGTCGTCGTTGGAACAGCTTCACTGCGTGGTTGACCGGTAGGCTCCACTCCACGCCATGTCCGGCCGGACCCCGGCCCGGATGATATGCATATGCATCAATTAATTACTTGCCTTGCATTGTGTGTCCTTGATGATCGTCGTCTAGCTTCACATCTCTCTACACACCAACCGTAGAGGCAGGTCGATCGGCATATAGTACGTTCCGTCCTTGTAGAAATTCCGTCTCTGTGTCTATATATTTAGAGACTTTAGAGTATATGTCAAAGCATGCATACACATACCCCCTAGCTAGGTAGGACACTTGTTGGGACGCTTGCACTGTAGCACTCGTGTCTGATCTCCACTACAGTGTCGTAGTGTGGTAGCTATTCGATCTGGAGCAGCTGGGCATTGATTCATGCATAGTACTAGAATGTATATGATGCTGTCACACGGCGGTTTGTTCCATGTTCTCCCAACATTTTGGCCGTTGCATAACTTCCATGTCGATCGGATCGACCCATCTCTCTCTGCTGCTGCTGTTTCAAATTAAAGCAGGTGGCCGGTGTTGTTGCTACCACACCGATCGAGAAGGAACAACTCAAAGCATGTGTAGGTATATATGTACTATATGGTTGGTGGATTCATCAAAGAGGCATGCACATAAACACACACAGTTGGAAACCTAATCAAGCAAATATATCAGCAGCTAGGAACGAAGAAAACACCCACGTCGAGTGCAATGATAAAAAATAGCTAGGCCTGTGTTGTAGGTCGGCTCGGCTGGCTCTTGAGCCTTGACTACTCAAGGAAAGTTTCGATGCAAGTGAGTGAGATAGTAGCTAGCATGATACTCTTGCAGCAGTAGAGTAGTCCGAGTACCATATATTGCATGGCATGGATGATGGATACAACAGCAACAGTCGTTAGCTGTAGCTAGCCATGCATGCATAAGGCTGCCCAGCACTGATCCATCGATTGCATACATGATGAACATATATGATATGGCTACTTGTACTCCCTCGGTAACATTTTTAATTACGACGATTGAGTAGTATAAATATACATACAGTAGAGTACGTTTATGGTATAGGACGACGACGGAGCTGAGTGAATGAATCTCTGACCGTCGTATCATTGATCGTCCAGCTAGCGCATCCCCTTTGGTTTCGGTGGTTTTGCTAGGGATATCCGGCCTAGGTTTGCGGAAAACTCATGATGCGTGCCTCTGCAGATCGAGCTGCTAGACGTAACCTACTTTATTTGCAATCGATGGATCGATCGATTGATATAGTAGTACGTACTATAAGACTGCATTCATGAATGATGATGATCCATGTATGCTAGCTGCGTCCGTCAATCAAGATGCCTACTACCCTCCGTCCTTTGAAAGTGTCGCTCAAAAAAAATAATATAATGACGATTCTCACAAACACGTAATGCATAAAAAATTTTTAAAACAAGATCGGAGGGAGTAGCTTGCAATTATAAAGGACTGACCCAAACCTTCATGTTGTGACTAGGACGTGGAAGAACTAATCTTGTAGATGCCAATTGCTGGATTTTAACAAATGGCGGCTAGAAATTCAAATTGATGGGGGCACCATTGCTGCATCGACGCTTCATTTTTTTGAACGCGGCAAGCTGACGGACTGCGGATTTCGAACATCCACCTATGACTGACTGCTGATGACAGATAAAGCAGCGTGTGACGCATTACACTGCATATGGGTTTGGATCGATGGCTTAAGACTAGTAAACTTTAACTTGTCGTATCAGCATTGCGCGTTTTTGTATTAAGATAGTGAGAAGTGTCCGATACAACACAAGAAACATGCCTAGCCCTCATAACAACACGAGGAGCAAACTGAAGCTAGTTATTAGTTGCTGCAACAAATAAACAGTTAAGGTAGCACGGTTGCTGCCATTTGGCCATGCAAAGTTGGTGCAGCAAATTAACAGGTACGTAGCACGGTTTGCTGGCAATTACATACAAGATGCTGAAAAGAGAAACCATATGCTGGGAGAAAGAGGAGAGGGTCGACATTGGAAATGATAATATGGTGGCCATGCATGCCGAAACAAACTAGCTGCTGACACTTGAATCGAATTCAAAAAGTTCGAAAAAAGAAAAACAAGCTAGCTAGAGGAAACAAGACAAACAGAGGCCAGCATATAGACTGTACGTATCATCACTTTTACAAGTTGTAAAGATGGTCTCTCTGACTCTCTATATGAAGAAAGGAAGATGCGTGGGATACGATGGAGCGGCGGCACTGCAAAGTTGGCGCCCTTTTTGCAGGATCTAGCTATACCTAGCTGCCTCTCGATCGATTGCATGCCATGACCATGATCAGCCAGCCAGCTAGGAAATTAAAGCATCGGCATCCATCGAATCACTCATCATGCTGTCATATCTGCAGCTAGCCGGCTAGCTCATCGATCGCTTGCCTTTTCCATCGATATCTGCCATGCTTGCCAACTCCAACGGAAATGGGAGTATAGTACTTACGACAGTACCATTACAGAAATCAGAAAATGTGCTGCATCTGCTGCAACAATTATCGAGTGGCCCTGGGCCCGGGCCGGACAAAAGGAGATCCATCGATTGCCATGCGAGTAAGTCTTGTCTCCTTTGAAACGTCTCCTCCATCCTCTGCTTTCTTTCTTGCTACTCGTACTCTACTCGATCTGTTTGCATGGCAGCAGCATCACATTGCCGCCGCAGATCATCGATGAGATGCCGCCAACACTCAGACAACCATCATCATAAATCAATACAACCGATACAAGCACAAAATTTGAGTCGCGGCCCTTGCCCTTGCTCTTAGTGTGCTCGGTCTACTACTCCTTGACTAGACCTTTTTTTTAACGGGTGAGTGGCCCGATTGCGAGAAAAAGAATAGCTTTTTTAACGGATGAATAGCCCGATCACGAAAAAAAGAATAGTTGTTTTTGGCCACGCTTTAATTCAAAGTAATAAGCTGAATTCCCTAAAATCGAAGAGGTGAAAAGCTTAGCTTTTAGGATGCCGGTTCGGTTTCCACAAAGAACTAGGAGGCAAAAAAAAGTCGGTGAGGGTCACACAATGTGGGGGCCACCATAGCCGACTTGTCATCAGGCACAGAAGGTCCCTTGAAGAATCCATGTTGCCTTCTCGCTGCAAATGATCCTTTTGGGCGGTCACTACTGCCTTGTCCTCTTAGTGACGAAGACAAGGGGGACGTCCGGTGGAGGATCTACACTTACTCTATGGGGCCAACTGGTTTCGCCACAACATGTTAACCTCCTACATAACACTTGTTAATAACTTAAAATTAATCAATATTGTGTATAGCTACATAAAGCTTGGCCCCACAAGGTTTGGATCCTAGATTCGTCGCTAAGAACGTTCGTCAAGTGCTGTGGCGCACTGAGGAAGAGCCCGATAGGCGGATGACAAACCGAGAAGGGGATGAGTGGTGTGGGGAGAATGAGAAATGATGGGTTGGAGTAATATTGTGTTGGAGTAATGTTGTGAGGATGAGTTGGTGGTGACATGAAGGAGGACTAGGCGAGTAAATTAAGGAATTAGTAAATTAATAGTAGGGTGGTGGCATTGCAGAAGAAGAGCGGATCGTAGCGAGGAAAAGCTAGGAGGAGATCGTGATGGGGAGAAGCTTCTTTCATGCTCTATTTGGGAACACAATGGTGGGAATTGGCTTTTGATAATCACAGCGTTTGGGAGCGTGACTCACTTTTTTTGTTAGAATTGACAAAAAGGCAGACTAAACAGGCTCCCCCAATCAATCTGATGGCTATCTTCCCTTTGGAATACATGCTTTCAAGTAAAAGATTCAGCACAAATTTATAGAAAAACACAAAATTCAAGATTAAAAAGTCCAGCATTCTAAATAGCCCCTCAATGGTGTCGATTTTAGGGGCTTTTATCAAATTACTCATCTTCATGTCAAATGTATCACAAATCCAGAATTTAATAACTAGTTAGATTTTTGTAGTGTGTAACACATTCACTGGGTTGGTTCGAGTCCAAATGTAACTACTCCCTCTGTCCTAGGATATAAGGCATAACTACCTCAGGTTGAAAGACCAAGAAACACATTTAATTCTCTCTCAGCACTAGTACTAGTGTATTGATATATGTGCGTCTAGAGAGAGCATGCCTTATATCATGGGACAAAAATAAAAATTAGTTACGCATTATATCTTGGTACTAGGGAGTAGTTATTAAAAAAATCTACTAGTATTCGTGCTTTAGCATGAAAGAAAAAAGACAGTCAAACAGGAATCTAACTAGTTTGTAGTGTAATATTTCAACTTCTGTTCACGTTAAGAAGTTATAGCGAGCTAAAGTATCCGTATCACACAAGCGCTCGTGGCCTAATGGATAAGGCATTTGACTTCTAATCAAAGGATTGTGGGTTCGAGTCCCACCGAGCGTGACATTTTTGTATCCTTTTTTGTCCTCTGCTTCCAAAGCCTCATGGTACTCTGTTTCGTCCAACCATTTTTTTTTTTTTTTGTCCTCTGCTTTGAAGTCGTAACGCCTCACTTCTATTCTGTTTCTTCCAAATTCGTACGGTATTTTAGCTTTTTGAAATCCATACATAGATAAACAAACTTGTAAGGAAATCATTCTTCTGTGTTCTTCTTTCCTTCAATCTAATTCTGACAGAGAACACGGCTACATATGATTCCAAGAAGATATATCATTCCAAATCTTTTATAGACCTGAAATTTCTGTTTAAGCAAACACACTGACAAGTCACACTCCTCATTTCCGGTTGGAGCTGAAAAGACGGTGAAGATAAAATCGACAGCGACAGTAGTGGTTGTAGCGACACTAACAATACCAAAATCTGGTAACCAAATTTATCATCGTCATCAATCAATACAAACACAAAACATGAGAGAAGATGCTACTAGTATATAGTACTATGTATGAGCAAAAAGAATTGGCAACTACACCAACTCGGCTTCCATCATCCATTTCTCTAACAACTCAACTATTCTGTAGGAGTCATCTCTGATGATCCATGGATTCATTCTCAAACTGAAACGATCAGATCAGATGTGTATATCTTGTTGGTTTATTCCTTTCCTTTCTCTATTACTAATATTAATATCACCGACGATATGAGATGACCAAGAAGTGCAAGATGCATCATCAGCTGCAGCTATATCTTGTCGCCTTGCTTCTCGGCGGTGAGCGGCAGCATCTCCAATCGGCCTCTGGGCGTGCGCGGGCCGCCGCCGCCGGTGGCCACGGTGGTCTGATGCTGGGAGATGAGGTGCCTGACGTAGCCGTAGAAGGTGCAGCCGACGAGCGTGACGGCGCAGCCGACGGCGTTCATGGCCGAGATGGGGTTCCGGAAGATCATCCACGACACCAGCACCGCCACGGCCACCTTGAGGTTGCCGGCCACGTTGAACGTCACGGCCGTCGTCGAGTGGATCACGTAGAAGATGGAGAAGTTGAGGCAGAAGGCCAGCACCCCCGACGTGATGATGATCGCCAATGCTGGGCCCACTGACTCGTACGTGTAGAGCCAGCTCACCACGCCGCTGCCCTCCAGCACCATGGCTGGCACTGACAGGATCATCGTCGCAAAGGGAGCCATGTAGTACACCGTGTTGATGCTGCACACACATACAAAAACCTTCAGTTCTATCCATGGAACTCAATCAAGCAGTAAATGTAATACAATTACAGTAACACCTATATACAATACCTGTCGAATTTGTATCCATGGAGCAGTGACTCTGCCAAGATGGTCTTTGTGGATGTGGCCAGGCAGCCCACCATGGCGGCGCAGAAGCCAAACATGTTGAAGCTCAGCTCCGTTACAGAAGTCAGGAGAATGCCTCCCACTATAGGGATCAAAGAAGCCCAGATGCGCCATTCGAAGTATTTCCTCCACACCAACCACTGAAGAATCACTGCAGCGAGATAGCTTTGGTCAGAAACTATTGCACCAATTGCAGAACAGGAAAATATAGGATGCAATAGAAGAAAAGAAACTAACCAGTCGTTGCAGGAGTGAAAGACTTTATCGTCTGCATGAAGGAGACCGGGATGTACCTCAGGCTCACATTCCCCAGCACAATGTTTATGCAGAACACGAATGACATTGGGAATATCCTTCTCCATCGATCCTCCGAGGCAACCTCGATCAGCGGCTTTGTTTTCAGAACTTTGATTGCGATGTAGGCTCCGATAGAAGAGCATATGAAGTGGACGCAAGATACTGTCAGAGGGAACTTGAACTCCAGTTTCTGCAAAATTTGGCCTCAAACTAATCAGAAAAAAAAAAAAAAAATGGCCTCAAGATCTTCAAAGTCCATGTCTTTGTACCAAGCAAGCGGCAATGGGAACTACTAGTATCATTAACTGTCCCTTTTTCAACATCAGAGCAACAAAAGATAATAAATGGAAAGGGGCAAACAGAAAGCTTCTTCTTTAAGTGTCTCTCTGACAGAGAGCACATGGTAGCAGAGGAGGTTTCTTAAAGAACACAACAAGCAGATTTCTACTACTACTTTCTAGGTACATATATTTTCTTTAACTGTCTCAACAGAGAGCACATAGTAGTTCATAAAGACAAATCCCATAAATAAATTCAACTAATTCATACATTAAATAAGCCACCATGTCAAGTCAAGAAATTACCAAGCCAGCATGTCAAGTCAAGTCAAGAAACAATCTCAGGAATTAGAACCTTAAAGGAAAATGTTTGGATATTAACCATCAATCTTCAGATTGGATTTAGATATATCATGGAACTGGCAACCAAACATGGCAGGGCAGTTGTTACCAAGGCTGGCAAAGTCAAAGATGATCCTAGATAGAGACAGTCCATGAAGATAGTGATACTCAATCAAATCCAGAGTCAGCGTGGCAGAATAAGAACCTTGCTGCTCATTCCAACAACTTTGAGTAAACCATAATCTTTTGGAACATGCATGGTTGCAAACTGCAGTATCTACTACCTGTGGTCTAAGAAATTACATAGCTGAACATAGGTGCACCTGCATCCATTTTCACTTTTCCTTTTGGTTTTTGTTTACAATGGAAATGGCAGGATATACATATAGGTCACAAGGTTAGTGCTATGGTTTCCAGAAATTCGATTGCACAAATATTATTTCCAGGGCTACCATAATTAATTACAATTAAATCTTTGGATGCCAAACTTATGTTCTTGATTGAGGAAAGCTTTCTTTTTCAACTGTACCTTATGCTAGAATGACTGTCAAAAAGAAAAAAGGAACCTCATTTGGGTCATTTTCCCAGCACAGCGTTTACATTCTGCCGCTATCAGTTAACTCTAAAATTCATTGTCAGTCAACAGAATGCAATCTTTATGAGAAAACTAGTGCCGGTACTCATGTAAAAGTTCAAACAATCGTTTCCTTCTAATACAATGATATGAACACTCGCCTATTCGAGAAAAAAAAACTCTGAAATTCATCTAGACTGTTAACTCTGAAATTCATAAACAGTCCCTTAATTGTCCATTCCCAATCGGGGAAAAAAATAGAAAACCCTACTGTTCTCTGTCATAAACATCCTAGTCCAATCCATAAATCACCAGTTGAAGTAATTCTCAGACAGACAAAAAGATGAATCCTTCTGGTTTCTGCCAAAAAACACACTAGACAAGACGACATCATCATGGGCTGATTAATCTGCACCCATGGGAGGAAGCAGAAAACTAAAAGGGTCCGAAACTAAAAAGAGGCAAAATCTCTGGAACGAAATATATAAAGGCACTACCTTTGGTCCTGCACACACGGATCCACCCACCCCTAAATTCCCTTGAATATATATGACTATATACATGATCATATCTGGGAATTGAACTGAAAGAAGAAGAAGAAAAAGACGAGGAAAGAAGAGCAGTGACGGACCTGGAAGATCCACTTGTTGATGATGATGACGGTGACGTTGAATCCCCACCACTGGAGGATGGCGAGCACGGCGCGGATGGTGGCGGCGTTCCCCATCTTGGCGTCCTCCATGGGAAGGGAAAAGGGAAACGCCAACGCCCGAGCCCGGCCGGCCGGCGTTCCTCTTCTTGTCTTGGCGTATATACTAATTATATATATATTTAGTATGTATTAATTAATCGATCAATCCGATCGATATGAGAAACTGCTCCTCCCAGTGATCAAGCCATCCATTAACCACAAAGGCTCTTGTATCTATGAAACGGGTCCGATCGAGCAAGTCGAGGTGGTTTAGAAGAGAAGATAGAGATGGACAGGAGGCGCCATGAGGAGGAAGGAAGGAGAAGGCAAGAGGAGAGCGAAGGGAGGAGGATGACGACTTGAAAGGGAGGGGGCCGGCCGGGGAGAGGGAGGGATATTCCTTTTGGTTTGGTTCTAGGTTGGGAATTCAGTTGGCGTGATGATGTTTTCGATTTTCTCAACACTCCTTCCGTCAACTGATGATGTGCAGAGAGTTGCCACGCGTTACGTGTGCCTTCTCTGCCCTCCCTCTTCACTTGCTACTCCTGCAATCCTGCTCCCTCTGCCGGCCAACCTATACGGCCTTCCACTTGCACACATACATGGTACATGCAATTTCTCTGAATTCAGGTATAACCATGAAAAGTCTCGGTACCATCAAAGGTACTCCGGCCATCTTCTCTTGCCTAACTACCAAAGTCATCACAGGCAGGGTACGCTACATTGACACCACGGTTGGTTCTCAAGCCTTCTGGGTCATCATACTACCAAAACCATCACAATTCACATCCACAAGATGAACCGTGCTGTCACTCAAGTTTTCTGCCATGTGGATTCAATCAGAGTCAGAGATATATAATAGCAGTAACAAACTTTCAGACATCAATGACAGACTACACAAAAGTATGTAAGGAGAGCACACATACATGTTTAACAAAAACAGAACAAGTAACAGACATGTACATATCATCGATAAGCGATGTCAACGTGGGTGGGTGTCAGTTTTACCACTTACCATCAGGTAAAGGGCAGACCACAACAACATAACAGCACAACAACAACCTACTCAGTCGGAATAGTCACAAGAATTCCAGCAAGGAAATAACAGGACAGGAGATCAACATCAGCAGTTCATCCGGTCCACGCGGATGTTACCATCTTGTCTTCACCAGTGGCCAACAGGACATTCTCCCAATGTATACACAACCATTCCTCCAATTATTCAAGCTGTCAAGAGTAATGTATACCCCCCACCTTCAGAGGGACAAAAGAATCATATCCTTTCTTTTACCCTAGTATGAAACCTCATCCACACCACTGCTACTTATTTTTCTGGAGCAGCAGCTGCCTGGACCTTTGGCCTCTTGGCATCAGGAACCTGCTTGGCCTTCTCCAGGATCGCCTTCTCATACATCTCCATCCCACGTGCTGACCTCCGCGCCTTACACAACATGCAGTACCAGTTACCTCTTGGGATGGAATCGAGCGGCGGAGTCGTGCAGTAAATGTGATAAGCATCATCACAGCCATCACACAAGACTATCTCTTCATCATCCTTGTTCTTGAAGCAGCGTCTGCACAGGCAAGACGGGCAGTACCAGCATGCTAGATTCTTCTGCTTCTCAGATGCAATCTGGCTTTCTTTCATGCACAGGACATGATAGAACTTGAAAGAACAGTAAGGATGGCCACATACCATGAACTTCCTGTTCTCATCTTCACATGTGCCACAGTGCTTGCACAAGTTTGCTAGAGCAGTTGTTGAGAGGTCCGGTTCACTGTCTTCATCCATATTTGACACTGAGCTCCCCTGCGTTTTGACGGCCAATTCAGGTTGGCTAACATCTTCAGCAGGTTCTTCAGGCTTCTCTATAATGAGCCACTCGCATACGTCACAACCTTCATGTGATCTGCCATTGTTGATATTCTTTGAAGGTCCGTCTATTCCAACGCAGGTGGGACAGTACCATTTTGCCTCTTCATCAATAGCAAGCTTGAGACATGAAACATGGTATGAGGCTTCACATCTATCACAGATAATTCTTCCTTCACTATCTGCCTTTTTGCCACAGTCCTTGCAAATTCCATCCGATCCCGATGTCCCAGTTTGTTTTGGTATCGTAGAATGCCCAGAATCGCATGTGGGAGTTAACTCCCTTAGGGCTTTGTGGGCGCCACCATCCAAACTTGTTTCCTAATAAAGAATGCAGTTAGTAATGAACGGGGTTGAACAAATCCTAACGACAAAACAATAGTCAGCAGGCATGTTCATAGCACACCACTCACCTCTATCCTGTGTTCAGCCACATCAATTTCCGAAACGCCAGAAGACTACAAAGAATATTTGTATAAGCAATGGCCAACATAAATGGAATGATTTCAACAATACAATGCCTTGAATCAAAACTATGGCTATCACCATAGATTATGCCAACGAAGCACCAACAGAAAACTCATGTTACCTGCTTTTGATGAGAAGCTTGTGAAATCACCGAGAGACTGCTTGCCAGACCAGCCATATGTTGGCCAACATGTTCAAACTTCTTCCATATCTAGATAATAAACAAATATACATACATATTAAATTGAAAGATACAAACAGCACTGATGGTATGCTTTCAACTACATGTTTATGGTAACTTCTGGTGGTGTTTGGTACATGAATAACAGTAAACAAAAAAAATTACAGATGAGTGAAAAATTGAAAAACAAATATATAGGAGGTACTAACACATAAATCAAATCCAATTTCTTATCCCTCTAGCCCCAAGAATATTAAGATCACTTTCCCTATTTGCCTTCTTTCATTTGAGAACAGCAGTGAACAAGGTAAATAAATGCTTCCCCACAACTCATGGATTGAAACATACTTATTGAGTACTTGTGTATGGCAGTGTGATGGAACCCATGTCCGATTTATGTGCATTCATGACTACCAAGAGCCATCACCTTGTGATTCACTTCAAGAGAAGTCCATGGGAGTTGAGTTGGCAAGGTGAGGGCAATGCAGTGGATGACACAAGCAGAGAGGAACATATCACAGATTCATGAAGACCAAGACAGTGGATCCCTTCCCAGAAGAAACAGCTATTAGATGTCCTTTATTGGAGGAGGTAATAGATCTCTGATTGGCCTCGAAGGCTCAAACCAATAGAGAAACATGGCTACGAGGTTACACTTTTGGTTGAGCATACCTATTCCAGCTACAGTAGCATAGGAAAATGACTAATGTTTGGAATTTGGATGGTTAATAGAAGAATTTGCAAGGGCCAACCAATGCGCTGGAAAAAGGGACAGAAACAGGCAGCAAGCACAGGAAGAATCATTCCTAACTATATGGCCTTTTGAATCTATGTAGGCAAACAGACAAGCAAAAGGGACAGTTTTCAAATTTTGAGCACTGAAATAACCTACCATACTACATCTTTATCTCTATCAGAGAAAACAGCACAGGAAAAAAAAAGAAGGAATGAGGGAAACAAACAGGTACCTGCTTGATATCATGGTCAAGCAGCGCAGGGTCCTGTGCATACTCCCCATTTCTCATCTTGGCATCAATTATTCTCAAACCAATCGCATCATCAGGCTTATTGACATGGAATGTTGCAGCTAGCAGATGACACAACATGGCAAACTTCTCGGAGATTAGAATGTCGAAGAGAGCATTATGGCACATGGCCTTGTTGGCTTCCAAAGACGCAGCTGTTCCATCTTCTAACTGAACCAAGGCATGGCTATTCTCTTCAGAATGTACAGCTTCCTCTCCGCCTGCTCCTTGGCCATCAGCTGAGTTCCCCTGGTAGTTCCAGAAAACAAAACAGAAGCATTTTATTTGTTATTAGGGGAAAAGAGAAAAGGCAGCATTCCGCAAGGCAGGCAGGCAGCACAGGTTATGTTGAATCTGAAGGACTGGATGGATTACTAACATGTTCAGTGGGCTGGCAACCATTATGTTTGAGCGCATCTCTGATGCAGCTCTGAATCCCTCCGGAGCCCTGGTTGACAGCAATGGATTGTAGGACGCCCTCCAGCGTGTCCCTCCAGCTTCTCCAGTGCTTGTCCAGCCCACCTTGCTGGGAACTGTTGGCGCGCACCACCGCGCTCATCTTATTCTGCCCAGAGGGAGAAAGCAGGGGGGGAATAAATGACAAATCTCAAGAAACGAAAGCCATGACTGACCGATAGATAATTCGGCACCCAAGAAGACGTGTGCACGCCCAAGAAGACGAGTAGCAGCAGCATTACAGGGAACCCTAGGCTCGAGAGCAAACGCTGCGACATAGAAAGGGAATCTTGCAAGACGGAACCGAAATCTGGCGGCATAAGAACGAAATCTACGAGTAACCGAAGGCACCAGCGAGCGAGGCTGGAGAGACGCTTACTCGCTCCAGTAAAGCCCATGCCGTCGTCGTAGCAAAGAACTCCGAGTTGGGGGAAGGAGGGAGCTAGGGTTTGGAGGATAGGGAATGCGTACCTTGTCGGGTTCAGAGGCCGGCGTGACGGCGCTGGGGCTGTCGTTGGCGCCGGTGCTGCGGCGGCGTCTCTTGTAGGTGAGGACGTTGGAAGGGTCCAGGCCTTCCGAAGCGGGGAGCTTGGGAGGGCGGCCTCTTCTGGCGGCGCCGTCGGAGGCCATACGCAGGCACGGCTAGAAGAGCGGGTGTCCCCGGGCACAAGGAACGGCGGCGAGATGGAGAAGGGGAAGCGCGAGGAGGAGGGGAGCGGGGTGTGGCGGCGCGAGGAGGAGGAGAGAGCTAGGGTTCGAGGGGGAATTTCGAGATCTCGGTGGGCTAGCCGGGGGCACGCCGGAGGGAGAGGAGGGAGGGAGCGTGGGAGGATGAAGGGAGCGAAGGCGAGGAAGCGGCGGTTGTCCAACTCTTGCTTGTCCAAATTGGAGGAGCGGGGGAAACCTGCGAGGGAACCAAAACCCTGTCTTTGACCCCCAACCACACTTCGGCTGGCTCTTGTCATCACAATCTAGGTCAAGCACTCAAAGTGTAGTGTAGGAAAACTTCCCCCTTCTCCTCCTCCTCCTCATCATCATCATGACATGAGTCATCGCCGCCGCCACATGAAACCTCCCTAGTTGTCAAATTGAGGTTTGTTGATACTGAATCAAGCTCTACGTCGTCGAATCAGGTTCGTTGAGGCTATGCCGCCATTGGGTTGAGGTTCGTCTGGACGACATGGACCACCGCCAACGGCGGATAAACCACCGTTGTCGCTAGAGAGCTATGGTGCAAGGCGAGCCGAGCACCAGCGAGGGAACACAAACAGCCCTTTGGGAGGCCGCCTTGTGTTGCTCGGCGGGACAAGGTAAGAGGCGGAAGAGGATCCAACATCCCTAGGATTTGAGAAGAACAAAGGCGCTTGGATGAAGCGGGGGCCAAAGAGTCGAGGAAGAAGAAAGAAGAAAGAAGAGGGAGATGGATAAGGTCTATAAGTCTAGATGTTGTTGGATGGCATGCTTGTTTTATCTTCCTTAAATGTTAGCAAGCATAACGACAGTTAGGATTTGGGTTCGATGACAACATAACAATAAATGACATATTAGGTATTATTAAGGTCTATATGCATAATGGAAAAAAGGCACCGAGTCAAGGAGATACTATATTTTAATTAATGACTGATATAAGTTCGGACAAAGGAGTTCCAGCCTTGGTGGGTCGTCCCTTAGAGCAAAGTGAGGTAATTGCCAGGTCTACCCCTCTTCCATTTCAAAAGAGTATGAATTTTTTTCTACCATGTTGTCCATACATATGAATCAACAAGTATCAAGAATCTAAACCAATATAAGATATGAGTGTGTGTGGCTTTTCAAATCTCAAATTCTTGCTTTTAAAAAGCTTCGGGATGAATATTTAGTTTTTGAACAAACTAGAGGACTCACTATTTTCGCCATGTCAATCATATAGGTAGAGTTTGTTTGGTGGGGATATGGTGCGATGGCATGGTAAGCATTAGATAAGAGTATAAGATAAGATTGTGCACTGTTATTTCCATTTTGATGGGAGGATGCTACGTTCATCAACTAAATTCATACCCAATAACAAAGGGCCAAACCTCAAAACAATACAGTAGCATGCGCTTCGAACTTTTCTAGTCAATGGAAAATAAAGGAAAAGGTCTTATCTTCTTGAACTATAATGTGTAATATCACTGGAGTCCACGTTGCTGAACTCCAAAATCGAACATATTAAACCCCTAACCCTCTGAACTGATCTCAAAATCAATTAAATTGCATACCTACCTGGTTACAAGTGGTTACGAGGCGGTTTCATCCTTTTCAACTATAAAGGTTTCTAGATTTTCATGAAAAATCTTAGAGATAGATTAATTATAAAAATCTATTATTTATCAAATAACTTTTAATTCACAAAAAATGTCTCTAGGCTTATAAAAATCCATGAAAAATCTTAGAGATACATTGAGACAAAAAGAAACTGAAATAAAATATTTAGAATTTGAAAAAAAAAATATCTCCATATGCTTCGAAAAAAATATTTTAGCTATAACAAAATTGGAAAATAACCAACAAATTTTGAAAATATAACATTCTAATTGTTCTCAAGATGTATTTTAAAAACTTTGCGCAACAAAAACATGAGTCTGTAACTAGTATGATTTCATTCAACATTGTTGAGCGCCTCAAGTTGTACTATGTAATCTCAAAAAAAAAAAAGTATGTTGTATACATCGGTATCTAGTAACATGAATGTCTAGATGTGTTTTATAAACCTTTCACAATAAAAATAAACATGCCATTGTTGACACCTGTTAACGTATACTTTTACTTGTCAACTAAACATAGAAAAAGGGCATAAAATGAATATCCACATAGATTTAGGGGTTTATCTAATAGATTTTCATGAGTTTTGGTGAACTATATATTTCCGTGTATCGGGAAAACAACAAGAATTATCAAGACATACGAGTTCAAGACATGTCCCGAACATATTCCAACTCAACTCCAATGAAAGAACACTCTAGAAGGGTCAAGAAGACACCACAACGAAGCGAGCATGAGGGGGGCACGCAGGCCGCCGCCTGGGGGGGAAGAGTCCAAATCTAGCCTCGCTCAGTATGTTGGTTCACAACCGACCTATGGATTGCATCTAAGTCGTTGATCAAGGTCGGTTTGATCCGAGGGCTCGCATTCATCGCATGGCACTATATAATCAACCTCAGGTCAAACCCTAATTCATTATCAGATGATCCAATTCATTGTTCGACAGGCTAAAACCCTAGTCTCTCCTCATGAGAACTAGAGGTCTAGTTCTAGAGCTAGAAGTAGAACAAGATGTAGAATTAGAAGCCCTAGAATAGAATTGAGAGCCACACAATCAAGTTGAGAGATTAGATTTGTAGTCTTCAAGAGAGATTAGATCTAGTCTCATCAGAGATCTAGAGTGAGAGTGAAGGGAAGAGTTGGCGGAAGCGCCGGACCTGTCGGTGTCTCCTCTTCGGCTTGTACCTCCGGGATCAAGTCCCATCCGGGCTTGCTCCCCGAGATTCTATGGTGGATCAACTTCTTATTCAAGTAAGTACCATTGTACTTATTGTTCTTAAGGTTCATAACCCTTGGATTAGGGTACTTCAATTCTTGTCATTCTTGGATTGAAGTTGTTGTGTCTAGTGTAAGCATGGTGCTTAGACTAGCCAGCTTATGAATGCAGCCTATATTCTAGATCGGTGGTAGAGCAGGGAGTGACCTCGTCCCCGTCTATCCTTTGTAGTCTACCTCCCGCCTATAGAGCCAAGCAGAACTACCCCCTGTTGCTAGGGAAGTACGCTCTCTGATAGTGTCTTCTTTAGATCAACCGTCCCCATAAGATAATAGGGTCATAATTTGCAACCGATAAGAACTAAACAACCATAGTGATCTCCTTTACTTCTTTACCCTCTCCCCCTTGATAGCCAGCTCTGAGTCAGCTATACACCTCAACCTACTCTCTCACCTGAAAGGTCCTAATGTCTAGAGGGGGGTGAATAGCCTATTAAAATTTCCATCAAGAACACTTGAGAAAACCGGTTAGTAATTAAAACAGCGAAGCGTAAAAAAGCGGTGCTACAAGTTTATCTATGGAAGCCCCCTATGCAATCAACATTACGTGAAGGCTATGACCTCTAGTCACACAATTGTAACTCTAAGTTGATCCTAGGTGAGAGCACTAGACAAATTGAGCTAGAACACTAATGAGATCAACTACCACTACTCAAGCTAGACAAAGTAATCGAGTGTAAATACTAGAGTAGAAGAGATCGATATACCAACGTAGGCGAGTAGAGGTGGAAGCCAATCAACGTGATCAATATGAAATCTCCAACGAGCACAAGACAATGGACACGATGATTTTTACCGAGGTTCACGTGTTTGCCGACACGCTACCCCTCGTAGGCCAATCAAGTGTAAATGCTACCGGAGTAGGCCGGGTCTAGGGGCCCCATGTCGGTGCGTGGAGGAGGGGCCGCGTGAACGTCGTGGTGTTGCCGTCGCGGGTAGTATTGTAGCTCGTTGGTGGCGAAGTCCCATGTCACCCTTCCGGGCTTGCCGACTAGGGCATGCCAAGGATGATGTCGATCGACGTCGCTGCCCACGTGCATGACATAGGCGTCGATGCGAAGCGGTACGTCGAAGGTGGCCGCTCGGCATATCGGGCGTAGCGTTGGTGCTAGCGGTGATCGGCACACGCACCGGGCTGAGTCCGCAAGCTCGCCGTGCTCTAGCCAACGCGGGGGTCGGCGTAGTTGTCGTCTCCGAATTGACAATGATGTTGGCGCCGATCCACGAGATGATGCCGGCGAGATCTGAGAGAATGTGCACCACATACCGGGAGTTGGTGTCCCTGAATAGGACCCTGAGGTCGGCGCCGTCAGTGGCGACGTCGTCCATGGTGGCGCCCTCCTGGTCGTCGTTGTAGTCGTTGAAGATCGTGATGTCGAAGAGGTGCTTGCACTTGTGACCGCGTGTGAACGGCTCATCATAGTTGAAGCACGTGCCGGCCTTGCGCCGCCCGTCATCTCCTCCGTGTCGGCCGTTTGAACGCCGAGTTGATGTCGCGGTGATGACGGTGGGGGCACTGGTGGTCGCCACAAGCGATGGTGCGGGTGCCTTGCCCCGCTCTTTGTGATGGCTTGCCCGAGTTGTAGATGATGGTCGATGTCATCTCCTTGTCCTTAGGATCCCGCAGCGGCTCGGCGCCCGTCTTCAGCGGTTCCCCCCGTCCTGCGCGTAGATGTTGACTTGCCGCTTGTCGTCGAGGTGTCCCGCACGCACCACGCGGCGCCGGAACTGCTCCGCATACTCATCTACGGTGCATGTCCTCCTCGATGATGCCGCCACCCAGGCCGGTTCCGCCTCGGTGGCTGGGCCGGCGTTCGTTGACGTCTTGGGCGCTTCGTCCGATCTGTCGGCGTCTTCTCTGGGACAGCCTCATGTACCACCGCGTTGTGCTCCTCCCGTGAGATGATATGAAGCGTACCGGACTTGCTCTGTGGTTGGCGTACCTTGTCCCCTGAAGAATTGCTCGCAGCGGTTTAGCCATGGTAAGAGATCGTCCTTGCCATCGTACGTCGGGAAGGGCGGCTTGTGCGAATAAAGGTGCGAGGCCTGGAAAGTGCTCGGCCGGAGAGGGAGGGGCGCATGTGCCGCCGGCCGTGTCGGTGCCCCTCTTGGCGCGCGGCTGCAGCTCGAGGAATCGCCAAAGATCTTCTCCGGATCACCGCCGGATCATTTGCGGTTGTCTTGCCCCCGTCCATTCGAGCCTTGATGAAGGCGCAATCGGAATCCTCCATGACTGTCTTCAACGATTCCTCGGCTTCCTTCAACGGCTTGACTCATCGTGCATCCGCCGGATCGGTACCGGAGAGGATAGCAACTTAATCGCCGAGCGAAGTTGAGACGGGTGGTGAAGGTGGAGAATTGCTTTCCCGGATCGGTCGACATCTTCTTCGCCTCGATGTCCATGGTGGTGGGTGGATCGTAGTGGCCTCCGGATGCGAGCCGTCACAAACCAGATTGATTCTGGCGTGACACGTGGCTTTGGTGCGCCCGGCGCCGGGGCGGGCGGCGTTGTCGCAGGGGTGGCCGGGCGGCGGTGGGCACGGCGTGGGGGCGGCGGCGGGGAGAGGAGGAGAGAGAGGGAGATAAATTTTTTTTTATTGCTTGTTGACTGAAAGATTACAGACCCCTTACTTTTATAGCCCGGTTAGTGGGACTTGTAAACCAAGCAATCTCTCTAAAAGGTTTCCTTATAGATTGGAATACCTTTTTACAAGCAATCCTATTTATTTTCCTAATAAGGGTCTTCCTTATAATTGGAATATCACCTTACACACCAAAAAGCCTAAGATAATCCTAGTCAAATTCCTTCTTTATTCTCTAATTAATTCCCGAAAAAATCCGCGGAAGGGAGGCGGAGGCGGAGGTGGCGCGGTGCCCGTCCCCCTCGGGCCTCGTGGGCCTGTCATCCCAGGCCCTATTTCCTGGTACATGACAGGCTACAAAGAACGTAGCTGTAAAATTCCAAGAGCATATTTTCCCTCGCAACAAGTTTCTCATGCTGAACCTGTCCTTCATAAGTAACTAGAAAAAGCTCTTTATTTTGATGGCAACTTTCCCAAAGCACAAGATGAGCACAAGTCTTCTGAGAGGAGAACATGCTAGGATTCCGAATGTAAGTCCAATGATTAGCCTCCTCTAGTAGTTGCAGACAGTGAAGGAAATCTAAAAGCTCTTGAAATCATTGAAAGGCTTCCATACACCAGGGGAGGTGAAAAAGATAATGTAGTTCCTGACTTTGACATGCTTGTGTAACTGAAATCAGTTTATTCTTAGCATAGGAGTAAAGTTCTAGGAAAGTTTGATCAGGTGGTAGCATCATTAATGGACATTCCTTTAAAAGAGTTCAAAAGCTTTAGAGCATCTCCACTAGAAGGAGCCATATCTGTAAATTCCTGGCAACCTGTTATTTGAATAATACTTTTCCTAGATGAACTGCACCCGTGGGATATCCACTTTGTTAAAGAATTTGTAAAGATGCTTTAGAAGTAAACTCTCATTCTGTATGGAAAAATTGAGAACCCCAAGCCACCATTATCTTTTGGGATGCATGCAAGTTTCTTCTTCGCAAGCTTTGATGGAGCTTTGTTATTAAAATCACAGCCTCTCCAACGACAATGTTTCATAAACTTGTCATTTTTCTTTACCACTATCTTTGGAAGAAGAAAGTTCACATTACACATGTACGTAGGCATGGTTATGAATACTGCATTTGTTAATTCCAATCCCCCCTACTTGACTAAGCAAAGAAGAAATGCTACCAAAACGTCTTTCACATCGTCTTGAAACAAGAGACCAGCAACCAATGGTTTGATCAAGCTCAAGGGCAAACCCGGATGGTAAAAGGTAGAGTACCTTTAGAGCATCCAAAAGTATTGGCTAAAATGCCAGGGGTTACTGCAAAAATGCCAGGGGAAAAGGGGGCAAGCGGGCGGTAATTTGCAAAATGTGCATCTCTCGTTTCCTGGGCTTCGGGTTTGTTTTCTCTGGTCCAGATGGATAGTTTGCACGGTTGCACGGATTATTGGTTTGCACTGGATACGCTCTCAAATATCAAATTATCTTTAGCAATGTTAATTGGGATCATGAAAGACTAGCCTAGTGCTTTCAGCAAAAAACAGTTAAGCACAGCTTTGAGAAAGAAATGTTGCCTCGTATCACTTTCCATAAAAAATAAGTGTCATTAACAATTTAGCGTACTGCAGGATATAGAGAAATCTTGATTGACTTTTTTTTTCGCGACCGGGACTTCGCCCTTTTTCACTAAGAGGACCATGGCTTCCATAATATGAATTAATATTGGCGATAATATGATAAGTCCTGTGGTAGTTGCATTCCCTGTGCTTGGCAGTGCTTTGGGCTATGAGTTGCAAGCATTGGGTGATGTTGGAGAGATTGAGCCCATGCTCTCATTTGAAATAATTACATGTTTCTCAATTATTTTTTTTGAAATAATTACGTACCTGCTTTCATTATCTTGGTTGCCATCGACTCAGAGGAGCACCCAAGACCATTATATTTTAAAAAAGACCTATTTGGCGCTAAATCCGTTTTGTATATATAGCACCTCATCAACTAACGCCATTAGTCCATTCCCTTTACTTTTGAAGAAAGATGCTGTGTAACAACTAACAGGACCACAACGTCACAGCGCCGATAAAAAAACTGCAACTCGATCAAAGGGAATATATGGAGCGTAGATGGGGAAGAGGGAATAGAAAAGCTGTATGGATGAAATGTTATGAAATTCCCGTAACATTTTCCTTAAGGATTGGAGGGGATTGAGGTGTAATTTAGTTCAATTCCTCGTCAATACCGTCCAGTTCCGAAGGGAGATGGTTGAATCAAACTAAGCCCTAAGGTTCTATGCTCACACCTGTGTTTGATAATTAACTGATGCCACCTCCTCGTGTTCCTCTTAAAACCTCACTTTGTTGCATGTGGGATATTTTTTTAGGGCGTATCCTTTTGTTCCACCCATGTTGGTACTTTTGATCAACCTCGCATGCATACACTTTTGCTGGGCGTAGCTTTTAATTAGGACTTTTTTCGAAAGCGCGCACATTGTGCACGTATTTATTAAGGGAAGCTAGAGTTCATACATGTTGTGGACTTTAGCCAACCCCGTTGGCCGCCGTACACAAAGACACACAAACAAAGGTCGCCGGCTTAAACGGCGCTGCAGAAACGTTGTACTAACTGGAGGAACCTATTAAGCGACTAAAGGAAGCAAGATGTTCTACTGTTGCGTGGCGAGCGCGAGAAGTCCTGCAAAGGTCTCT
Organism: Hyparrhenia diplandra; assembly: GCA_015847255.1. Taxonomy (NCBI): domain Eukaryota; kingdom Viridiplantae; phylum Streptophyta; class Magnoliopsida; order Poales; family Poaceae; genus Hyparrhenia; species Hyparrhenia diplandra. The sequence goes on along the minus strand of JADLZK010006343.1, from coordinate 318,501 downwards.
ATACCCCCGCTGCCGCCCATCCGTGCGCCTCGTCCTTGATGTGTCCAACTAGCTGCGATGCCAGCCTGGAAACGTTGTCGAAGGTCCGCTGTGTTTCTCTCCTTCCAAAGTTCCCAGGAAACCAGCAAAACCAGAGAGTCGAAGCCCTTCCTGAAAGGTTTGGCGACCTGTCGTCTGGTGCGAAGCCACCAATCCACCAAGTTGTCTTGTGCGTTGGGGCAGAGGTGGTCCATGTGCGCGATCCGGAGAATACGGTGCCATACCTCCCTGCTGTAGACGCATGAGGCCAGCAGGTGGTCTGTGGTCTCCGGAAGCTGAAGGCATAGGACGCAGTCTGCGCACTGCTGTAGGCCGTGACGCATTCGCCGTTCCGCCGTCCAAAGCCTGCCGTGTAGACCCAGCCAGAAGAAGAACTTCATCTTCGGCGGCGCCTTTGTACGCCATAGCTCTTTGGCTCCGAGGACAGTGGACCCGACGAAGAACGCGCTGTACGCCGAGGCCGTGGTGTATTGCCCCGAGGCCGTCCACCTCCAGATGAACTTATCTTCCACTCCAGGCTGGAGCGTGACACCTTGTAGCTTGTCCCATAACTCGGCGTATTCCACCAAGGCTGTTTTAATTAGGACTCGCTAACAAGTAGCCCTTATTATAAGTAACCACTACAAGACGGATTAGAGAATTAAGTAGTGCACCCGCTCTCGGCATTATTTCCAAACCTCGCTCCCAACTAAGTCTAGGAATGTGCTTGACACTTGGTTCTTACCTGAGAGGAAGCAGTTGAAGGTATGCTTCACTACTCTTGCCTTGTTGATCATGTCTCTTATTTTGGCTTAATGTTGGGTGCTGCGTTCGTGTTCTGTGATGCACAGAAATTCATCCTCTATATACTATGCATCCTCCTGGCAATACATAGCTAATTAATTTTCAGTACACTACTGCAGTCATTTGTATACCTGCGCGTACAAAGGAGTAGGTAATGACTGGATTGGTCACCCTGGTGACCGACTGGGTCATCCGGGTGGTGGTCGTCCTTAGCTTGATTGCTCATGTCTTGCTCGCCATCTTCGCCGGGATCCGCCGGCGTGAAGCATACAGTGTCGGGATGTCCTTTCTTTGGGTGGCGTACCAGCTGGCCGACTGGGCCACGCCGTACCTCCTCGGCAACCTGACCCTCGGCAGCACGTCGCTTGAGCAGCAGCTCGTGGAGCTCTGGCTGCCGTTCCTCGTGACCCAGCTCGGTGGCACCGACAACATGACGGCCTACTCCATGGAGGACAACAAGGTGTCCTTGCGACTATACGCAAGCGTCCCAGCCCAGATGTTCAACATCGGTTTTCTCATCTATAAGCAGTTTCAGATCGTCACGAGTAAAGGCGCCCTGTTCTGGGCGTCTCTCGCGATGCTTCTTGTGGCTGCTTACAAGTACTTGGAGAGAGTCGTGGCGTTTTGGAAAGCCGATTTTGGTCACTTTATCAGCTCATCAAGCAAGAAGAAGCGACGACGAACCAATTTGAGAGTCCAATCATCGAGTCGAGGCCCGAGACCGCTGGGGAACGACAAGGCCCTGCTTCTCGCTCATGAGCTGCTTGACATCTCCAAGCAGGCTTTCGCTGATGATTATCTGGGAGAGAAGGCGGAGAAACAGCTCCAGCAAGATTCCAATCTGCGACAGATATTCTCTGTGAACCCGGAGGATGAGGATACAGGATGGGATAACATGTGCAAGGTGGTCGAGATGGAGCTCTCCCTCGTATACGACATCCTCTACACCAAGGCAACCGTGGCCCACAACTGGTACGGCTATGCCATCCGCATCGTCTCTCCAGTCGTCACCGCCACCGTGATGCTGCTCTTCTGGCTCTACAACAAACAAGGCCAGAGGGCAGCAGATGTCTACATCAGTTACAGTCTGATGGTTGTCACCCTCCTCCTAGATGTAAGATGGCTTCTCAGAGCAGCAGCGTCGACTTGGACATATGCCTACTTCGACTCTAGTCCAAGGCGTTGGCTGCACCATCAAGTTTGCTGTACCGGATGGTGGCGCCAGCTCCGGCATTTCGTGGTGTCTCTGGATCCGTGTCAGCTGCCTGTCCGGGAGCACGGTGGCGGCTACAGGCTGTGGTCGGGCACCATTGGACAGTATAACCTGTTCGACGAGGTCACTGGTAAGGCCAGCACCAGTGCATGCCTGGCCTGCCTGGTCAAGACGCTCTCGCTGGAGGACGCTTGGATGGACTACAGATACTCCAAGCGTCTTAAGCTCGATAGCAGCGCAAACAAATATGTCAAGAGATTGCTGTTCAAACAGATACAGAGTGCACTCAAGATGGAGCCCATGAGAGTAAGAACGTGGGTCATGGGTGCTCCTGCTCAGGAGGAGGAGGAACCTGATGGGGCAGCCGCAGCACGGAGACGTCGGGCTTTAGAGGACGACCTGGATTTTCTGCCTGAATTCCAAGAGCTCATCCTAATTTGGCACATCACCACAGAAGTTTTTCTCTTGGACACACACGAACGACACATCCACGAGGAGGCAGGGCCCGCAGGGGAATACGTGAAGGCGATCAATGCCGTGTCTAATTACATGGCATTCCTGGCGGCCGTGCGCTCTGAAATGCTGCCAGGGCTTAAACTCCGCAGCCTGTACCAGGCAACCCGTGAAGCTCTGGAGATCTTGTGGAGGACACCTGAAACTGGAGATGGAAAGAAGCGGCTTGTCAAAATCCTTAGAGAATTTCTCAACAAGCCCTCACCTGGAAAACCAAATGCTCTTTACAAGTACAGTGTTGTTCTGTCAGAAGGAATTCAGTTTGCCAACTTGCTACAAGATTTGTTACTACCAGGAACTATGAGTTGGGACGATACTATTGTGGCTGCTCTTGGAGAGGACAGCAACTCCTTGAAAAGATTTTTGGTCTTGCTTCCGGACTTATCTTCAAATTATTATATCTGGGATACATCACGGAAGCCGTGGGGTATGCTGGAAATGCTGAGGCTCCTCCTCAAGTCTTGGGTCCGTTTGCTCATCTACGTATCAATCCGATGCAGCAGAGACTCCCATGCCAAGCAGCTCGGCCGTGGCTGTGAGCTCACCACCGTCGTGTGGATTCTATCAGAGCACGCCACCATATTTAGACCCAGAAGAGACCCAGACGATAATTTCGACAATGGAATGCTGCAAACGTACAGTACTCCCTATTTGTCATTTCCCTTTTCTAAAGCATTGTGTATATCCTCTTCGATTCCAATTTTATATCTGTTGTCTGTACTGTTTCGTTGTGGCAGGGAGTCCCATGCAATGCAAAGCAGCTCGCCGCTGTGGTTAATGCCATCGCCGCCGCTGGTTCACACCGCCATCACCGACGGCAGCACAGCTCCGCCTCGTCCCCACCTCGACCAGGACGTGCAATGGAGTCACGGTGAGCTGCCGATGCTACCCCCATCTCCATATAATTTGTCTCTACCGGACCCGGCCTATTGGCCGGAGTGCCGCCGTGCCGTGCCTTACCGAGCCACCGCGGTCGTGGCCGGATGTGCTACGCCCAACCGAAAATTTGGACGTGTTCGCGTGAGTGAGCCAGTGCGTTGGTGACCTTTCCTTCTCCGACGAACTCGCCGTTTGCCGTCTCCGCCACGCCGGAGCACCGCTGAGCCGTCGTGCCCGCCGGCGTGGTTGGTGCCGTTCCCTACACGCTCAGCTAGTAAATCCAGGGGGTGAGCGAAATCGAAAGGATCGCGTAGGGGTAGTTCCCGTCGCCTTAATCCTCGCCGCCGGCGAGTTCCACGGCGTACCCGCGGCCACCGCGCGGTCAAGGCCTGGCTGGGTCAGGTTTGACCCGGGCCCCGTATGTTTGCCGTGGCTGGCTGGGTCCTGAGTGAGAAAGGGGTTTTTATCCTTTCTTTATTTTCTGAAATTGTTAAAAAGTGTTGAATCTTGTTTAATTCATACATAAATATTGGTGCATGATAAAATTTTGAAACCTTTTTGTAGCCTTGTTATGATGTAATCTATTTAGTAAAAAATATGAATTGGCCATAATCAACAATTTGGCCTTTGGCCATAAACATTCCTAGCTTGCATCAGAATGGAATCTTAACATAATGCCCCGCCTGTGTCAATTAAGGAGTAAGGACTGGTCGTCGCAGGGCCGCTTGTGGTCGAGACTTTGTAGTACCGACCACATACTCCGGTAAGACTAATACCTCGACTATTACATTATGCGAAAGGACAACCACGCACAGGGAGTGGACAGATGGTGGGAGTATCGTGTACCCACACTAGTTGCTAGAAAAACTGTCTAGGACAGGGTAGGGCGGTGGAGTGCTATGCTCTTGGGTGGCGCAAACATGTTCATGTTTTAGAGGTGAAAGGTCCTAAATGGCTAAAGTGTGGTGAATAGCCTATAAAAAAAAAATTCTACAACAACACTTAAACAACTTGGTTAGTAAATAAGATGGCAAAGTGAATGTTGTGGAGCTCTACAAGTGTTGCAAGCCACCTATACTACAAAGCTAGTGATTCTATGATCTCTAATTCACTCAAAGCTATGATGTTACAAGACACTATTGAGGTGAGCTGGCAAAACTAATACAACTAGTGAGCTACTCTACTCAACTAACTATTTCTACCTCTAAACAAGAATGTAAATGCAAGGTAGATGGTAATTCTTATACCACCGATGTAGAGGTGATCAACCAATCAGTCTCAATATATGAATACCAATGAAATCCTCGGCAAGATATGACATAAGAATTTGTATCGAGGTTCAATTGCTTGCCGACAATCTAGTCCTCATTGTAGCGATTCACCCACTAGGAGGTTCACATGCTAATTGGCTTTACAAAGCCAAACTAACACAAGGCAAGGATCCACAAGCTACGAGCAATGCACTAAAGATGCCTTCCATGATCTCCCATGAGAAAGGCTCAAGAACCCCTCACTATATCCACCGGCGTGGCCTTGAACAATCACCAACTCTAAGTCAACACCGCCGCTGCTCCAAGCCATTTAGGGAATCAGCAAATTCCCAAGAGTAAAAAGAAATCTACAATAAACACGAAGAGCAAGTGCCACTAGATGCAAACTCTGAAGCAAAAGCACTTCAATCGCACTTAGAATGTGCAATCAAGCAAGGAGATGAGTGGAAGGGAGTATGCATCGCCTTGCTTGATTGCAAGAACAGAATTCGAGCTAGCATCCGATGCCCATAGAGGGTGTGTCCGATGTAGCGTTCGATGCTACAAATATTGTCATTTTGCCTCGAACTTCAACACCCTTGCTTTTATCTTGCCAACCGCAAAGTGTCTCACCATTGTGCACGTGTGTCGAGGATTTTTCAAAGCATTTAACAAGGGTTAGATGTTAATTCTCCAAATCCTAATGCATATGCTCAAGATTATTATACCTAGGGACACTTCAACCTCATATTAGCGATGAGTTTCATCTCTTGATAGTCGGCTAACTATCCTAAATCACTCACACTCACTAGGTGCCTTGAGTGCAAACCAAAAAGCCCTATCAAGTATACCTTTGCCTTGATCTCCAAAAGCTTTTTATTTTTCTCTTTCTTCCTTTCCCCTAGAGCTTGATCATGACACAAAGTCCACCATGTCCATGTTCATGATCTTGTGGCCTTCTCCTCCTAGCCACCATGCTCCATCATCATATATACCATCCTATCTCATAAACATCTAGAGCAAGGATTAGCATATAATGGTTTCATCAATTATCCAAAACCAAACAATGGCTTTCGGGAGGATTCGAGGGAAGGTTTGATATATGTAGGTCGCGGATGTGCATATGTTGTGTGGTTGGGAATCCCTAGCTTGGTTTAATCGATTCAAATCGTCATTGCTTCTCAACAAAGAAGCATCGATCAACTAAACTACATCGTAGTAAACAATGGTACTATGATTATGAGATGTGATGATTAAAGAATTGTTTGATTTAGATTAAAAAACATTGAAAGTAAGGATCAATCATTAGTAAGCTTTTATGCAAAAGTTAACCTTGATTCTTGCTATAAACTTGCCTTGATTCATGTAAGCTTGCATATTCTTGGAATCTTTCCTTTTCATCGCTTATGTCTTGTTGAGTACCTTTGTACTCGGTGTTTGTCAACCCATGTTGCGGGTGACCCCAACAACAGTTAGGCTTTTGCCCTTGCTTATGTCAATGGTGGAGGAGTCCTAGCAGTATAAGTTTGTTGTGCACCATTGGGCAGGGGTGAATCTCTTTTGTGTTTTATAATATTATGGTACCTGTCATATGCCACCCCACTGCCTAGATGACTAAAACTTATGGTTTGTAATAACTAATAAATGGTTTGTAAGACTTGTACTCCCTCCATAGTTGAAAAGAAAGACGTTTAGGACAGTGACACGGTCTCCAAAGCGCAACTTTGACTTCTCTTTTCTATAAAAATATTTATTAAAAAAATTATATATGTATACTTTTATGAAAATATTTTTCAAGACAAATCTATTGATATGATTTTCACATTTCTAAACTCAACGACTTAAAAGTTATTCATGATTTATGTTCCAATGTTTGACTCAAACCTTTTTTTGTAACATCTTTCTTTTCAACTATGGAGGGAGTATTGTTTATTCGACGTAATATACTTGTACAATTGTATAACCACTGTAATATTGCAAGTACTATCATAACTTTCGTATTTCACACTACTAGGGTACGTAATATGTTCAACAATAATTGCTCATCGAATAGTTACTGCTTCAAGTACTCACACACAAAACATATTAAACAACATAAAAGACTAGATTAGGCATACTCTGTGTGCAAAGTTTAGTAAGTAATCTAAAGTGTGCATAGTTCAGTAAGGAATTTAAAATGGCTTGATCCCAAAAGGCTTAACCACCACAAAAAGTCATCTGTTAGGAATTTGGGGCCAAATTAATTAGGTGTCTCTTCTAACAAATTTGCCCAGCTGAACTTTCAAAATCATATTAAGCCTGAACAAACGGAACAAACCGCACCAACAACTGTAGAAAATAACCAACAATTTTTGAAAATAGAACATTCTAATTGTTCTCAAGATGTATTTTAAAAATTTTGTGCAACAAAAAACTTGATCTATAACTAGTATGATTGCATCCAACATTAATATATGTTGCATTCATCAGTGTCTAGTAACATGAATGTCTAGATGTCTTTTATAAACTTTTCACAACAAAAAAAACATGCCATCACAAAAAAATGATCCATTCATGAACATCTAGTAGAATGAATGTCTAGATGAGTTTTAAAAACTTTGCACAACAAAAAAAAAAAATTGTTGCATTCATGACCGTCTAGTTGCATCTCGTGTTTTTGTTGTGAAAGGTTTCCCACACATTTGGACCTCGATTAAAATATTTTAGGAATAAATCATTTTCCTAGAGAAAAAAAACTAATTTATGGAGGCTTCAGGAGATATTTTCATGGGCTCTACTTTAGGTTCCCTGTATTCCAAGCTATCTTCAGGATTTTTATTTTTGTTTAGAAGTTTAGAGATAGTTTTAGAGTGACTTAGAGCAACTCCAAGAGCAATTGTATATATATCCTTTATAATAGATATGAATAGAAATTTTGTTAGAAAATACCCTTCAACAACTTCTTTAACTATATATCTCCAAATATAAGCATCCTCTATTCCGTACTCCCTCTGGTTTGGTATTAGAAGTCGTTTTGGACAAGGTTTGAGTCAAACATCGGAAATATAAATCATCAATAACTTTTAAGTTGTTGAATTTGTAAATATAAAAATTACATGAGTAGATTTGTCTTAAAAAATATTTTGATAAAAGTATACATATATCACATCTTTATAAATATTTTTATAATAATAAGAGGTCAAAGTTGTGTTTTGGAAACCGTGTCGCTGTTCTAAACGACTTCTAATACCATCCCGAGGGAGTATATCTCGGTGCCAAAGATCAAGAGCGAGGATAGCCCTCTAGAGTGCATACAAATAAAGAGAAGTTGTTGGAGAGTGAAAAGATATAACTAACACTTTTATTCAAATGCCTCACTAAATGATGATTTGGAGAGTGGACTATTTGATGATGCTCTTAATAACCATTTAAAAACTTTATCATACGTTTATCAGACTTTTTTTAAACAAAAAACAAAACCGCCTTCAAAACCACTGATGAAAGACAAATTATTTAAATGGTTTTGTCAAGGAGATAAGATTGTCCTGGATCGTGAAAACATTTTATTTTCAAAAAAAAAAAAAACAGAAAATCTGGCCTACTAAATTACAGTATCTGCACAATTCCAGAATCAGAATTCATTCGAGAATAAGATACTGGGTCCCAGAAAGCAAGGCTAGCTCGTTAATCAAGTCCGTACATACATAGGTCCAAATCTGTGACCGAAGACGATTGCCCATACATGGACCTCATCGGGGCTGCTGAACCAATTTAAGTAAAACAGTGACTCAGCTTTGCCTTTACTTTTGACAAAGAAAGGCCACGCACAACACTGATGATGGATGCATCAAAATAAACACATTTTGTCAACTACATCTAAAAACACATTATGTCACCTGACCTGTTTCTGTATAGGCTTTGTATCAATCACCTGCATTACAGTGAAAAATTGTACAGATCTCAGACAAATTTACACTCCAAATGGTTTACCAATGACAAATGTACAACTTTGCAAGATTATAATGGCAAATCTCCAATAAGCCCTTTCATAGCACGAACATGAAGTAGTAAGGAATAAGGGGTGTGGTTGCTATTTCCTTCAGGACAAAGTAATTGAATTCTTAAAGTATTACGGCTGCTGCTATACTCCTTCAGCCACGAGGTATGAATCATTATGGAAGCATCGCATGGTGATCCTGGGGATCATTTCTCCGTTGCCTGCATCAGGTGATCATTTGATACATCCTCCCCTCATGCCTTTTACCTGAACAAAGGTTGGCCATCTCATCAGATGATGATATATACGCTGAGACAACTCGGTAGTTAGAAAAGATAGATCGGGCATTGCTTAATTAATACTATATAAAGTCAGTCAGTACAGGAGCAACATGGTAAATGCAACACAATGGTATTTGATAAGCATTTATATAAAGTTAATGTTTCAGAACAAAATCTAATTAGCCAGTCACAGATGCATTTTTTGTAGACTACTCAACCTTCTGAAATACAATAAATTAAGCAGAAGTTTTGCAAAGACTGATTTTTTCAGCAGAAACAATGGGAAGCCTACCCGAACTAGCTTGGAGACTAAAGGCTATGTTGTTGTTGTTGTAAACAATGGGAAGCCTACTAAAGGCGCATTGTTAGCCAAGTTGACATGCATACCTTACCAGAAATATATACATATCTGTCAGTGTATTTAGGTGCAGTTTTAGAACGGAAGCAAACTATTACTATCAGAAGCTCCATATTATACACTTGCAGGGTACAATGTTCAGCAATCATAGCTCATCAGATAGTTACCGCTTCAGAGTGCTCACACACTAAACATATTAAACAACATATATTAATTGCAAAGGCCACAGGGAGATTAAAAAAAAAAAAGATGTCCTAGACCGTGAAAACATTTTGTTTTCAAAAATGAAAATCCACCCTACTAAATTACAGTTACAGGAATGCCACCCTGGATCCGCCCAACAATTCCAGAATCCAAATTCATTCGAGAACAGGATACTAGGCCCCAGAAAGCAAGGCCCCGCTCGTTAATCTAGTCCGCACATAGGTCCAAATCTGTGACGGAAGACGATTGACCATACATGGACCTCATCGGGTCTGCCGAGCCAACTTTTTAAGTAAAAAACAGTGACTCGCTTTTGCTTTACTTTTGACACACAAAGGTCATGTACCACACTGATGATGAATGCATCAAAAGAAATTAGGTCATGTACCACACTGATGATGAATGCATCAAAAGAAATTAGGTCAAGTCCATCTAAAGAAACACATTATGTCACCTGACCTGTTCCAGTATAGGCTTTGTACCAATCACCTGCATTGCAGTGAAGAAATGTACAGATCTCAAACAAATTTTACACTCCAAATGGTTTTCATTTATAGCAGAAACATGAAAAAATATAGCTGTAGTGAGGAATATGGGGTGTGGTTGCTATTTACTTTAGGACAAAGTTTTTGAATTCCTAAAGTATGAGGGCTGCTGCTATGCTCCTTCAGCCACGAGGTGTCAGGTATGGATTATGGATGCATGGCCAGGTGACTATCACCTGGTAAGCAAGAAGAGCTATCCTGGAGACAATTTCTCCGTTGTCTGCATCAGGTGATCATTTGATACATCATCCTCCACTCATGCCTTTTACCTGAATCAAGGTTGTCCATCTCATCAGATGATGATATATATACTCAGAAGTTAGAAAACATAATGCAATGCAGGATGATCATGATGACGAAAGATAGATTGGGCATTGCTTAATTCATACCATATCAAGTAAGTCGGTACAGGAGCAACATGGTAGATGCAGCACAAATGGTATTTGATAAGCATTTATGTAAAGCAAATGTTTCAGAAAAAAACCAAGCAGCCAGTCACAGATGCATTTTGCAGACCACTCCTCAACCTTCAGAAATACAATAAATTCAGTAGAAGCTTTTCAAAGACTGATTTTGTCAACAGAAACAATGAAAATCCTGGGAGAAAAGAATACTGAAGGTGCATTGTTAGCCAAGCTGAACATACAGACCGTACCAGAAATATACATATTTGGCAGTGTTTTTAGGTGCACTTTTAGAACGGAAGCAAACTAGTATTATCATAAGTTTCGTATTTTACACTTGCAGGGTACAATGTTCAGCAATAAGAGCTCATCAGACAGTTACCGCTTTGAGTACTCACACACAAAACATATTAAACAACATACAAGAGTTGCAACAGCCACAGTGATTAGACATACTCTGTGTGCATAGTTTAGTAAGTAATCTAAAAGGGTTCGTGTGCATAGTTCAGTAAGGAATCTAGAATGGTTTGATCCCAAATGGCTTAACAACCACAAGAGTCATCTATTAGGAATTTGGGGCCAAATTAATTAGGTGTTCCTTCTAACAAACTTAATTTGTCCAGCTGGAATTTCAAAATCATATTAAGCTTAACAAACCATTTGGCAATGTGGAACTGGAAATATACCTGGGAGAAGCTGAGCTGCCAGGGAAACCAGTGAAAACATTGGAGTAAGACTTTGTGAGGTAAGCAAAGTTGGGCACTGGCTGCAATGCAGGCACACGCTCCCCTTTCTTGAGCATCTCCTCCAAATCCAGTCTTTGCAAGGTAAGCACGGCCCCGGTCTCTCTCCAAACAAACGCAAGCAAGCCACCCTGGAGGACAAACAAGGAACCGGGCTTTGAGCCAGGATATCTGAAGCCATATCCATTGGCAATGCCCTCTCCTGCGAAGCCCCTCTCGACATCAACATTCCGGGACTCCCCATCAGTCTGCCATGGAAAAGGCTCTGTTGATGGCTCATCCATCCTCACGATAAACATGGAAGAACCATTGGGATGGACGACATAGTGCATTCCCTCCAACACCTTGGTGGCGATGAGCTGAAGCTTCCCCTCACTGTCGTCCTCATACGAGAGGAGCAGGAAGAAGAGAGCCTTCTTGGGCTTGCATTCGTCGTTCGGCCGCCCTGGCGGCCACCCGAATGTTCCTCCCCACAGGCCGGCGTACTCCCTTCCCGGCACGGGCGCCTCCACGGTGAGCTTGTAGAGCGCGAACCGGTTGTCATGCATGCTCGGCCACGCCCGGTAAGTGGACAGCCGCTTGCTCTCGCCGCGGAGGCTCAGCCCGACGCTCTCACCGTCGTGTAGGAAGTCCGACAATGGCAGATGCTGTTTGGCGACGTCCACATAGTCGGCCCTGGAATTCGCTGACGCTGAGCGTGTGACCATCTGCCGCAGGCCGTTCCTGAAATAGCCCGCCACGGCCGAGAGGCTCCTCCGCAGGGGAATCCTGCTGTGCGCACCGTCGGTGGGCGCCGGCGTCTTCTTCTTGGCGTCCAGAAGGAGCCCCTGGACCTCCGGCGTGCGCACCAAGCCCCCGCGGCCTCCCTGTGCAGGCGCAGCATGGCCTCCCGGCGCTTGGCGAGCAGCGGGAGGTCGTGGTCCGCGCACGCGAAGAGCGGGGCGTCGACGAGGTCCGGCGGCAGCGTGACCCGGCAGGCGGCGACGAGGGAGTCGAGCAGGCGGCGGCGGTCGCCGAAGGAGAGGCGGGCGAAGCGCTGTGTCTGTGTGGTGGAGGAGGAAGAGGAGGAGGCGAGCGGATCCCGGGCGGTGCGCGCCTCGAGGAAGATGACGTTGGCGTGAGGCTGGAGGGAGGCGAGGAGTCCCGGGAAGAGTTGCGCGTGGTGTTGTCCATGGAGGAACAGGAGCTTGGGACGGCCATGTTCGTCAGCGAGGATCTCAAATACAGGCGCCCAGCGGAGTCTCGGCGAGAGCTCCTGCGGGATGACGCGCGCGGCGACGACGGAGAGGAACCCGGGGACGGCGGCGACGAGGTTCCCGAGCTCGGGATTCTGGTGCGCCCAGAGACCGAGCACCTGCGCGGCGGAGTGGAGGAACCGGCAGACGGCGAGGGAGTCTCCCCGACGGCGGCGCGCCACGCCATGAGGTGCGCCGGCGACGGGCAGCAGGCGGCGGCACTGCGCCAGCCACGCCTTGTCGGTGGACATGAGCGCGCGGCGGAGGCGGCGCGACGCGCCCGAGAGCGCCAGCAGGTCCCGTGGAAGGAGGTGCGCCGAGATTAGCGCCAGCACGTCCTCCGGGAGTGACAGGATCAGGTCCCCGCCGTCCCTGGCGACGGCGGCGAGCATCGTGGACAGGGGATCGATCGGGGGAAGGGAAGTGAAGCTGTTGTGCTCAGATTTCTTCTTGCTCGCCGCCTACCACCACCACGAGGAGACGATATTTCGTCGACTCGGCGTCGTCGTCGTCGTCGGACCAGCTAATAAAATAAAATAAAATTAATTAATAAAATAAAAGATATTAATCCGGACGGCATGAGTCTCGTGTCCACTAGTTACTGCTCCACCACTCGAATGCAATGCAAGCTCCATCCACGCCACTGAAGCTGCTATCAATCAATAACCCCTGCTGCCTTTGGAATGTGACTTGCATTCCTTTCACTTTTGGGGTCCTTATAAGCCACCATTTTTCTTTCTTTCTAAACAAGTAGTAATTGTTACTAGTCCAACAGTAAAACCAATTATTGTAATAAGTTTTTTTTAAATTGTTATATGGTACTACTTTTAATTTGTGCTCTATATACTTTCTCCCTATTTCTTCTCATGTTTATTTGTTATCTTGACCATAACTACATATATATTTGTATCCTTCGGTGAGACCGTACCAGAGCTTCTCTGACCTTACCTCTTCCCTATATCACAAAAAATACCGACTAACGTGGATATAATGTGCTTCTATTGTGTTTCATAGTGAATTATGTGAGTTCTTTGCTCTAAAATGTCTATAGGTAACCTTTATATGTAATTTCTTGTGAAATTAATTGATTATTTTGTTGCAGTATTTAATATTTGTAAGATGACACCTAATCGGAGTGGAATGAACTATTATGTTTTTAATGTTCATTGAAATGGATTCTTTGACTTTTTTTTTTTTCAAATTCCCATTTAGGTCCTTAAAATTTTTAAGTGACTTATTCTAAGTTCACTTCAGGTCCAACTATGAACATGCATTTTCAAAACCATTAGCAAAATTGAAAGTCCTATACAATCACTTTGATAGCTCGTAAACCTGACATTTGAGCCTAATCCAAAGACATTTCCATGTACCTTGGGATTCAAGTTTGGACCCATACATGCAATTGTCTTGTTCTTACTTGGTCCTAATATTAATTCATATTCATATGAACCAGAAAGTACTAAAATGAAACCGATGCACACATGTGCCGTGTGTTGCACTTGTTCACCTCATATACGAGGTGAACACATGTTCCAGTGGCGGATTGGCGGCCCAGGCCTAGTCGTCGGCCCACGAACACTACTATCTCCATGTAATTTTTAAGTCCAAAATGAAAAAGGCCCAAAGGCTGAGAGATAGGGCACTCGCGCCCGTCATGGTTCCTCCACATTCACCGCAGTCCCAGCCTCATAGAAAGGGAGGGCTTTCTCACTACAAGGAATGATACTTTGGTCATAAACAGTAGAAAATACGTCACAATCAACTTGCTTTGACGATCGAAAAAATCTGTCCGGCTGTCCCACCTGCGCCACCCGTCGGAATAACCACAGTCGCGGCCAGGGGAGGCCGCCACCGTCATCCTGCTCCGCGCTCCTGCGTCGGCCGATTCCGGTCTCCAGCTATCTGTCTGTTGCCCTATTCTGTACTGATTACTTTCAATTCGTTGTGAACATTTGACAAAGCATTATGGAATTGTGAGAGTGTGTGTGTTTAATACATTCTATAGCAGTGGCAGAGCCAGTTGGCTGGCAGGGGCCATTGCCCCCCCCCCCCTCTGGATCATGCAAACCCTTCCGCTAATGTTCAATATTCATGTTAGCGAAGACGATTAGCACTTAAACAAGTAATAAGATTAGTGATCTAGTGAAACAAATTAAGTAGATAACTTGATGAGCTATGCATGCATTAGGATCTTTCATTTGTATAACATATATGCAAGTCATAATTTCAAATTTAGTTGTTACATTTATATCGTAAAACATGTGTCGCAAATTTTTGAACACATGTTATCTTTGCTCGGGGCCCCATGCTGAAATCCTGGCTCCGCCACTGTTCTATAGTACCACCATATAACTTTAATTAGCAGCTTATATATATGCAAAATGCATTGGGAGTCTTTGTTCACGGATTGCTGTAGTTTTCTAGTCTAGTTTAAAAGGTCAACAAGTGCAACACACAGCACAGGAGATTATTTTAGTTACATGTCATCAATCAATTGGACTATTTTGTATTTTCTGAGAGAAACTTTTGTAGATGTGAACCTGTGAGACGCCATGAACCATGATCAAGCATTGGTGGTGGATTGAGGCCCAGAGGAAGCCCACGCGACCTTTTTCCAAGTGGCCGAGTTGACCCGGGCCGGATGGGCCGGCCCACTCCCCCCCGCTAGTTCCTTTCCTTTCCTTTCCTTTCCTTCTCCCATCCCGGCAGCCTCCTCTCCTCGCTTGTTCCCACCAGCCGCCATGGACGCCGGCGACGACGAGCCCCCGTTCTCCTCGACCGCGCCTCCCGCGCCACCCGAGGCAAGAGGTCAGGCTCCCTCCCCGGCCCCCCGTTGCCTATTTCCTGCCGGATGCCTGCTCCTGATTGAGATCGAAATCGTTCCTCTTTTGCAGGATAACCAAGCTCCTCGAGGACGAGGTCGAGCAGGACGAGGCTTTCTGGAACCAAGAAGCCCTCAAGGATGTAGGTCGCAGACGGTCCCCACTCGCTCTTTTCTTCTCTTCTCTTGGCAGCACCGGTTTGGTGCCGCTGCCGCAGCTACTGGGGGGATTACCTTAGGGTTCTTCTCATTTCTGACTTAATGTACATACATACATACTGTAGTAGCGTGCTGCACTTACCGTTCCTGATGTGTTGTCATTTCCTTTCAGGAGGAGAACGACGACAACTACGTGGAAGAGCAGGATGCTGGTGACGAATTCGACAGTGATTTTGGTGAAGATGTGAGTTCCCACTGCTTCATTCTCACCCTCCTACTGTCCTGTTGCCACATTCTATCTGTGTTCCTGGATTTCATTGATTAGTGTACACATGTCTTCCCTTTCTTTCTAGTTTAGTATTTCACCGAGTAATTGAGTGCCTCATGCCCATCTGACTAACATCTCTGTATCTGCATAGGAATCTGAACCTGACGATGAGCCGGAGAAGGAAGAACGTGAGAGGTACACATGTTCCTTGCTGATAACCATGTTGGTACATTTCATCATGTGAACCTGTTAAGAATTTGCCTCCAACCCCCACTGCCAAGCAGACTGCCTATCAAGAAACGCCTAATGTTTCCTGGCAAGACGATGAGGAAGGCCAATGTCAAGAAGAAGAAGGTGACCCCGAAACTAGAAGATGATGCGAAAGCTGACAAGTCTGCTGATAAGCCGAGTTCGTCCACACAAGCAGATGTTCCTGATGAACTGGAGGTGGAGAAGACTATCCGGAAATCAACCAGAACGTCGGTCATCGTGAGACAAGCAGAAAGAGAAGCGATACGTGCTGAAAAAGAAGCAACGGCCAAGGTATTTACCTGTTTGCAAGTTCTCCACCGCTGGTGTCAAATGTTGGAATTCCATTGAGCATTTGAGATACTTGCGTGGGACAGGATATTGTGCTACTTGGATTAGTTTGTCTGCTGTGCCTTTTTTTTTTTTCCTTTTTGTAATTTGTGTTGGCTTATTTTTTACCCTCTGCTGTACCTTCCCAGCCAATTAAGAGGAAAAAGGAGGGAGAAGAAAAGCGGATGACACAAGAGGAGATGCTTTTGGAAGCGGCTGAAACAGGTTTAGACTATGTTTCCCTTTTACCTTGTCCGGAAATACACAGATGGAGTTTGCCAGCATCGGTCGTGTTGTGCCTTTTACATTTTATTCCTTTATTGTCTATGTTTCAGAGATCATGAACATGAGAAATCTGGAACGTGTACTGGCAAGAGAGGAGGAAGTGAAGAAAAAAGCTGTTGTTCATAAGGACACTTATGAGGGTCCTACAGTTCGGTTTTTCTCAAGAGATGGTAACTTCTTTATCAGATTATCATCATTAGTTTAAATATGAATTCCAAAGAAAATTAGGAGTTCCTTACTTGATTACCAGTATTGTGCTCAATTAGGGGAATCACGTCTGGAATTCATAAATGGGGCAACATTTGGGTCTGAACTTTCTACAACATCATCCCCTTGTAAGTGCCACAGTTTTTGTCTGTACTATATTATTTTTCTTTGTTGCTAGCAGTTCCTTTAAAATGTATGTGTTCTTAGCAGTTTCGATTCAAGTTTCTGTGCAAAGCTTGGTCTTTTTGTAATACTTATGTTCATCACAGATCCGGAGAAACCTGTTTGTGTGGTGACAGGACTTCCAGCCAAGTATGTTTTTGTGACCCCTGTTTATGATATCCTTCCTTTGATCCTTGAATTCCACATGAGTCGCTCTTGACCCCCCTGGTTCTGGTTTATTGTCTATATTTATGTTTCATTTCAGTAAAAGTAAATTAGACAGATATGCATCCTTCAGTGTTTAGTATCTGGATTGGATTATCTTTGAATATGGTTTTATATGTTCGGGACCACTCAGATCCTACTACTACCCAGTGCGTGTATGATCTGAAACCTTGGGACATTGTTTTAGATATTCCCCCCCTAACCATGGAAACAAGTTCAAGTGAGCTACCTGGCTGCTAGTAGTGTGCTCTTCGTTAGAAATTTGAAATGCTATGGCAGAGTAAACTTGAGGCAGGATACGTATGCCTACATAACCAATTTAAGTAATATATAAACAGTTTACACTAGACTCTTGAGAGACTTTTATGCTTATGCAAGGCTTCCTTCCTGTAGATACCGTGACCCGAAGACAGGGCTGCCTTATGCAACTATGGAAGCATTTAAAATAATCCGGGAGAGGTACAGCTTCTTTCTTCTCTTAGATTCCTACTTTGCTCTGGCACAGTCATAAACCACTTGCTCGCTATGTTTCTGAAGCAAAATACTGCTTACTATCTGAATGCGCAATCAAAACATGCTAACATCTCTTCAACTGAATCGTGCATTCAGGTTCCTGAAAAGAGGAGGCTGATAGAAAGAGGCCGAACATGTTGAATATGGGAGAGCTTTTTGAATCAATAACTGGTGAGCATTTGATGCCTAAGAAGAGAAGGGTTGAGATAAGGTCTCCAAACATATCAGGAGGCTCAAGGCACGGAGGACACTTCTGGCGAATACCTGCTCTTGATATGGTGGATGAGGACTAACGAGCGAATACCTGCTCTTGATATGGTGGATGAGGACTAACGAGACACATCCTGTGACTTCAGAGTTCAGATGATTTTTCTGATATAAAGAGGCCCAATATGATGGGAGAGCTTTCTGAATCAATGGCCGGTGGACATTCGATGACTAAGAGGAAGAGAATGAGGACAAATAGGATGCTGCATTTAGCGTAGATATGGACATACTATACTTGTTTAATGTAGTTTTATCAGTTAAATTTTTAGACGAATGACTTATTACAGAACCACCAAATATTGAGCACAACACCAGTGTGTTGCTGGCTTCATGTGACAACAGAGGGGCAGCGGAATAATCAAATTTAGCAATCTAGTTTCTCACAAGCATATAACAAACACTTTGTGTGTATAAAATAAAACAACCCCTAAAATAAATCTATCAAGCTACAAGCTGTTCAATCCTTCCAACAACAATATATATTATACTTGCATCAATTAGACCAGTTATCCCCATAATCTTGAACTCAACCTATCCAAATGGTTAACTTAGGAGACCTATCCAATGACATCAATGTCTCGGAGATTCCACTATTCCAAATGGTTAACTTGGAGACCTATCCACCAGTTCTTCCCCGGAGGAGCGCCTTGGATAATAACAAGAATGAAGTAGTTACAAGTTTGTTCATTGTTGCCTTCCCCTCTGCTTCTGTCTCTCTTCCATACAACACTCACAGCCACATGTTGCAGACCCAATCTGGGCCACTCTCACTATCACACTCTGCTTGGGCTTGGGCCGGGTGCTTCTCCTGTGCAGCAGGCTCTTGGACAGTAATATAATTGAGTGTTGTGGAGTGGAGTGGCGACACAATAATTGAGTGTTATATCAAAATTCAGCGTGTGGGAGATTTGACGGAAAATCTTCAGAAATGGCAGGGTCCAGATTGATACTTGGTTTAGGAATTTCAAAAATTAGTGCCTCCTTCAGGCTCTTCGCTTTAGTGCCTGCTTTAGGCTCTTCATCTTTTTGTGTGTGGTTAGATGCTTTCAGACCTTTCACTACTACATAAACGATTTCTCGTGGCGGTCAAAAAACATTTTCGGTGACGGACAAAATAACCGCCACCAACATAGGGTCACAGAAAATGGCGGATTTTCCATGGCGGTCAAAATGCCCGCCATGGTTAATAATATATATATATAAAAGAAAAAACCTAGATCGGGCCCGCCGGGCGCGATCCCCGCCGCTAGGGCTGCAGCACCACGCCGCCCGCTTGCAGCCATCTATCGCCCCCACACGCCCGCACGCGCGGGAAGGTGCGCCGCGGGGAAAGATGGTGCGTCGCCGCCGGGTCCGGCGCGCCACCGGCCGGATCCAAGGTGTGGCCGGATTGAAGCGCCGCCTTGCTTGCGGCGCCCGACCGCCGCCGACGTCCCCGGCCTCGATTCGGCGTCCGGATTCCGGCGCTTCGTCTCGCCGCCTCGCCGCCGAAGGGAGGGGGCCGGGTCGGGACGGAACTGGGAGGGAAGGGGTCGCTTGCCGAGAGGAAGGGAGGGGTCGGGCGAGAGAGAGAGAGAGAGAGAGAGAGAGAAGTTAGGGTTAGGATTGAGGGACTGAGTGTTTCTTTTATATGATGAAGGTGCTAGTGGGCTCGTTTGGGCCTATAGAGATGGGTTGTTTGGGCTTTATTTACCGTGACGGTTTTTTTAAAAACCGCCACGGTTAATCAAAGGTCACCATGGCGGTTATTAAAACCGCCACGGTTAATGAAAAATGACCGCCAAGGTAAATTAGGGTATTTTCCGTGGCGGTTTCTCAAATGCCCGCCACGGAAAATAAAAATCTAAACACCACGCAAAATCAATCCTGTAGTAGTGTTTGTAAGCCCTCTTTGTCCCTTATTAAAATTTATAAAACGAAGTGTTGTGGGGATCTCCCCATAGTTTTTGCCTTAAAAAAAATGCTCTGTCGACATGTATATGTTCAGGCAACGGATGATTGACAAAAAGGGAACAAGAGCTAGTAGCTACAATAGAAAAGAAACAAGATGTACACGAGATACCTACGACTTGGGAGGAGAGCATATTTGAGTTTATACTTTAATTAGTAGACAAAATATTTAATATAAGATTACAAAATTTTAATATAACAAGATAAGATCCTATATATAGTCCTAAATGAGCGTGTGGTGTAGTGTAGGGAGGTGTCTTGGTTTGGTTATTCTAAAAGAAAGAGAGCCGCAGGCCTTCCTGGGCGCTGGGCGCCCCCACGTCAGCGGCCAGCTTCGCCTCCATGTCATCGCCACGTCAATGCCCGTCACGGCACTCACGGCGCTGTACGGCGGCTGGCTGAAACGAATGGCTTGCGCGCGCGTGCCGCTTCGCCCGTCACGGCGCCGTCCAGCGTCGATGGATCGAGCGGTCTGGCGCCCGGCGTTGTCGACTCCGTGTTGGTCCAAGGCGGGCCTGTGAGAGTGGTGCTTCCGGCGTCGTCCCGGGCAGCGTGTGCGCGTGGACGGACGGCCTGGGATTGGTGGGTGCGTGGAGTAGGCCGTGCGTGGGTACCGGGCGTCAGCTGCTGTAGGTCTGGCTTGCTTGCGTGAGTTTTGGGCGTTGGGCTGTTGACCTATGGACTGAGGGCGTTGTCGAGTGCTGGTTGGCTGGGAGTGGGTTCCCGGGTCCCATGTGCCAGGCGCCATCGGCAGGCGCGTGCGGGTGGAGAAGGCGTCGTCTTCGTGGGCCCTGTGTGGCGGCCATCGGTGGGCCACCTATGTCAGCGGCTGTGGGTAACGATCCGGTGGGTTCGTTTGGGTTGCTGAACTGTGCCCGTTTTCCGTTGTCGAACGCCCATTGGATGTCGTGGGGTTCCTGGTCCCGCACGTCAGGCTCCCAGTGTGGGCGGTGCTCCAGTTCGACATCAAAAATATCCAGCTGCTAACGAGAGCTGGTGCGCTCTATCCGTTTGCCGTCTTCGTCCAGGTACAGTCCGCCTGTGGCCCCTTGCCGTTGCTCCTTCCCTCTTCTTCCATTCTGCTCTACTGAAGCGTGGTTTGCCTCTTGCCTGGTTTCCCCTCCGAGTCGCAGGGCTGTGCTGCGGCGTCTCGTGGCGACGGGGAATCAGAGGAGTGGCGGCGGATCTGGGCGGCGGACGAACGGGCGATTGGCTGTCGGCTCGAGGATCGTCTTCCTTGAGGTAGGTGTTCTACCAGCTCCTTTTCGGATTAGTTACGCTTGTGTTGCGATTAGATTGGATTCATATTCGATTACCGTTATTTGATATATGTGCCTGATGTATTCACAATCTGTTCTTTTTATTCCCGTTCTTCTTTCCCTTTTTCTTTTTTGCTTTGTCTTATTTGATTTGTGTGCGTTCAGGATAACATCAGCGTCGCGGATCATTGGGTCGCGTGTTTTTGTCCCTGAAAAGCACCGCATTGGGAGTCCCGGCCATGTTTGTGGTGGGTGCTTCCTATACCTCTCTTTTAGAAACTGTTGCCGCTCGCTGCAGGTTGCCATATGCCTCTGTAATTAGTGAGCTTGATGTCCATGGGAATCCTATTTTCGGGATAGAGCTTGGGGTCCCGTGTAGTGAGTCTGTATTCAGCTGTCGTAGTTTATTCTTCTGGGTCCTGCAGGCCATTGCTTTTTTGCAAAAAAAAATATATGGGTTTATTGTCGTGGATTATAATTTGCAGGGTGTCCTTTTGTACCAAAGAGTTGCCCGGGCTGCTGGTAATCAGAACAAGCCAGGTTCAGACCCTTTCCCAGGTTGGTGTGTATCTGAAAACACCTGTTTTTAGCCATGGCCAGTTATATGTTGCTGTCTCTAGAGTCAATCCAAACATGGACTCAAGATACTTATTGAAGATAAAGATGGTATGTGCGTAGATGAGACACAAAATATTGTCTACGCTGAGATACTTTCGGCGGTGGCTTCGCCTCCTGCCTCCTGCTAGATTCTGTAAGATTATTTTTTTAACAGAAAATTCGGTGGTATTGTTTGCCTCTTTTGTTCTGTCCACTGGAGAGATTTTGGTTGTATAGGCTGTGCTTTTTTTCACCCAGCTACAGTCTTAGACTTTTAGATTCCGATGCATGCTTCTCTCTTGACCCTACTATCAATCTCACATTTCTATGTTTACATAGCTTGGGAGCAATAAAAAAAATATGTTCTGCTTATTATTCCAGCACAATTGTTTGACTGTTGCATCTATTTCTTCTCCAGCTAACCGGGAGATCAATCGTCAGATGCATCCTGAGCTCTATCCTCAGAGCTCAGCTAGCAGCTCCTCCTCCGACTATCCTGTTTACCAGCTGAGAGGTACAAAAAGTGTGACTTTCCACAGTTGGATAAATAGCTATTCATTAGAGAGACTGAAAACATACACTGACCTTTCTTCCAATGATTTAAACAGACGGCTCCCCAGCGCCCAGCTTTGAGTCAGATCGAAGCGGGCATTCCTACTACCGCAATTAGGGTCTACATCAGGCCAGTCAGATCCATCCCTAAGAATTTGCTGCAACTCACAACATCTCTTATCTGTGTGGCTATAAATTCTCAATTAAAAATTACAGCCACCAATGATTCTATTACATTTCAAAATTGACGCAACCCATGCAGTTTAAGTGCCCTCCTGTCTCTGGCCATGAAACTAAACCATCTAGGGACCTGTAACAAGCATATATCTTGTTCCTGCTCCTGCATGGCTTGGTTGCATGGCCAAAGCAAATTAGGTGTTCACTTGGACAAAATCTGAATTTGTTTTCTGTGCAGTGATGGGCTCTATTTGGTTTACTTCTGATTTTTTCCTCTGGTGATAAATGTTAGAAATTTATAAGGCCTATGATGCACATATCATATTACTGAGATGGCTATATTCTTCACTGCTGTTATCTTATTTCATGTTAGTCATCAAAGCATGACTAACATCCATTCCCAAACAACTACACCTAACATGCTTTCTTGAAGTCTGGGAATGGATGTTGTCACTCTTCCATGGCTACCATGACATCTCCTAAGGTTTCTATCCTCTTATAGCCCGCCAGCGATGAAACTTGATAAACACTACCACATTTTATTAGATGAGGCCACTTCAATTGTACTTTGCTTGTAACGTCAGTATTATTGCTCTACTCAACCTGATGAGTCTCCTTTAACTGTGACTAACAATAAATGGTGCTACTCAGGAACAGACACTTTTGATGGAGGCTCCTCCAGCTGTGGCTATCAACCGATGGCCCCTGTGATGACTACCTGCTTGGATGATTCACTGATCTTGCTTCAGTTCTTTTGTTTGTACATTAGGGTGGCTGTAACTCGAGACAAAACTTATTAGTCTAACCCTTTGATGTTAGAACAATATATTTATTTCTTCGTCTTAAGTATCCTGTTGCAACTCTATTATTAAACATATTTGTTATCAAACTCCCAAATAGACTGCAACTGCATATCCTGATTAAATTTTTTTCAACAAACTAAGCAAATTCCGCCTAGATATGCGGCGCGCATGGGCGCGCGCAAATCACTAGTGTAGTATGTGTCGATCTACACAGAGCCAGCTGCACGCCCACCTCTACAAGTGGCCGATTAACAGTGACAAATTAACAGAGGCAGACACGTTATCCGCCTCTATTAATAGAAAATACCTGTATCCGAAAATGCTTCATGTAGTACCATGCAATGCATGCTTTTTTTATTTAGTATACGTATACTTAACAAAAAGTCCAAAACCCACAAGTATAATCCAATTACAATAGGTAGTGCACAGTCGAGTCATAGATCTATTGTGTACATAAAGGACTTTATTGACAAATGTGTTAACCTTGTGGAACTATAGGGACAAGGAGGAGTTTCTTTGTACGATGCACTATCACCCCAAACGATTCGGTCATATCGATGCCTTTCTTCACTAACTCCATAGGTAGCTCCCAATTGAAGTGGTATACAAGGTTTGCGAGCATGACTTCAACATTGGCAATTGCAAAGTTTGCCCCCGGGCACATTCTTCGCCCTGCCCCGAATGGCAGGTATTGGAAATCATTTCCCTTATTATCTATAGTTGTAGCACTACCTCCTTCCATGAACCGCTCAGGCATGAACTCCTCTGCTTTCTCCCAATAGCTAGGATCCCTTGCAAGAGCCCAGATATTGACAATGGCACGTGTTCCAGATGGTACCGTGTATCCTTCTATGTTGCTATCGGCCATGGAGAAGTGGGGCACCATGAGCGGTGCTGGCATATGGAGTCGGAGTGTCTCTTTGATGATTGCCTTTAGATGGGGTAAACCATTAAGCTCATCTTCTGTAACCATCTCTTTTCCCTTGGCTATAGCGTTTCTCACCTCGGCTTGTAGCTTGTTCATGAGGTGCGGGTTTCGCATGAGCTGAGCCATTGCATATTCCAGCACTATGAATGATGTATCTGTGCCAGCTTCAAACATGTCCTATATACATGGCGATGCATACATATAAGTATCAACGACATATATAATTAATAAGCAGCCACACTGATGGTGGTAATTGTGAGTGAGGTCATGATATCCATATATACTGTGTACGTACCTCCAACTGTGCCTTAATATGGTCTCTCGTGAGTTTGTTCTCTTGCTGAAGAGAGAGTAAGACATCAATAAAATTATTCTCGTCCCCATCACGTTTCGAGGCTGGGATGCTTGCATAGTCATCAATGAGTGTATCTAGCAAGTTGTCCCACATCTTCTTCACGTTGTGGGCCTTTGCACACACCATCCTCTTGATGATGTCTAGTCTCACCAACACTGGGAAGTAGTCCTCCACGTTAAACCCGCCGAGCAGAGACGAGTTCGCCTCCACGAGCTCTTGGAAGAGTTTGTTCCAGCCTTTCTCCCTGAACAAATTGCCAAACACGGCGTGACACAAGACGTCGTTGGTGAAGGAGACGAGCAGTTCGCTTAGGTTGACGGCCATGCCTGCCGTGGCTGCGTCGCGGATCTTGGCCACCACCATCCTCACCTGTTGTGAATTGTTTTCAGTGAACAGTCGTCGATGGAGCGAGAACAATATGTATAATCACTGATCGTTAATACCTCGTGCTCGCGTGCATGACTGTAGGACCGGACCTTCTTGGTGGCAAGGAGGTGCGCGGAGACGATCTTCTTGACCTGGCGCCAGTGCTCGCCGTAGGGCGAGAAGACGACGTCTGTGGAGCCGTAGAAGAGGATGTCGGTGACGGGGGAGGTAGCTCGGGACGCGAAGATGTGGTCCTGCGTGCGTAGGACGGCCTGCGCGGCGCTCGGCGAGGAGACGACCAGCGTGGGGACGGCGCCGAGGTGGAGGAGCATGAGGCCGTTGCGGCCATGCTTGGCGGAGAGGTCACGGAGGGAGACGTGCGGGAGGCGGCCCACGAGGTGTAGGTGGCCGATGATGGGGAGTCTGCGGGGAGGCGAAGGCAGCTTGTTCAGCAGCTCTTCTCTGGCTTTTGCAGTGGCCGTCGACGGCGTGGTTCCATTTCCAAAGCAGCGGCGCATCAGGACGAGGATGAGGAGAGGACACACGAGCAGGACAGAGACCACTAGGGCCACTTGTGGAGGAGACGTGGCCCCCTGCTGCAGCAGGCCATGAGCGTGAGCCATCACCTGGCTCTGGCTGGCTAGCTTGCTTATATCAAACTGTTCTTCAGTTTACTTGACTGAATGATATGATGCTTATATTGCTGGGCTTGTTTAATTTGCTCGGCCAGGTGGTTTTTTATATAGCCCCAGAAACCTGGTGATCGCACCAAGAATTAGGCATAATTTTTTGTCAATAGTTTATAGTGGTCTAAGAGCCTAAGATTTTTATTTTAGTACACTATACCCCTGCTATTGCCAAACGTTAATATCAAGTTTAGCAAACGTTACTATCAAGTTTAGCAAACGTTACTACTAGTAGCTATCATATCGACCCATCGTTTGCCACGTGGGAACAAAAAAAATACCATGGACAAATCAACATGATACATGTACCATACGTGTGCGCATCATGATACGCATGGAACACCTGCAATTCAGTGACGACGAGGACGAAGACGACAGAGCAGCAACTGGATATGGATGGCATTGGGCGGCCGTAATTCGATCAGCGAGTTACTCAATCACATCGATCATAGCGTGCATGCATAGGGCGTGTTAATTTGCTGGTGCATGCTTCGAATCTAGTTGCTAGAACTGCTGGTGCTTTGAATCTAACCCGTCGTGCATGTGTACCATAGTTAGAGCACGTTTGCTGGTGCTTCTCATCTAATCGCATCGCGCGTGCATGCTGTTTACTGAAACTTTTTATGGATATTTTAAAAAGTATAATTATGGTACTATTATTTAGGGGAGAACGTATCCTGTGCACAGCAGCCTTATATGCACACGTGCACATCAACGATCTGGACGCTTGATTCTCCATCCAAAGGCCAGCAGCGTGAGCACGGTATTTTTTCATTTACACGCCTGCACGCGCGGCAATCTTGCACGAACCCCCCTGCACGTCCTGGCTCACCAGCACCCGGCCCGAAGCGGTTCGTCCCATCGAATAGGATAGGCGCCGCCGCCAGGCTAGGGCACGTCGGCCTCGGATTTCTCAGGCCAAGCATCGACGTCCTTGCGGCTCGGATTGTCGCGCCGCCAAGCATCCACGTCCGTTCACACCTCCTGGCGCCGGGCGCGAGGACGGACGTGGTCGTCATCACGCAAAAGCCGGACACTGCTCCTCATCATCGTCGCGTAGCCAAGTTGTAAAAATCCGACACCTTGACTTTTTTCAACCATAAAAGCTGGTTCCACACAGTACATGATAAATGGATTGCACGATTCTAAATCATGTCCTCCGGATATGTCCTGTGCACGAAACATTAGCATGTAGCCTGTAGGCTGTAGCCTGTATCCTGTAACCTGAATATATGATGTCAAATCATGTCCCTATATTCCTCGGCACATGCTTGCCGCCGGAGGAAGATGAGGCGGCGGCAGAAGAAGGGCGCGGCAGGGAGCGGGATAGCGAGGTGGAGGGGCAGAGGGAAGAACTAGGCGACGACATTCGATGGGACGAACCGCTTCGAGCGATGGAGCCCCGGCGGAGGCATCCTGCCGCGCGGAGAGGGTGCGGCGCAAAAAGACCAAGCAAGTGTGGGCGTTATTCCGCCAAAATTTCCACCTCGGCCTGCTGGCCACCGGATGAAAGATGGACGGCCCAGGATCGTTGGTGTGCACGTGTGCATATAAGGCTGGTGTGCACGGGATACGTTCTCTATTTAGGGACCGACGAGTAGGTTGTCCAACAACCGCAAGAGTGGCCATGGGAGGGTTTTAGGGTTATGGGCTTCTCGCCAATAACCGTGGGGGCTGTGTTTTCAAAACTCTAACCTTCTTAATGAAATATGGGTGTGGTGTCGGTGGCGGCCTTCGTCAAGGATACACCGATAGTCGGGGGAGAAGCGGTTCGTTGGAGAGTGGGTCGAGCTCGAGTTCTGCGGGCGCTGTCGTCGACGACATTCGATCCACTTTGTATATGACAGAGATGCTTTAGAATGATGGATAATGTGATTTTGGGTATATTATTTCTATAAAGTGGGATATCAGTTAAAATATTTTTGCACAGGCGGTTCGATGCACTGAGACAACCGACAGAGCAAACAAGCTTATTTCAGGCGTTTTATATGAATAAACGCCGAGCAAACAAGCTTATTTCAGGCGTGTTGGGACACGGTCCCCGTGCACCGGGCGGAGGTGTCAAACCAAGCGAACAAGCATAAGCCTTGGCACGTTGGGCACTGCCAGGTCAAGGCCTCGCCGCTAGTCCACGATCAGAACCCCTCACCTACGGCGACAACCGGCGGCGTATGCTCTTGGGCTTCATGGTTGTAATAGTGGGACTTTGGCCATTTTCATTTTACTCTTTGCTGTTGAACTTGTATAACTGGCTGTGTGGGTGGTTGGGAGGTCAGCCATAAGAAATCAAAACAGATTTTCCTTCTTCTCTCGTGTGCTCTCGAGCGCATCTCTCTCAGAGCCGGCGCGCCGCCGACTTCCTCCGCAATGCGTGTACGCCGGTGAACTTCTCATTACCTAGACTCGCGACAGCATTGTACATATCAAAAGGACCTGCAGGCATTGTCTAATTTCGGTCCATGAAGCTGAACCCTTCTCCTCGTCACATACCCACCTAATTACTGGTGGGAGGCCTGCCATTGTCACAACTAGAGGAAGCCATGCCAATACAGTTTGAAAGCACAGAGCCATAGCTTTCTCTGATAAGCTCCTCAAGTCCTTCGATACCAGTGGTGATGGACCTAGTCGTAAAGGAAAACCGCATAACAGTTTGGATCCACATGAACTCTCCAAGGGTGTTATTGCAGGCTACCACCTGCCATATATATGCACCAATCTTTTCTTTGCCTAGTGGAGAATCAAAAACTGAAGGTAGAAACAATGACTGAATGACAGCCACATTTTCCTCAGTGAAAGTTTGTGGTACACAGCCGGTCACTTGTGACTCATTGAAAGGTGACGGGCTGGGTATGGGTGAGTGGATGACTGAGCATGGTGACCTTATATGATAATCTCTGTCATGAAGATCTTCTCAATTTCCTCCTATTTTGAGTCCCCCCCCCCCCACCCCAAAAATCCTAGAAATTCATGGTGAAGGATCAATCTTTTTTGAGGATATTGTTGTGAACACACTCTCCATGCATGCGCCAGCCAAGGCTGAAGTCTCACCTGATTTGGAGGCCATTTCATTGTATTTTTACTTCCCTCTCATAATTTTCAACATATTTCCTTGTGCTGATTTTGAAAGTTTCTGAAAGAAGTCCCGATGCTATGATTTCTGTAGAGAAACTTAGTGCTAAATGCTTTCAACGCTTGAGGCCAGAACGAACTTCCAAGTTTTAATAGGAAAAAATGGTTAAACTCGACGACGACTCGATCAGAAGTTTGTACATGATTATATTTGGTGCTTTAGATTGTTCTCTCACGTTTTTCTTTCATGCTTTTTATTTCACTTAGTTCCATTCATAGATTATTAGTTTGGACTACTTGTAACTATGTGACCTTGGTGATTAATAAAACAGAGGCCCCTGGCTCAACATGGAACATAAAGCCTTAATTCTTACATCTGCAGAATTTTAGGTTCCCATATTCACCCCTCTGACTGTTCTAGAACTTTTTAGTTAATTGTCTATTACAAATATGATAAACAGTTTGATGCATGGTGAAAGGATGCAATGCTTGCTTTTTTATTTAGTATGCGTGCTTGACAAGTCCAAAACACACAAGTGCGATGCACTGATTGTAGGTAGCTAGTACACATATCCGAGTCCCTGATCTATTGCGTTCATAATCAGGACTCCATAATGCATTAATCTAGTGGAACTATAGGGACAAGGTGGAGTTTCTCCTTACGACGCATTGTCACCCCAAACATTTCAGTCATATCGATACCTTTCTTTGTTAATTCCACAGGTAGCTCCCAGTTGAAGTGGTAGACAAGGTTTGCGAGCATGACTTTGACATTGGCAATTGCAAAGTTTGCCCCAGGGCACATTCTTCGCCCGCCCCGAATGGCAAGTATTGAAAATCATTTCCCTTATTATCTATAGATGTGGCACTACCTCCTTCCATGAATCGCTCAGGTATGAACTCCTCTGCTTTCTCCCAATAGCTGGGATCCCTTGCAAGAGCCCAGCTATTGACAATGGCACGTGTTCCTGATGGTATCGTGTATCCTTCTATGTTGCAATCGGCCATGGAGAAGTGGGGCACCATGAGCGGTGCCGGCATATGAAGTCGGAGTGTCTCTTTGATGACTGCCTTTAGGTAGGGTAAACCGTTAAGCTCGTCTTCTGTATCCATCTCTTTTCCCTTGGCCATAGTGCTTCTCACCTCGGCTTGTAGCTTGTTCATGAGGCGGGGGTTTCTCATGAGCTGAGCCATTGCATATTCCAGAACTATGAATGATGTATCTGTGCCAGCTTCAAACATGACCTATATACATGGCGATGCATACAAATAAGTATCAACGATATATATAATTAAGTAGCCATACGGATGGTGGTAATTGTGAGTGAGGTCATATCCATATATACCTCCAACTGTGCCTTAATATGGCCCCTCGTGAGTTTGTTCTCTTGTTGAAGTGAGAGCATGACATCAATCAAGTTATTCTCGTCCCCATCACGTCTCGAGGCGGGATGCTTGCATAGTCATCAATGAGGGTATCTAGCAAGTTGTCCCACATCCTCTGCACCTTGTGGGCCTTTGCACACACCATTCTCTTGATGATGTCTAGTCTCACCAACACTGGGAAGTAGTCCTCCGCGTTAAACCCGCCGAAAGCGAGACGCAGTACGAGTTCACCTCCATGAGCTCTTGGAAGACTTTATTCCAGCCTTTCTCCCCTGAAGAAATTGCCAAACATGGCATGACACAAGACGTCGTTGGTGAAGGAGACGAGCAGTTTACTTAGGTCGATGGCGGTGCTCGCCGTGGCAGCGTCGCGGATCTTGGCCACCACCATGCTCACCTGTATTGTGAATTGTTTCCAGTGAATCGTGCATGGAGAACAATATATAGAGTTAAATACACTGGCGGTCCTTAAACTTGTAGCATTGTGCCACTTAGGTCCACAAACTCTTAAAACAGAAATTGGCCTTTCTAAACTTATAAAGCTGGGCCACTTAGGTCCACGACCTCCAAAAACCGAAATCCGCCCCCCTAAACTTGTCAAGTGGTACACCGCAGGTCCATACTCATTCAAAAAGTGCTGACTAGGATATGAACCTACGGTGCACTACTTGACAAGTTCGGGGGTAGATTTCTGGTTTGAGAGTTCGTGGATCTAAGTGGCACAACACTAGAAGTTTGGGGGTTGGGGGGGTGGTGAGAGTTTGTGAACGTGGCACAACGCTACAAGTTTAAGGGACACAAGTGTATTTAACTCCAATATATATAATCACTGATGGCTCAAGTTGACGCATGGTTAATACCTCATGCTCGCGTGCATGACTGTAGGACCGGACCTTCTTGGTGGCGAGGAGGTGCGCAGAGACGACCTTCTTGACCTGGCGCCCGGTGCTCGCCGTGGGGCGTGAAGACGACATCCGTGGAGCCGTAGAAGAGGATGTCGGTGACGGGGAGGTAGCTCGGGATGCGAAGTTGTGGTCCTGCGTGTGCAGGGCGGCCTGCTTGCGACCCTTGGCGAGGAGACGACGAGCGTGGGGGGGGCGCCGAGGTGGAGGAGCATGAGGCCGTTGCAGCCATGCTTGGCGGAGAGGTCACGGAGGGAGACATGCGGGAGACGGCCGACAAGGTGCAGGTGGCCGATGATGGGGAGTCTGCGGGGAGGCGAAGGCAGCTTGTTCAGCAGCTCTTCTCTAGCTCTTGCAGTGGCCGTCGGCGGCAGCAGCGGCGCATCAGGAGGAGGACGAGGAGAGGACACAGGAGCAGGATGGAGACCACTAGGGCCACTTGTGGAGGAGACTTGCCCCCTGCTGCAGCAGCTCATGGTGGCCATGAGTGTGAGCCATCACCTGGCTGGCTACCTTTCTTGCTTTAATATCAAAAACGGTCCTTCAGTTTACTTAACTGTATGATGCATGTATATCGCTGGGCTTGTTTGCCCAGGTGGCTTTTTATATAGCCACAAACCTGGTGATGGCACCAACTCACCATGAAATAGGCACCATTATTTTTGTCAATAGTTTATAGTGGCTAAGATTATTATTTTATTACACTATACCCCCGCTATCGCCAAACGTTACTATCACGTTTAGCTATCATATCGACCCATCGTTTGGCACGTGGGAACAAAAAAAACCATCGACCAATCAACATGATGCATGTACCATACGTGTGCGCATCATGATACGCATGGAACACCTGCAATTCAGTGACGACGAGGACGACGATGACAGAGCAGCAACTGATATGGATGGCATTGGGCGGCCGTAATTCGATCAGCGAGTTACTCAATCGCATCATAGCGTGCATGCATAGGGCGTGTTAATTTGCGGGTGCTTTGAATCTAATAGAACTGCTGGTGCTTAGTTCGTTCCCATTCTCATTGGAGGGACGAGCGAATCATTGGTTCTACATGAACGAGAAGCGGTTCACTACTTGGGCATTATGTGCCGAAGCATTCTTGGAGAAGTACTTTCCAGCCAGTAAGACCAATATGATGAGAGGCATAATTATAACATTCCATCAGTTAAAAAGAGAATCTATTCCGGATGCATGGGAGCGTTTTCAAGAATATATTCAAGATTGCCACCATCATGGAATGGAAGAATGGTTACTCATACAAACCTTCTTCCATGGATTAATCAGAAGATCACAAGAACAACTTGATGCTACCGCTGGAGGGTCATTTATGTCCCTCACTCTTGGAGAAGCCCAAGAAATAATAAATAAAATAACAGAAAATCACGGATGGACATCATACAACATTCAACCATGTCAAGAAAGTGAAGAAATTTCAGAAGCAGTTTGTGCTGCGTCTACCAAGATGGATATGTTGTTGGATTGGCTTGACCAGAGATTAAATAATAAAAGAGATAGACAAGCCATTCAAAATGCATACACTGCACAGAATCAGAAAAGGAAGTGTTTGGAATCTCCTGAGTCTAAAGATCTCAGTATTATCGGCTCACAATAGGGAGAGATTCAATCAAAACCAACTACCCAAGGTAAGTCCCAAGGTGAGTATAAAACTAAACAAACTTCATTGCGAGAGTTAATTCTTCAGCAATCAAGAGTTAATGAGACGGTTAATAAGAAGCTTACTGCCAGTGGCGGAGGCAGGAACAATTTAGAGATGTGGCGGGGTATGTTTATATAAAATTGAAACATGTATAGTAAAAATCTAAGGGCTAAAAAATATTGTGTAAATATATCATTTTATGACTAATAAATCTAATTTTCTGAATTAAATAAGAACCTTTCATTATGTATCTGCCCCTCTTCTTCTCTGGTGCCATCGTTGCACAATCAGAGCGCTAGAGTTCTATAGTTTTCTAGAATAGAAACAGTTGGACCGATTAGCCCCTACCTTCTCTCCATTCTGTTTGCTAATTATAGCCCAATCAACATGAGACACGCCATCTCCTAGCAACCAACATGCATCAATGCATACCTATATACCATGAATTTTTAGGTGTGGCAGCCGCCCGACCTTGCCAGACTGGTGGTTCCGCCACTGCTTACTGCCCATGATAAGGTGTTAGAAAGTATTAATGTCAAGTTGGATCAGTTTTTTGTCTGCTTTTCAAGAACAAGATGCTTTTAATAGAAAGATAAAATCACAAGTGTTGCATCTGTTTGCTAGATTGCCTGTTGCTACTAACCATGAGCAGGTACATAATATCACTACTAGAAGAGGTAAATATACTCGAGAGCCACCTTATCCTAAGGGAACATGGAGACCCTCAGAACTAGTTATAGAACAGGCAGAAGCGGAAGAAGAAAGAAATGAACCAGAGGTAGAAGCTACACAACAAGATCATGAGTTGCAGCATGATTATCATGACACACCAATCTTTCCTTTTCCAAGACGAAGAGAGAGAAAAGCCAAGAATGATGAATAATTTAACAAGTTCGTGGAAGTGATTAAGAAGCTATATATCAATGTGCCATTGATGGATGCCATGCAAGTGCCTACTTATGCAAAATATCTTTGAGACATCTTCAACAACAAAAGGCCACTGCCCGTACTGCATTAAGAGGGGTGGGGATGTTTAGTTACATCCTACCGGCACACGTAGCGAGATGCCAGTGGCCGGATAGGCGGGCACACAAACACAAGTCACCGGCTAAAACGGTGCGGCTTCGAGTGGCGTACTGTTCTGACCACTAATTTTGCAACTCTTAGATTCCTAGGAGCAGCTATCCTAGGCCTTGTAGGATGCAACCTAAGGCCGCGGAAGCCTGCCTCGATCCAGGCGTCGCCTTCAATCCGAAATGGTCTCCACGAACTCCCCTGGTAGGATTCCCACCACGCCTGCAGTGAAGGTCTTCCCCCGCTCTCCTTCCGTTTGCCAGGAGACGAGCAGCACCAAGGAGTCAAAGAGGCGTCGCAAGTGTCTGGGGGCTAGGCGCCTAGCCCTTAGCCACCAGTCGACCAAGTTGTCGTCACGCGTGGGGGACATGTTCTGGAGCCCGAAACGCGATAGGAGGCAGTGCCACACCTCCCTGGTGAAACGCAGGCCGCGAGTGGGTGGTTGATGGACTCACATTCCTGGTCGCACAGGGCGCAGGTGTCATGATGTCATCCGGTTGTAGGCCGTGGCGGTGACGCCTGTCCGCCGTCCAAGGGCGTCCGTGGAGGGCAAGCCATGTGAAGAATTTAACCTTGGGCGGCGCAGATGCCCGCCAGATCTCCTTGGCGCCCGCGAGCTCCGTCCTTCCGCTGAAGAATGCCCCGTAGGCTGAGGAGGCGGAGTATATGCCATTGGACGTCCAACGCCAGATGATTCGATCGTCCACGCCGTCTGTGAGGTCAACGCCGAGCAGCTTGTCCGCAAGTCCAAGTGCCTCGTCGAGCACCACGACCGTTATTGACCTGCAGGCTCTCTCAACGACATCAATGTGTTTCGGAGATTCCACTATTCCAAACGGTCAACTTAGGAGACCTATCCACCACTTCTTGCCCGGAGGAGCGCCTTGGATAATAAGAATGAAGTTGTTACAATTTTGTTCATT
This sequence comes from Hyparrhenia diplandra, assembly GCA_015847255.1. Lineage (NCBI taxonomy): Eukaryota > Viridiplantae > Streptophyta > Magnoliopsida > Poales > Poaceae > Hyparrhenia > Hyparrhenia diplandra. Next base: position 283,895 of record JADLZK010006343.1, on the reverse strand, counting down.
GTTGCCTTCCCCTCTGCTTCTGTCTCTCTTCCATACTCACAACGCTCGCAGCCTCCTCGCACATGTTGCAGACCCAATCTGGGCCACTCTCACTATCACACTCTGCTTGGGCTTGGGCCGGGTGCTTCTCCTGTGCAGCAGGCTCTTGGACAGTGCAGCACTAGGGTGTGGAGTGGTGACCCAATAATTTAGTGTTGTATCAAAATTGCAGCGTGGGAGATTTGACAGAAAATCTTCAGAAATGGCAGGGTCCAGATTGATACTTGGTTTAGGAATTTCAAAAATTAGTGCCTCCTTCAGGCTCTTCATCTTTTTCTGTGTGGTTAGATGCTTTCAGCTAAGACCTTTGTAAGCCCTCTTTGTCCCTCATTAAGATTTATGAAATGAAGTGTTGTGGAGATCTCCCACAGTTTTTGCCTTAAAAAAAAAATGCTCTGTCGACATGTATATGTTCAGGCAACAGATGATCGACAAAAAAAGAACAAGAGCTTGTAGCTACAATAGAAAAGAAACAAGAGGTACACGAGATACCTACGACTTGGGAGGAGAGCATATTGGAGTTTATTTAGTAAACAAAATATTTAATATAAGATTACAAAATTTTAATATAACAAGATAAGATCCTATATACTATAGTCCTAAATGAGCGTGTGGTGTAGTCTAGGGAGGTGTCTTGGTTTGGTTATGTAGTATGTGTCAATCTACAGAGCCAGCTGCACGCCCACCTCTACAAGTGGCCGATTAAGAGCAACTCCAGCCCACCCCTATTTGAGCCCCTACCCTAAATTCTAGGGGTTTTAGAGAAAAAATCAACTTCAATGGACCCCTAAATTCACCCCCATTTTACCTGCCCCCTCAAATTATAATATCAACCCCTCACTTCCAGGAAGCCCCTATCGTGTGGGTCCCACCAGCCCTTTCCCGTCCCACGCACACAGGCAGGGAGGCTGGCGACCGGCGGGAGGGAGGCCTGCGGGGCGGCTTTGCGCCGCCGAGGCGCGCTGGAGGCCGGCACGCTGGCGTCTTTGAGGCCGGCGGGCAGGAGCCGGCGCCGGTATGGTGGCGGCGGCGGGGGGCGTTGGCTGAGTCGGCGCCCGCGGCATCGGAGGATGAGGCGAGGTGCTCCAGTGTCGGCGATGGAGTTGTTGTTGGAGGCAGCGGCGATGATGATGAGGTGAAGGCGGAGATGTCGACGAAGTCGGCACGCGGGCGTGGCGGACATGAAGAAGACGACGCGCAGACGGTGGCCATGCCGGGCGTCGAGAACGAGTTGGCGGTGGAGGAGGCAGTGGCGGGGTCCGTGTTGACGGGACGGGGAGGAGGCCGTCGCTGCAGCGGCTGGGAGCATCGCTGCTAAGAACCGCTCCTCCTCGCCACGCTGCTCTATCTCTCGGGCGGCCGCGCCGCCCCCATCGCACCCGCCAGCGCAGAGACGGTGGAGGAGGCGGTGGCGGGGTCCATGTCGACGGGGACGGTGGAGGAGGCTGTGGCTGCAGCGGCGGGGACAGTGGAGGAGGCGGGTCCGCGCCGGGCGCCGGGCGAGGACGCGTGCCGCGAGGCAGGAGCTCGCTGCATCCTACCGGAGTCGGAGCTGGAGTCGCTGATGACGGCCAGCGGCCGGCGTAGTGGCGGGCAAGGAGGACTCTGCGGCGGCGGCGGCGTTGGGGAGCACGCTGTGGCGGTGGCGGCGATGGGGAGCAAGCTGTGGCGGCGCGGGCGATGAGAGCAGGGCGGCTCAACTGAATCTGTCTCAGTAGCTGACAAGCGGGTCCCATAAAAATAGGGTCTTGCACTACTTCCTCCGTTGGAGTTGGACTCAATTTTAGGCCCCTAATTTATACATGTCAACTTCAAAATGAAATTTTAAGGCCTTACTTTAGGGGGCAGGACTGGAGTTGCTCACAGTGACAAATTAACAGAGGCAGACCCGTTATGTGCCTCTATTAATAGAAAATACCTGTATCCGAAAAATGCTTCATGTAGTAACATGCAATGCATGTTTTTTTTATTTAGTGTACGTACTTCACAAAAAGTCCAAAACCCATAAGTATAATCCAATTGCAATAGGTAGTGCACAGTCGAGTCCAAGATCTATTGTGTACATAAAGGATTTTATAGACAAATGTGTTAATCTTGTGGAACTATAGGGACAAGGAGGAGTTTCTTTGTACGATGCACTATCACCCCAAACGATTCGGTCATATCGATGCCTTTCTTCGCTAAATCCATAGGTAGCTCCCAATTAAAGTGGTAGACAAGGTTTGCGAGCATGACTTCGACATTGGCAATTGCAAAGTTTGCCCCCGGACACATTCTTCGCCCTGCCCCGAATGGCAGGTATTGGAAATCATTTCCCTTATTATCTATAGATGTGGCACTACCTCCTTCCATGAACCGCTCAGGCATGAACTCCTCTCCTTTCTCCCAATAGCCAGGATCCCTTGCAAAAGCCCAGATATTGACAATGGCACGTGTTCCTGATGGTATCGTGTATCCTTCTATGTTGCTATCGGCCATGGAGAAGTGGGGCACCATGAGCGGTGCCGGCATATGGAGTCGGAGTGTCTCTTTGATGATTGCCTTTAGATAGGGTAAACCGTTAAGCTCGTCTTCTGTAACCATCTCTTTTCCCTTGGCTATAGCGTTTCTCACCTCGGCTTGTAGCTTGTTCATGAGGTGCGGGTTTCGCATGAGCTGAGCCATTGCATATTCCAGCACTATGAATGATGTATCTGTGCCAGCTTCAAACATGACCTATATACATGGCGATGCATACATATAAGTGTCAACGATAAATAAGCAGCCATACAGGTCATGATATACTGTGTACGTACCTCCAACTGTGCCTTAATATGGTCTCTCGTGAGTTTGTTCTCTTGCTGAAGGGAGAGTAAGACATCAATCAAGTTATTCTCGTCCCCATCACGTTTCGAGGCTGGGATGCTGGCATAGTCATCAATGAGTGTATCCAGCAAGTTGTCCCACATCTTCTTCACTTTGTGGGCCTTTGCACACACCATCCTCTTGATGATGTCTAGTCTCACCAACACTGGGAAGTAGTCCTCCACGTTAAACCCGCCGAGCAGAGACGAGTTCGCCTCCACGAGGTCTTGGAAGAGTTTGTTCCAGCCTTTCTCCCTGAAGAAATTGCCAAACACGGCGTGACACAAGACGTCGTTGGTGAAGGAGACGAGCAGTTCGCTTAGGTTGACGACGGTGCCTGCCGTGGCCGCGTCGCGGATCTTGGCCACCACCATCCTCACCTGTTGTGAATTGTTTTCAGTGAACAATCGTCGATGGAGCGAGAACAATATGTATAATCACTGATCGTTAATACCTCGTGCTCGCGTGCATGACTGTAGGACCGGACCTTCTTGGTGGCAAGGAGGTGCGCAGAGACGATCTTCTTGACGTGGCGCCAGTGCTCGCCGTAGGGCGAGAAGACGACGTCTGTGGAGCCGTAGAAGAGGATGTCGGTGACGGGGGAGGTAGCTCGGGACGCGAAGATGTGGTCCTGCGTGCGTAGGGACGGCCTGCGCGGCGCTCGGCGAGGAGACGACCAGCGTGGGGACGGCGCCGAGGTGGAGGAGCATGAGGCCGTTGCGGCCATGCTTGGCGGAGAGGTCACGGAGGGAGACGTGCGGGAGGCGGCCCACGAGGTGTAGGTGGCCGATGATGGGGAGTCTGCGGGGAGGCGAAGGCAGCTTGTTCAGCAGCTCTTCTCTGGCTTTTGCAGTGGCCGTCGACGGCGTGGTTCCATTTCCAAAGCAGCGGCGCATCAGGACGAGGATGAGGAGAGGACACACGAGCAGGACAGAGACCCCTAGGGCCACTTGTGGAGGAGACTTGGCCCCCTGCTGCAGCAGGCCATGAGCGTGAGCCATCACCTGGCTCTGGCTGGCTAGCTTGCTTATATCAAACTGTTCTTCAGTTTACTTGACTGAATGATATGATGCTTATATTGCTGGGCTTGTTTAATTTGCTCGGCCAGGTGGTTTTTATATAGCCCCAGAAACCTGGTGATCGCACCAAGAATTAGGCATAATTTTTGTCAATAGTTTATAGTGGTCTAAGAGCCTAAGATTTTTATTTTAGTACACTATACCCCTGCTATTGCCAAACGTTAATATCAAGTTTAGCAAACGTTACTATCAAGTTTAGCAAACGTTACTACTAGTAGCTATCATATCGACCCATCGTTTGCCACGTGGGAACAAAAAAAATACCATGGACAAATCAACATGATACATGTACCATACGTGTGCGCATCATGATACGCATGGAACACCTGCAATTCAGTGACGACGAGGACGAAGACGACAGAGCAGCAACTGGATATGGATGGCATTGGGCGGCCGTAATTCGATCAGCGAGTTACTCAATCACATCGATCATAGCGTGCATGCATAGGGCGTGTTAATTTGCTGGTGCATGCTTTTCGAATCTAGTTGCTAGAACTGCTGGTGCTTTGAATCTAACCCGTCGTGCATGTGTACCATAGTTAGAGCACGTTTGCTGGTGCTTCTCATCTAATCGCATCGCGCGTGCATGCTGTTTACTGAAACTTTTTATGGATATTTTAAAAAGTATAATTATGGTACTATTATTTAGGGGAGAACGTATCCTGTGCACAGCAGCCTTATATGCACACGTGCACATCAACGATCTGGACGCTTGATTCTCCATCCAAAGGCCAGCAGCGTGAGCACGGTATTTTTTCATTTACACGCCTGCACGCGCGGCAATCTTGCACGAACCCCCCTGCACGTCCTGGCTCACCAGCACCCGGCCCGAAGCGGTTCGTCCCATCGAATAGGACCGACGCCGCCGCCCGGGGCTAGGGGCACGCCGGCCTCGGATTTCTCAGGCCAAGCATCGGCGTCCTTGCGGCTCGGATTGTCGCGCCGCCAAGCATCCACGTCCGTTCACACCTCCCGGGCGCCGGGCGCGAGGACGGACGTGGTCGTCATCACGCAAAGCCTGGACACTGCTCCTCATCATCGTCGCGTAGCCAAGTTGTAAAAATCCGACACCTTGACTTTTTTCAACCATAAAAGCTGGTTCCACACAGTACATGATAAATGGATTGCACGATTCTAAATCATGTCCTCCGGATATGTCCTGTGCACGAAAACATTAGCATGTAGCCTGTAGGCTGTAGCCTGTATCCTGTAACCTGAATATATGATGTCAAATCATGTCCCTATATTCCTCGGCACATGCTTGCCGCCGGAGGAAGATGAGGCGGCGGCAGAAGAAGGGCGCAGCAGGGAGCGGATAGCGAGGTGGAGGGGGCAGAGGAAGAACTAGGCGACGACATTCGATGGGACGAACCGCTTCGAGCGATGGAGCCTGGTGGAGGCATCCTGCCGCGCGGAGAGGGTGCGGCGCAAAAGACCAAGCAAGTGTGGGCGTTATTCCGCAAAAATTTCCACCTCGCCTGCTGGCCACCGGATGAAAGATGGACGGCCCAAATCGTTGGTGTGCACGCGTGTGCATATAAGGCTGGTGTGCACGCGAGGATACGTTCTCTATTTAGGGACCGACGAGTAGGTTGTCCAACAACCGCAAGAGTGGCCATGGGAGGGTTTTAGGGTTATGGGCTTCTCGCCAATAACCGTGGGGGCTGTGTTTTCAAAACTCTAACCTTCTTAATGAAATATGGGTGTGGTGTCGGTGGCGGCCTTCGTCAAGGATACACCGATAGTCGTGGGAGAAGCGGTTCGTTGGAGAGTGGGTCGAGCTCGAGTTCTGCGGCGGCGCGTGTCGTCGGCGACATTCGATCCACTTTGTATATGACAGAGATGCTTTAGAATGATGGATAATGTGATTTTGGGTATATTATTTCTATAAAGTGGGATATCAGTTAAAATATTTTTGCACAGGCGGTTCGATGCACTGAGACAACCGACAGAGCAAACAAGCTTATTTCAGGCGTTTTATATGAATAAACGTCAGAGCAAACAAGCTTATTTCAGGCGTGTTGGGACACGGTCCCCAGGCACCTGGCGGAGGTGTCAAACCAAGCGAACAAGCATAAGCCTTGGCACGTTGGGCACTGCCAGGGTCAAGGCCTCGCTCGCTAGTCCACGACTGTGAACCCCTCACCTACGGGCGACAACTGGCGGCGTATGCTCTTGGGCTTCATGGTTGTAATAGTGGGACTTTGGCCATTTTCATTTTACTCTTTGCTGTTGAACTTGTATAACTGGCTGTGTGGGTGGTTGGGAGGTCAGCCATAAGAAATCAAAACAGATTTTCCTTCTTCTCTCGTGTGCTCTCGAAATATCTCTCTCAGAGCCGGCGCGCCGCCGACTTCCTCCGCAATGCGTGTACGCCGGTGAACTTCTCATTACCTAGACTCGCGACAGCATTGTACATATCAAAAGGACCTGCAGGCATTGTCTAATTTCGGTCCATGAAGCTGAACCCTTCTCCTCGTCACATACCCACCTAATTACTGGTGGGAGGCCTGCCATTGTCACAACTAGAGGAAGCCATGCCAATACAGTTTGAAAGCACAGAGCCATAGCTTTCTCTGATAAGCTCCTCAAGTCCTTCGATACCAGTGGTGATGGACCTAGTCGTAAAGGAAAACCGCATAACAGTTTGGATCCACATGAACTCTCCAAGGGTGTTATTGCAGGCTACCACCTGCCATATATATGCACCAATCTTTTCTTTGCCTAGTGGAGAATCAAAAACTGAAGGTAGAAACAATGACTGAATGACAGCCACATTTTCCTCAGTGAAAGTTTGTGGTACACAGCCGGTCACTTGTGACTCATTGAAAGGTGACGGGCTGGGTATGGGTGAGTGGATGACTGAGCATGGTGACCTTATATGATAATCTCTGTCATGAAGATCTTCTCAATTTCCTCCTATTTTGAGTCCCCCCCCCCCCCCCAAAAATCCTAGAAATTCATGGTGAAGGATCAATCTTTTTTTGAGGATATTGTTGTGAACACACTCTCCATGCATGCGCCAGCCAAGGCTGAAGTCTCACCTGATTTGGAGGCCATTTCATTGTATTTTTACTTCCCTCTCATAATTTTCAACATATTTCCTTGTGCTGATTTTGAAAGTTTCTGAAAGAAGTCCCGATGCTATGATTTCTGTAGAGAAACTTAGTGCTAAATGCTTTCAACGCTTGAGGCCAGAACGAACTTCCAAGTTTTAATAGGAAAAAATGGTTAAACTCGACGGCGACTCGATCAGAAGTTTGTACATGATTATATTTGGTGCTTTAGATTGTTCTCTCACGTTTTTCTTTCATGCTTTTTATTTCACTTAGTTCCATTCATAGATTATTAGTTTGGACTACTTGTAACTATGTGACCTTGGTGATTAATAAAACAGAGGCCCCTGGCTCAACATGGAACATAAAGCCTTAATTCTTACATCTGCAGAATTTTAGGTTCCCATATTCACCCCTCTGACTGTTCTAGAACTTTTTAGTTAATTGTCTATTACAAATATGATAAACAGTTTGATGCATGGTGAAAGGATGCAATGCTTGCTTTTTATTTAGTATGCGTGCTTGACAAGTCCAAAACACACAAGTGCGATGCACTGATTGTAGGTAGCTAGTACACATATCCGAGTCCCTGATCTATTGCGTTCATAATCAGGACTCCATAATGCATTAATCTAGTGGAACTATAGGGACAAGGTGGAGTTTCTCCTTACGACGCATTGTCACCCCAAACATTTCAGTCATATCGATACCTTTCTTTGTTAATTCCACAGGTAGCTCCCAGTTGAAGTGGTAGACAAGGTTTGCGAGCATGACTTTGACATTGGCAATTGCAAAGTTTGCCCCAGGGCACATTCTTCGCCCGCCCCGAATGGCAAGTATTGAAAATCATTTCCCTTATTATCTATAGATGTGGCACTACCTCCTTCCATGAATCGCTCAGGTATGAACTCCTCTGCTTTCTCCCAATAGCTGGGATCCCTTGCAAGAGCCCAGCTATTGACAATGGCACGTGTTCCTGATGGTATCGTGTATCCTTCTATGTTGCAATCGGCCATGGAGAAGTGGGGCACCATGAGCGGTGCCGCATATGAAGTCGGAGTGTCTCTTTGATGACTGCCTTTAGGTAGGGTAAACCGTTAAGCTCGTCTTCTGTATCCATCTCTTTTCCCTTGGCCATAGTGCTTCTCACCTCGGCTTGTAGCTTGTTCATGAGGCGGGGTTTCTCATGAGCTGAGCCATTGCATATTCCAGAACTATGAATGATGTATCTGTGCCAGCTTCAAACATGACCTATATACATGGCGATGCATACAAATAAGTATCAACGATATATATAATTAAGTAGCCATACGGATGGTGGTAATTGTGAGTGAGGTCATATCCATATATACCTCCAACTGTGCCTTAATATGGCCCCTCGTGAGTTTGTTCTCTTGTTGAAGTGAGAGCATGACATCAATCAAGTTATTCTCGTCCCCATCACGTCTCGAGGCGGGGATGCTTGCATAGTCATCAATGAGGGTATCTAGCAAGTTGTCCCACATCCTCTGCACCTTGTGGGCCTTTGCACACACCATTCTCTTGATGATGTCTAGTCTCACCAACACTGGGAAGTAGTCCTCCGCGTTAAACCCGCCGAGCAGAGACGAGTACGAGTTCACCTCCATGAGCTCTTGGAAGACTTTATTCCAGCCTTTCTCCCTGAAGAAATTGCCAAACATGGCATGACACAAGACGTCGTTGGTGAAGGAGACGAGCAGTTTACTTAGGTCGATGGCAGTGCCTGCCGTGGCCGCGTCGCGGATCTTGGCCACCACCATGCTCACCTGTATTGTGAATTGTTTCCAGTGAATCGTGCATGGAGAACAATATATAGAGTTAAATACACTGGCGGTCCTTAAACTTGTAGCATTGTGCCACTTAGGTCCACAAACTCTTAAAACAGAAATTGGCCTTTCTAAACTTATAAAGCTGGGCCACTTAGGTCCACGACCTCCAAAAACCGAAATCCGCCCCCCTAAACTTGTCAAGTGGTACACCGCAGGTCCATACTCATTCAAAAAGTGCTGACTAGGATATGAACCTACGGTGCACTACTTGACAAGTTTAGGGGGTAGATTTCTGGTTTGAGAGTTCGTGGATCTAAGTGGCACAACACTAGAAGTTTGGGGGTTGGGGGGGTGGTGAGAGTTTGTGAACGTGGCACAACGCGCTACAAGTTTAAGGGACACAAGTGTATTTAACTCCAATATATATAATCACTGATGGCTCAAGTTGACGCATGGTTAATACCTCATGCTCGCGTGCATGACTGTAGGACCGGACCTTCTTGGTGGCGAGGAGGTGCGCAGAGACGACCTTCTTGACCTGGCGCCAGTGCTCGCCGTAGGGCGTGAAGACGACATCCGTGGAGCCGTAGAAGAGGATGTCGGTGACGGGGAGGTAGCTCGGGATGCGAAGTTGTGGTCCTGCGTGCGCAGGGACGGCCTGCGCGCTGCCCTTGGCGAGGAGAGACGACGAGCGTGGGGGCGGCGCCGAGGTGGAGGAGCATGAGGCCGTTGCAGCCATGCTTGGCGGAGAGGTCACGGAGAGAGAGACATGCGAGAGGCGGCCGACAAGGTGCAGGTGGCCGATGATGGGGAGTCTGCGGGGAGGCGAAGGCAGCTTGTTCAGCAGCTCTTCTCTAGCTCTTGCAGTGGCCGTCGACGGCGAGCAGCGGCGCATCAGGAGGAGGACGAGGAGAGGACACAGGAGCAGGATGGAGACCACTAGGGCCACTTGTGGAGGAGACTTGCCCCCCTGCTGCAGCAGCTCATGGTGGCCATGAGTGTGAGCCATCACCTGGCTGGCTACCTTTCTTGCTTTGATATCAAAAACGGTCCTTCAGTTTACTTAACTGTATGATGCATGTATATCGCTGGGCTTGTTTGCCCAGGTGGCTTTTATATAGCCACAAACCTGGTGATGGCACCAACTCACCATGAAATAGGCACCATTATTTTTGTCAATAGTTTATAGTGGCTAAGATTATTATTTTATTACACTATACCCCTGCTATCGCCAAACGTTACTATCACGTTTAGCTATCATATCGACCCATCGTTTGGCACGTGGGAACAAAAAAAATACCATCGACCAATCAACATGATGCATGTACCATACGTGTGCGCATCATGATACGCATGGAACACCTGCAATTCAGTGACGACGAGGACGACGAGGACAGAGCAGCAACTGATATGGATGGCATTGGGCGGCCGTAATTCGATCAGCGAGTTACTCAATCGCATCATAGCGTGCATGCATAGGGCGTGTTAATTTGCGGGTGCTTTGAATCTAATAGAACTGCTGGTGCTTAGTTCGTTCCCATTCTCATTGGAGGGACGAGCGAATCATTGGTTCTACATGAACGAGAAGCGGTTCACTACTTGGGCATTATGTGCGAAGCATTCTTGGAGAAGTACTTTCCAGCCAGTAAGACCAATATGATGAGAGGCATAATTATAACATTCCATCAGTTAAAAAGAGAATCTGTTCCGGATGCATGGGAGCGTTTTCAAGAATATATTCAAGATTGCCACCATCATGGAATGGAAGAATGGTTACTCATACAAACCTTCTTCCATGGATTAATCAGAAGATCACAAGAACAACTTGATGCTACCGCTGGAGGGTCATTTATGTCCCTCACTCTTGGAAGAAGCCAAGAAATAATAAATAAAATAACAGAAAATCACGGATGGATATCATACAACATTCAACCATGTCAAGAAAGTGAAGAAATTTCAGAAGCAGTTTGTGCTGCGTCTACCAAGATGGATATGTTGTTGGATTGGCTTGACCAGAGATTAAATAATAAAAAGAGAGATAGACAAGCCATTCAAAATGCATACACTGCACAGAATCAGAAAAGGAAGTGTTTGGAATCTCCTGAGTCTAAAGATCTCAGTATTATCGGCTCACAATAGGGAGAGATTCAATCAAAACCAACTACCCAAGGTAAGTACCAAGGTGTGTATAAAACTAAACAAACTTCATTGCGAGAGTTAATTCTTCAGCAATCAAGAGTTAATGAGACGGTTAATAAGAAGCTTACTGCCAGTGGCGGAGGCAGGAACAATTTAGAGATGTGGCGGGGGTATGTTTATATAAAATTGAAACATGTATAGTAAAAATCTAAGGGCTAAAAAATATTGTGTAAATATATCATTTTATGACTAATAAATCTAATTTTCTGAATTAAATAAGAACCTTTCATTATGTATCTGCCCCCGCTCTTCTCTGGTGCCATCGTTGCACAATCAGAGCGCTAGAGTTCTATAGTTTTCTAGAATAGAAACAGTTGGACCGATTAGCCCCTACCTTCTCTCCATTCTGTTTGCTAATTATAGCCCAATCAACATGAGACACGCCATCTCCTAGCAACCAACATGCATCAATGCATACCTATATACCATGAATTTTTAGGTGTGGCAGCCGCCCGACCTTGCCAGACTGGTGGCTCCGCCACTGCTTACTGCCCATGATAAGGTGTTAGAAAGTATTAATGTCAAGTTGGATCAGTTTTCGTCTGCTTTTCAAGAACAAGATGCTTTTAATAGAAAGATAAAATCACAAGTGTTGCATCTGTTTGCTAGATTGCCTGTTGCTACTAACCATGAGCAGGTACATAATATCACTACTAGAAGAGGTAAATATACTCAAGAGCCACCTTATCCTAAGGGAACATGGAGACCCTCAGAACCAGTTATAGAACAGGCAGAAGCGGAAGAAGAAAGAAATGAACCAGAGGTAGAAGCTACACAACAAGATCATGAGTTGCAGCATGATTATCATGACACACCAATCTTTCCTTTTCCAAGACGAAGAGAGAGAAAAGCCAAGAATGATGAATAATTTAACAAGTTCGTGGAAGTGATTAAGAAGCTATATATCAATGTGCCATTGATGGATGCCATGCAAGTGCCTACTTATGCAAAATATCTTTGAGACATCTTCAACAACAAAAGGCCACTGCCTACCACTGAAGTCATTCAGCTGATAGAGGTGTGTAGTGCAGCAATATTGAACATAGTACCTATCAAGAGGAAGGATCCTGAACATCCTACCATTGAATACTCGATCGGAAGCCACACTTTTCAGAGTGCATTATTGTAACGCCGAGGCCCGAAATACGGCTAAGATCCACTCTACATGTTGAATGGACCACACCTGATAATTAACTCTCTTGCGCTTTCGTCCCTCGCTTCACGCAAAAAAGGTTACAACCGGAGTTAACACCATTTCCGGCCCGGTATTTGAGCTGGCTCAACTCTCTCCAAACTTACGATGTGGTACTACTCTTCCCCGGTGCTCCCGGTGGTTGTAATTCGCGATGCTACAGTAACCATGGCTTTCGGCTGGCCCAACTAGGCCCAATGGGCTGGGTCTCACATCCACCCACCCTCAAAGAACTCGGCGTCCTCGTCGAACCAGCTTACCCATACGGGACAAATGTCGGGATCAACTCTCTTGGCTCACCTATGTATTACCAGCTCCTCGGTCTATTTGCCATGCCCTCTACGGAGCCATGCACAACTTTTCCGAGCACCCAATCCATACGCCCGTGAAACTGCGAGTTGGCTCAAATACCATTTGTAACGCCCCGAGGCCCGAAATACGGCTAAGATCCACTCTACATGTTGAATGGACCACACCTGATAATTAACTCTCTCGCGCTTTCGTCCTCGCTTCACGCAAAAGGTTGCAACCGGAGTTAACACCATTTCCGGCCCCGGTATTTAAGGCGGCTCAACTCTCTCCAAACTTACGTTGTGGTACTACTCTTCCCCGGTGCTCTGGTGGTTGTAATTCGCGATGCTACAGTAACCATGGCTTTTAGCTTTGCCCCGCCTAGGCCCAATGGGCTGGGTCTCACAATTATGTGATCTTGGAGCTAGTGTAGACAATCTTTGACAAGCTCAGCTTCACGACAGTCACACCTACTTCAATATGCTTGCAACTGGTAGACCAATCTGGTTGCACCCACCTCCACCGCGAGAAAAGCCCCACGGCCACGAGTGTTGTCACCACTGCGCCCTCCACGTGTGGCCATGTTTGCGGAGGATTGAGATCCACCACCATGCAGCTCCATGCGCTGTTCAAATGCAACCGGCTGAGTGTACAACTCACCAACAGAAATTGGCTCAATTCGTGCCGACACCGCCGACACCACTAGATTGAACTCCATATCAAGGTCGGTCAGGATGCAGGAGGACCAACTCGTCATCTTCAAGGCGCTGGCCAGCCGACGCCATCTCATCAGCGAACGAACGCATCTTGGTGAAGTACTCGCTGATCGTCGACACACCCTTGGTAGTGGTCTCCAGCGCCATCCGAGTGCTGACCAAGCGAGCGCGTGACTGGGATGCATACATCCCCTCGATAGTAGCCCACGTAACCGCCGCCGTCTCCGCCTTTGAGATCACTTGCACCAAGATCTCACGGGACAACAACGTGAGTATGTAGCTGAAGACTTGTTGATCTTTGGCCGCCCACTCCGCATACTCAGGGTTGTGGATCTCGGCATCAACATCCGAGTCAGCCTTCTTCTCCTTCTTGATTGTCTTCAGGGGCGGCTCATTGGTGGGATCAAGGTAATCTCCGAGGCATGCTCCCTTGATGGCGGAGAGCACTTGAGCTTTCCATTGTGGATAGTTGTTGCGGGTTAGTTTCTCGCTCCCGGGACATAATGCGGGGAAAAACGCAGCAGAAAGCGCGGAGGATGAGAATCCATGAGGATGTTGTAGGCTCTAGATACCATGTAAAATGGAATGGGGTTAACGAGTTGCCTTTCCTGGCTAATTCGGTTCCGTGTTATATAGCAATGAATTGCCCATGGCGTGGCTTGTACAAGGGTCAAGATTACAAGATCAGATTTACATCAATCTACTTGCTCTACAATCTATGATCTACTTGGTTTTCAAGACAAGAGATATTCCATATCTCGTATGGGCGCATGGCCCATCTAAACTAACCTATTAACAGTTACAATTTCTGTAAGATAGAGAAACTTAGTCGTAAATGCTTTTCGACGGTTGAGGCCATCAGTTCCAAGTTTTACATACATAGGAAAAATGGCTGAAGTCGACTCAGAAGTTCCTACTTGATGTTATCTCTGGGGCTTTTGATTGTTCTCTCGCTTTGTGCATTCATGCATTATTTCACTTAGTTTCATTCATAGATTAATTAGGACAACTTGTAACAATGTGACCAAGGCGCATCTGTAACAGGCTGAACGTGCGTTTGTATTGTGCTTTTTTTTTACATATAGGGCACTTTCTAGTTAATTGTCTGTTATGAATATGATAAACAATTTGATGCATGGTGAACAAATCCTGGGTGTGATAGTTTGTCCCGGATTTATTCTAGGATTTTTCGGCGCTATGCATTAAGTAGTAGGCGGCGTCCCCTGTCGGCATAGCGGGCGGCTATGGTGACTTCGTGAACTTCTAGGTTTGCTGGCTGAGTCCTTCAAAGGTGCCCTTAGGGGTAGGGTTTACGTCGTGTGTTCATAGGGGTGAGTGTGCGTGTGTGTTGAGCGTTGTATTGTGTAATCTTAAAAAAAAGAGAGGATGCAATGCATGCTTTCTTTATTTAGTATGCGTGCTTAATTGACAACAAGATCCAAATCCCACAAGTATGATGCAATTATGATAGGTAGTACGCATCCCAGTCCATGATCTATTGCGTTCAGAAGGACTGCATAATGCATTAATCTTGTGGAACTACAGGGACAAGGAGGAGTTTCTCTTTACGATGCACTGTCACCCCAAACAATTCAGTCATATCGATGCCTTTGTTCGCTAATTCCACAGGTAGCTCCCAATTGAAGTGGTAGACAAGGTTTGCAAGCATGACTTCGATAGTCGTACTTGCAAAGTTTATACCTGGGCATATCCTTCGCCCTGCCCCAAATGGCAAGTATTGGAAATCATTCCCCTTATTGTCCCTAGCAGCGGCGCTACCACCTTCCATGAACCGTTCAGGCATGAACTCATTTGCTTTCTCCCAGTAGCTAGGATCTCTTGCAAGAGCCCAGCTATTAACAATAACACGTGTTTCCGATGGTATCATGTATCCTTGAATGTTGCAATCAGCCATGGAGAAGTGTGGGAAAAGGAGTGGTGCCGGCATATGGAGTCGGAGTGTCTCTTTGATGACTGCCTTTAGGTAGGCTAAACTATCCAGCTCATCTTCTGTAACCATCTCTTTTCCCTTGGCTATAGTGCTTCTCACCTCGGTTTGTAGCTTGTTCATGAGGCAGGGGTTTTGTATGAGCTGAGCCATCGCATATTCTAGCACTATGAATGATGTATCTGTGCCACCTTCAAACATTACCTACGAGATACAGATACAAATGTATAAGACTCAACAATGTAAATAAAATAGTTCTGGGTTAGGTTATCCATATATACCATCAACTGCGCCTTAATATTATCTCTCGTGAGGTTGTACTCTTGTTGAAGGGAGAGTAAGACATCAATGAAGTCACTCTCCTCCCCGTCACGTTCTGACGCTGGCTTGCTTGCATGGTCATCAATTAGTATATCGAGCAAGTTGTCCCACATCTTGTTGACCTTTTGGGCCTTTGCACACACATCCTCTTGATGATGTCTAGTTTCACTAGCATCGGGAAGTTGTCCTCCATGTTGAAGCCCCCTATGAGCGCCGAGTTCACGTCGAGGAGCTCACGGAGAACTTTATTCCGGCCTTCTTTCCTAAACATCTTGCCAGACACGGCATGACACACGATGTCGTTGGTGAAGTAGTTAAGCAGTTCGCTCAGGTCGATAGCGGAGCCTGTGGTGGCCGCCTGATGGATCTTAGCCAACACCAACCTCACCTGTTGTGAATTATTTTCATGCAATCATCATCATCATCCATGGATGGATATACTAGTGATTGAACAATCAGATCAGATAGACGCATGGTCATTACCTCATGCTCACGTGCATGGCGGTATGACCGGACCTTCTTGTTGGTGAGGAGGTGCGTGGTGACGATCTTCTTTAGTTGGCGCCAGTGCTCGCCGTAGGGCGCGCGACGGCGGCGCCCGTCGAGCCATAAAAGAGTATGTCGGTGGTGGGGAGTAGGCCCTGGACGCGAAGATGTGGTCTTGCGTGCGGGCACAGCCTCTCGCGCGCGCTCGGCGAGGAGAGAGACGACGAGTGCTGGTACGGCGCCGAGGTGGAGGAGCATGAGGCCGTCACGGCCATGCTTGGCAGAGAGGTCACGGAGGGGGAGGGATGTGTGGGAGGCGGCCAACAAGGTGCATGTGGCCAATGATGGGGAGCCTTCTGGGAGGTGAAGGCAGCATGTTGAGCAGCTGCTCTCTAGCTCTGGCGTTCGATGGCCTTGTTCCAAAGGGCGGCGCATCAGAAGGAGGACGAGAAGAGGAAAGACGACGAGCAAGACAGAGACCACTAGGGCCGCGCTGTGGAGGAGACTTGGCCAGCAGCAGAGGCTCATGGTGGCCAGGAGCGTGAGCCATCACAGCAGTGCAGCGCTTCCTACCTTTGCTACTCTTGTTAAAAGGTTGTTCAGTTCACTGAATGATGATAGCTGGGTTTCTTTGCCCAGTGGCTCCCTTTATAGAGACAAAACCTGGCGATTGCACCAAGAACGAGGCATCTTTTCAATCCATCTTATCTTATCTTACTGTTAGTATACTATATAATTGGAGGCTCCAACGCACACATTAATTCTCACCGAACGCTCTAAGAAAAAAGATTTTTTTTTACATACAAAGAATTATGTATAATTAGAAACATGGTACGTATAAAAAATTAAAATATATTTTTTAGCTGTTTTGTGCATTTGTCGTTTCATGGTCTAATTGTTCTCGGTACATACACACTACCTCCGCTGTCGCCAAACGTTACTATCAAGTTTAGCAAACTTTACTATCATATCGACCCATCGTTTGGCACGTGGGAACAAAAAAAAATACCATCGACCACGACAGAGCAGCAACTCGATCAGTGAGTTTACTCAATCACATCATAGCGTGCATTGCATAGGGCGTGTAAATTTGCTGGTGCTTAATCTAATAGAACTGCTGGTGCTTTGAATCTAACACCGTCGTGCATCTGCTAGTTAGAACACGTTTAATTTGCTGGTGTTTCGCATCGCGCGTGCATGTTTACTGAAACCTTTTTGGATAACTAAAAAAGCTGTTCTCTCTTTTTGAACTCAAAGAGGAGGTGCAGCACCTGGGGCCTGGGCTCGGCGTGGGGAACGTTTAAGTGCGCAGACAAATTGTAAGCAACTATAAAATTTATAAAATCTGGGAGGGATCAACCATACAACAAATTATACATTCTCATGATACAGAACTACAAGAACGTGGTACATTATACGAATATACTATCACATCTAAAATGATTGGCAATGAGCTCACATATGGTGCTGACGAACAGCACACCTTAGTCAACGTGTTCCTGGGGCGAAGGGGTTGAGGAACGGGAACGAGGAACGTGGTACGCTGATTTTCTATAGCATGGAAATCGACATGGGTATACAACTTCAGCACATTTTTTATTGACATGGAACGTGATCCATCTTAAGTTGGAACGACGTCAAGGAAAAGAGAGACGCGAACCTACGAAATCTGTGAAATAAAACTAGAGCACTGCTCTAACCTTGGTTATCGCTAGATCCACCCGAGAAACAGCACCCAAACACCTCCCACTCTTCACCCAGCCCAACATGTCATTCTCAGAGGGAAAGAGCAACAAGACCCTTCTTCTTCTTCAACTGGATCGACGGACAGGCGTGCAAAGGACGGGCGACGGGTGTGGCGGCTCGGCCGGCGACTCGCACGGCGGACTCGCCGAAAGGGGACGGCGCCCCGGCACTAGGGCACCACCGCACCCGGAGGAGCTGTGCGGCTCGGTCTTTGGTGGCCGGAGGCGGCCCGCCCCGGAACAGCGGGGTGACGGCGGCTGTACGGACAACATCGTCCTTGGGAAGGAGACACAGCGCGCGGGGCGGCGCGCGGTCGGTCGTCGCCGAGCGGGTGGTGTGTGTGATGGGCCATAGGCCATACTTGTAAGTAGTGCCTGTTGGGCTTTAGAATTGGGCCTTGGGCCGGAGGCCTTGTATAGGAAGGCGGTGGAAGTCGGTCGGCAAGTTATAAGCCGTGACCGCGCTCAGTAAACCATACTGAAAAGATCAAATACTCTGAATCGATCCTAATCATACTTGGTTTCCACAGAATCCTGCCGTATTCTTGCTATGCTATCTCGATTCTGTGCCGCGATGCTCCCCAATTCCTTCTTCTACTACCAGTTATCATTATATTTGGTATCCAGAGCTCAGTTGATTTGGGGAGAAATTTTTTTCCCCACGATCCTGGCGCCGAGTAAGCGTCAGCCGCTAAAGTTTCAGATCGACATGGCGACATCGGTGGAGGAGTTGAAGGCGACGTTGCGAAGGCGGCGCGGGTCATCGGTTTGAGAACATGATGTCGGCGCCGCCGACAAGTTTACCCGTCTTGAGGACTGGCGTACCTCCGCGGAGGCATCCATGGCCAACCTCCTCAAGACGGCAGAGGCCAACTTCGGCGAGGATGGATGAGGCGACGGCGTGGATATCACTACTGGAGTTCGGCCACCGCTGCCACCATCACCACCCTTGCCGCCTTGGTAGGGCGGTATTCAGCACCGACAACGCCACGGCGGTCACCACGGGGCTCGGTCTACATCACCCGCTGCCCCACGGCGGGCTGCGATGGGGATCGACCTCAACGTCGCTCTGACGGCTTTCGCATCCATTGGCGCGTCGCCGTTGCGGCCGACATGCCCATGGGGCCCTGCGCGGGCGGAAGCCTCCTCGGGCGCTTCCGCGAACGACGATCACGATACGCAGTTCATGCCTCTGTTCGCACCGCAGATTTCTGATGAAATGCATCTCCACAAACCCCCATTCCCGAAGATGGATTTTCCCCTGTTTGATGTTACTAACCCACGCTGGTGGCGGGATCAATGCGAGGTGTATTTCGAGGTGTACACGGTACCGGGGATGATGAAGACACGCGTCGCCACGCTGAACTTCAAGATCCTGATGTCCACTTGGTTGCAGACGGTACTGCGACGTGGGCGCATCACCGAGTGGACGAAGCTATGCGAGATGGTCATGGCCAAGTTCGACAAGGACCCGATGAGGAGGTACTGCTGCGTCAACTGGATGAATTGAAGCAAAAGACCTCGATGATGGATTATCTGGCGGAGTTCGACAAGATTTCTCATGGGATCCTTCTGTACAATCTAGCGTTTGATGAGACATTCTTCGTCAATCGCTTCGTCGCCGGCCTTCGAGAGGATATTCGGATGGCGATTCGTCTTCATCGACCATGGGATGTTGACACCGCGGGGATGTTGGCGCAGATTCAAGAACAAGAAATTGAAGCCAAGACCTCTGGGCGGGATTTCACCAGGGGCTTGGGAAAGTTAGGGGACAAGAGCAAGACACAAGACCACCACATGTTCAATATCAAGGAACACAAGACAGACGCTGAAGACAAGCTCGCCAGCCTCAAATCCTTCCGCCGACGGCATGGACTATGTTTCAAATGTGGTGAGAAATGGAGCCCGACTCATACTTGTCCTGCTCATATCTCATTGCATGTTCTTGAAGAGCTCTTGGATGCAATGGATATTGTGCAATCTGATGATGAAGGGAGTAGTGAGACAGATGAGGAGGTGTTGGCAGAGAGAGGTGTTGGCCCTGAATACTGAACCATCAGCAAAGCACACAAGAAGACAGACACTGAAACTTCTAGCCATGATTGGGAATCATTAGGTGCTCATTTTGGTGGACTCTGGGAGTATTAGCACATTTGTGAGCCAACATTTGGTGTCACAACTCAATTTGTAGACTGAGCAATGTGAATCAACCACTTATAAGGCTGCTGATGGAGGATTGATGTTATGCAATCAGATGGTCAAGCAGTTACCATGGTTTGTGCAAGGTCACAATTTTACATCTAATGCCAGAGTGTTGCCTATGAAATGTTATGATCTCATCTTAGGAGAGGATTGGTTAGAAGACTGCAGTCCACTGTTGATTGATTATAAGCTCAAGACTATGTAGTTTGAGTATTAGGGAAAACTCATTAAACTGCAGGGGGTGATCAGTGACCCAACTAAGTGCAAGCTTATCTCTGCCAAGAAGCTACAAGGGCTCATTAAACATGGAGCTATTTCACATTGTGTTCAGGTGATCAGTCCTGATGGTCATTCAGAAGCAATAAAAGAAAAGGATGGAGATGTGGAGGACATACCAGAGACAGTGGGTACATTAATACGGACCTATGAGCATCTATTTGTTTGAACCTCAAGGTCTACCCCCAAGGAGAGTGGTGACCATAGAATTCCCCTGATAACAGGAGCACAACCAATGAAAGTGAGACCAAATAGATACTCACCAATTTAGAAAACAGAAATTGAGAAACAGTTACAGCAGATGTTGAAGCAAGGGGTTATCAGGCAAAGCTCTAGTCCATTTGCCTCCCCAAAGTCTTCTTTGGTAAGGAAAAAAAAGATGGCTCTTGGTGTTTTACGCATAGACTACAGGCATCTAAATGCAATAACTGTGAACCACAAGCACCCAATGCCTATAGTAGATAAACTACTGGATGAGCTGGCAGGAGCTAGATGGGTTCAGCAAACTGGATTTTAGATCAAGATACCATCAGATATGTATGCCAAGGGAGAAGAATACAAGACTGCCTTCAGGGACTCATAATGGACTATTTGAGTTCTTAGTCATGCCATTCGGCCCGACAAACGCACTGCACACATTTCAAAGCTTTATGAATGGCATATTCCAAGAGTTGCTCGAAAAGGGAGTCCCGGTCTTCATGGACAATATTCTAATATATTCTCGATACTGACAGTCATGTGGACTTGGTTAAGTAGGTGTTTGGTATCTTGGAGCAGCACAAATTCTTCATCAAAAAGTCTAAGTGTTCTTTTGCAAAGACATCCGTAGAATATCTCGGACATGTGGTGTCGGCACAAGGAGTTTCCAATCGACAACTCAAAAATCTAAGCTGTAGCTGCATGGCCAATACCCAAGTGTTGGCGGTAGTTATCGTCAATAGTTAAGTAATTATTTTCCTACAAAATCATGGATAAATAATATAAAAGATTATTATTACTAATGGATTTCACGAGTTTTGGTGTACATTCAGTTTTACAAGTGAACTCCGAAATATTCGAAATATTGAAGAAAAGAGGAGAAATAGAGAAGCATAAGAAAAGGATTGAATCAAGGCAATTAGTATAAATTCCGGGGTCTAATATACAAGAGAAGACAACTCATGAAGGTCGGGCCCCACATGTCGGGATGTGAGGCGGGGCGGCACCGGCCGTGGGCCCACGAGCCTAGCTTTTGGAAGCTTCCCACCACCGACCTTGAGATCCAATCTAAGCCGTCCCAATCAAGTCGGTTTGATCCAAGGACTGAGATTCATCCCACCGCCTATATAAGCAAGGGGGGTACCCCCTAAACCCGAATTTCATTATCTCTTAGTTGTAGAGGTGTCCCAATGTAAGGATATCTCTCTCTCGGGGATCGATGAATTAGAATTAGATTAGAAATAGATTAGACATGTAATTAGAAGTAGATTAGATCTAGACTAGATCTAGATCTAATTAAGAGTTAGAGAGAGTGGAGTTGTGCTCCAGGTTACGGAAGAGTCTTCAGATTGTGGCATGTCTTTGTATCTTTTCTACAAGACTTATGCTTTAATATATTTATCTTCTCTATTTACTTTTATGTCTTTCATATATTTATGGTTAGTGTAGTATTTATGCTTTAGCATAGGATCTCCGCCGCATCGAGTACTTTAGTTAATCGTATGTGACTAGAGTAGTAATTGGTAGATTAGACATGGTGTTTAGTCTATTGGTTACCCGAGGTTGCACCCAATCCCACGGATAGTTTATGGTAGCCCTGGTGGTGACAACCCCGATGGCGATGTATTCCACCACGTTCGGGTTGGTGTTTGTAGGACTTTAGTCGAGCTCCTAGCCCCTTTCTCATCCCTTTCTCGTGGCTAGTGTTACGATGTTACGAAGTGTTATTGTGTGATTTCTATATTTATCCATACTTTAGTTACCTTAGAACCAAAGTAATAGATAAGTGTTTAGGAACCTTGATATCTTCTCTTAATTAGCTGATCTATTATCATTCTTTATTGTGTGTTATTAGTTTTAGTTTTTATTAGCATTTATAGTTTATTCATATCTATATCATTTACACTTACCCTTACTTTAGTTTAGTTGATTTGCTAAGTTAGTAGATACATAATTGTGAGTTATTAGAATCTTTAGTCAAAGCTTCCCTGTGGATACGATACCCTAGAATACTCTCCTAGGGAAAAGCTACAATGATGTTCTGCACGCTTGCAGAATCTTTTTATTCTTATAGCTCTTAACAAACATCAACACCAAGATAGTGAAGCAACGAGGGGTTTCTTGGGCCTAATAGGATACTACAAGAAGTTCATTCAGCATTATGGGATGATTAGTAGACCATTGACAGATATGCTCAAAAAGAACACAACATTCCAATGGACTCCAACAGCGAGAGACAACCTTTCAAACTCGAAATAGAAACTGATCTCTACTTTTTGTACTAGCATTGCAAAGCAATTTGTTATAGAAACATATGCAAGTAATCTTGGCATAGGAGCAATGTTGATGCGGGATCGGCATCCTATTTCCTATCTGAGCAAGGATGCGGGGCCAAGAAACCGGGGCATTATCTCGTATATCGGAAGGAATGTATGGCTATTCGATTCTTTGTTGACAAGTGGAGGTCCTACTTACAACATCAAAACTTCATAATCGAGAACAAACCATAGAAGCCTACAACATCTAACGAGCAAAAGAGTGGCTACTAAACTCCAACATAAGGACTTAGTGAAACTAATGGACCTCTGATACTCCATTCAAGACAAGAAAGGAATCTCCAATAATGCAACCGATGCACTATCAAAGTGTGAACAACAAGAAGAAGTTATGGCAGTATCTGAGTGCATTCCCACATGGTCGGTGAAGCTAAAAGAAGGTTATGCTAAGGATGAGCAAAGTAAACAGTTGCTCACCGAATTGGCTATGGATAGTGCTCTTGACAAGAACTTTACTCTTAACAGTGGGATCATCAGATACAAAGGGAGAGTTTGGGTGGGGATGAACAAACTGGCTTAGCACCACATCTTGATTGCTATGCATGATAGTGGGATAGGAGGTCATTCAGCATAACTGCCACATATGCAAGAGTAAAGCAGCCGTTTGCTTGGCCTGCGCTCAAGAAATTTGCGGAAGAGTTTGTCAAAGGCTGTCGGACTTGTCAACAAGCAAAAAAATGAGAGGGTGAAGTACCTAGGTTTACTGCAGCCTTTGCCTATCCCCTGATCAAGCCCGGGAGGTAATTTGCATGGACTTTGTGGAGGGCTTGTCTCAATTTGGTCATTATAATGCATTGCTAGTGGTGATTGACAAATTCAGCAAATATGGCCATTTCATACCAATTAGACACCCATACAATGCTTTAAAGATTGCAGAAGTGTTCATGGATAATGTGTACAAGCTACATGGATTACCAAAGAAGATAGTCTCTGATAGAGACAGACTATTCACAAGTGATGTTCGGGATCATCTTTTCAAGATAGTTGATACAAAATTGCTTATGAGTTCCTCCTATCACCCTAAAATGGATGGATAGACAGAGAGGTTGAATCAATGTGTTGAAGCTTTCCTCAGATGTACTGTGCATTCATGTCCAACAAAGTGGAGTAAGTGGATCTCAGAGTTTTGGTACAATACATCAACTCATTCTGCTTTGGGAAGTCTCCTTTTGAGGTGTTGTATGGATATACACCAAAACAATTGGGAGTAGATAATCTGCAACTATCCAGTGTGCCAGATCTGGAACAATGGCTTACTGACAGGGAACTGCTATCTTAGTTAGTCAAACAGTAGTTGCTCAGGGCTCAGCAGAGGATGAAGGCACAAGCCGACAAGAATAGAACTGAAAGAGAATTTGATGAAGGAGATATGGTGTTTCTAAAACTGCAACCTTATGTGCAGTCATCAGTGGCCAATAGAACCAATCAAAAGCTATCATTCAGATTTTATGGGCCTTACAAGATATTGCAGCGTGTGGGCAAGGTTGCTTATAAGCTTGAGTGGCCAGTTGATGCAAGGATTCACCCTGTGGTGCATGTCTCTCAGTTGAAGAAGAAAATACCACCAGCTACGGTGGTTAGTGAAGATTTAGCCTCGGTGTGCTGTGATTATGTGGCCGGACAAGATTCTAGACACCCGGTCCATCGTCCAGGGCTCCAAGGTAATCACTCAAGTGCTAATTCAATGGGTAGGTTGGCCAGCTGAGATGGCAACCTGGGAAGACCCTATGATGCTATCCAAATACTTTCAGCAGGATCAAGCTTGAGGACAAGCTTTGTTTTGAGGAGCGGGTAATGTCATGGGCCATAGGCCATACTGTAAAGAGTAGTGCCTGTTGGGCTTTAGAATTGGGCCTTGGGCCGGAGGCCTTGTATAGGAAGGCGGTGGAAGTCGGTCGGGAAATTATAAGCCGTGACCGCGCTCTGTAAACCATACGAACGATCAAATACTCTAAATCGATCCTAATCATACTTGGTTTCCACGGAATCCTACTGTGTTCTTGCTATCCTATCTCGATTCTATGCTGTGATCCTCCCCAATTCCTTCTTCTACTACCAGTTATCATTACAATGTGTGACGAGGAGGGAGGAGCAGGGAAAGGAGAGGCAGCACAGTTCAGAGCTCCGCCCAGCAACCATGGTGGACGTTGTTCTTTTGCCTTCCTGTTCCTCTTTCCTCGGGGTAGAGTTCCGCCGCCGTCCCAGGATTCGACCCGGTGCGTCCCCGTCCCTCGAATGGGAACGAAGTTCTTGGGACGAGGAACGCTGGCTCGTTCCGCGTTCCTGGTGACTAAGCTGGTGCTAAGTCTGCTTCCCTTAACAAAGGCACAGTCAATCACCAATTCTATCTTTGAAATCCCATGCATCTCTGCAGGTTCTAATGCACACATGCCATTGTTTCGGCCATCAAAGACCCCCTCATAGTCATAGGACTAACATTTTGTCATCACTGGATCACCTCTGCTATTCCTGATAACGAAGCCATACACCTCTACTGTTGTCTCTCTGTTGGTTTGCAGACGATATTCATCTTCAGACGATCATTTTTTTTTGAAAAGTCGGACGATCATCTTTTGGCTCTTGGTTTGCAGGGAACGGCAGATATGCAGTACAAGAATGGAGATCATAAGGAGCTTAAATCAAAAAACGCACTCGAGACACTTCGCGTGTGCGATACATGGGACGCAGAATCTGTATGCATTTGCATTTTGAAAGCTTTCACACTGCCGTGGATGGAGATCGAATATAATTGCAGAAGAAGGCATGCAGGCATTGTACATATCAAAAGGACCTGCAAGCATTGTCTAATTTCAGTCCATGAAGCTGAACCCTTCTCCTCATCACATACGCACCTAATTATTTGTGGGAGACCTGCCACTGTCACAACTAGAGGAAGCCAAGCCAATTAATACAGATTGAAAGCACAGAGCCAAAGCTTTCTCTGATAAGCTCCCCAAGTCCTTCGATATCATCAGTGATCGACATAGTCGTAAAGGAAAACCGCATAACAGTTTGGTCCATATATGCGCTGTTGTATCCACATGGACTCTCCAAGGGTTATTGCAGGCTACCGCCTGCCATATATATGCACCAATTCTTTTAAAGCTTGAGGCTAGAACTTCCAAGTTTTAATAGAAAAAAATGGCTAAATTCGACAACTATGATTATCTTTGGTGCTTTTGATTGTTCTCTCACGTTTTGCTTCCATGCTTGTTATTTCACTTCGTTCCATTCATAGATTAGTTTGGACTACTTGTACCTATGTGACCTTGGTGGTTGCTAAAACAGAGGCCCCTGGGTCAACTTGAAACATAAAGCCTTAATTCTTTCATGTGAAGAATTTTTGGTTCCCATATTCACCCCTGACTATTCTAGAACTTTCTAGTTAATTGTCTGTAACAAATACAATAAACAGTTTGAAGCATGGTGAAAGGATGCAATGCTTGCTTTTTTATTTAGTATATGGGTGCTTGAGAAAACAAGTCCAAAACACACAAGTACGATGCACCGATGATAGGTAGCACACATATCCGAGTCCTTGATCTATTGCCTCGTTCATATATATAAGGACTCCACCATAATGCGTTAATCTAGTGGAACTATAGGGACAAGGAGGAGTTTCTCCTTACGACGCACCGTTATCCCAAATAATTCAGTCATATCGATGCCTTTCTTCGCTAATTCCACAGGTAGTTCCCAATTGAAGTGGTAGACAAGGTTAGCGAGCATGACTTCGATAGTTGTAGTTGCAAAATTTATACCTGGGCACATCCTTCGCCCTGCCCCAAATGGCAAGTACTGGAAATCGTTTCCCTTATTGTCCCTAGCTGCGGCGCTACCTCCTTCCATGAACCGCTCAGGCATGAACTCATCAGCTTTCTCCCAGTAGCTAGGATCTCTTGCAAGAGCCCAGCTATTAACAATGACACGTGTTCCCGATGGTATCATGTATCCTTGAATGTTGCAATCGGCCATGGAGAGGTGGGGCAAAAAGAGCGGTGCTGGCATATGGAGTCGAAGTGTCTCTTTGATGACTGCCTTTAGGTAGGCTAAACTGTTAAGCTCATCTTCCGTAACTATCTCTTTTCCCTTGGCTATAGTGCTTCTCACCTCGGTTTGTAGCTTGTTCATGAGGCATGGGTTTTGTATGAGATGAGCCATGGCATATTCCAGCACTATGAATGATGTATCTGTGCCAGCTTCAAACATTACCTACGTAGATATGGATACATATGTATAAGAATCAACAACATATATGTACTTATTTATAATGTAAATAAATAGTTGTGGGTTAGGTCATATCCATATGTACCACCAGCTGCGCCTTAATATGATCTCTCGTGAGGTTGTACTCTTGTTGAAGGGAGAGTAAGACATCAATGAAGTCACTCTCCTCCCCGTCACGTTCTGACGCAGGCTTGCTTGCATGGTCATCGATGAGCGTATTCAGCAAGTCGTCCCACATCTTGTTGACCTTTTGGGCCTTTGCACACACCATCCTCTTGATGATGTCCAGTTTCACTAGCATCGGGAAGTAGTCATCTAGGTTGAAACCCCCTATGAGTGACGCGTTCGCGTCGAGGAGCTCACGGAAAACTTTATTCCGGCCTTCCTTCCTAAACAACTTGCCAGACACGGCGTGACACATGATGTCGTTGGCGAAGGAGTCGAGCAGTTCGCTCAGGTCGATAGTGGTGCCTGTGGTGGCCGCCTGATGGATCTTAGCCAACACCAACCTCACCTGTTGTGAATTATTTTCACGCAATCATCATCGTCCATGCATGGATCGATATATATACTTGTGATTTTTCAGATAGGCACATGGTTGTTACCTCCTGCTCGCGTGCGTGGCGGTACGACCGGACCTTCTTGTTGGTGAGGAGGTGTGTGGTGACGATCTTCTTGACTTGGCGCCAGTGCTCGCCGTAGGGCGAGACGGCGATGCCCGTCGAGCCGTAGAAGAGGATGTCGCTGGCGGGGAGGTAGCTCGGGACGCGAAGATGTGGTCTTGCGTGCGGAGGACGGCCTGCGCAGCACTCGCCGAGGAGATTATCAGTGTTGGTACAGCACCGAGGTGGAGGAGCATGAGGCCGTCGCGGCCATGCCTGGTGGCGAGGTCACGGAGGGAGACATGCGGGAGGGAGCCGATGAGGTGCAGGTGGCCGATGATGGGGAGCCTGCTGGGAGGCGAAGGCAGCTTGCACAGCAGCTGTTCTCTGGCTCTTGCGGTGGCGTTGGATAGGCTTGTTCCAAAGCGGCGGCGCACCAGAAGTAGGACGACAAGAGGACAGACGACGAGGAATACAGAGATCACTAGGGAAGTGTGTGGAGGAGACTTGTCCTGCAGCAGATGCTTGTGGTGGACATGAACGTGAGACATCAGAGCAGTGCAGCGCTTCCTATACCCTTGCTAGCTACTTGTTCAGTTTACTGAATGATGATATAGCTGGGTTTCTTTGCCCTGGTGGCTTTTTATAGAGCCGAAACCTGGTGATTGCATCAAGAACGAGTCATCTTTTCAATCCATAGTTTATATGCAGAACAAGCTGCAGACATACGTAGAAAGCCAAGGCCATGATATGCTATTACACAAATATAAACAGCACGGGCCGGGCAAGTGGCCACCTTCGAAAGCTTTTTATTACTTATTATATATTTTTTTTTTTTGGAAATAGGAATTTTTATTAATTTCAAGAAATTACATTAAGGTGTACAATGTCTTGAAACATTCCCGGTGTCTCTGCCCTTATGCACACAGCCTTTGATAGTTTTAGATAACCACACACACTAATGACTGTCAATCATAAGACTAGACCGTCACCCATCTTTGAGAAAAAAAGTCCTTGGCCACCCGCTCCAAGAACCGAGAGGCCGCTACAAGCACCTCCCCGGCAAGAAGGCTGTTGCAGGATAGCCCAAGTCTTGCGGAGCAGTGCGTGATTGAGTAGAGTGCTTGCAAAAAAGAAGAATGTTTGTTTTCAAAAACCACTTTGCATTTTAGCGCGAGCCGGATGGACCAACACAAGGCCGCTACGCCAACAAGAACAAAGTGATTTAAATTCTTTTGGTATTCTATTCAGCCATCCCCCAAAAAGTTATTTATACTAGTTGGCTTCCTTAGACCCCAAGCCGCGTGGGCCATGGTCCATACCATTCTCGTAAAACGACAATCAAGGAACAAATGTTGGATCAACTCGTTTTCTTGACAGAAACAACATTTTAGAAATCCTTGCCGGTTTCATTTAGCCAGATTATCTTTAGTGAGGACAACGCCTGCGCCTAAGATACCAAAGGAATATTTTAATTTTGAGGGGTATTTTTAATTTCCATAACCGCTTGTTGACATTAGGTATGTTTTGGTTGATCATCCCCGATAGTGTGATTTAACCGAGAAGACACCTTTATGGTCAAGGTCCCACTTGAACTCATCATTCTCCTGCCTAATATTGATTTGTGCAAGGCGATTGATCAGATTATTCCACATTGCTAATTTATTACCAACTAGATCTCTACGCTAAGATAGATTAGGCGTTGGTCAAGCAAGCACCTCAGCCACCGTATCCTGTTTTTTTTCCTAAGCGATGTTACATAGTTGCGGGTATTGTTGTCGTAGAGGCCTATTGCCTAGCCACGTGTCTTCCTAGAATCTTATCTGTGACCCATGTTTTATGACGACGTTCGAATTTGAGGAAATCCCTTAACTTTCATCAGCCTTGTCCAAAAATGAGAATCCTTGCTTTTCCAATAGACTTGCACTAGAGGTTTAGTCCCTAGATACTTGTTGCGTAGGACCCGTAGGCACACATACGGGCTGTAAAAAAACCTTACAGCCAAAAACATTGAAAAACAAGATGAAGATAAAGTTTTGACTAAACATGGCTAATATGCCTAGTTGATAACATATACGGGCTGTAAACAAGCCTTAGAGCCAAAAACATAGAAAAACGAGAGCATGTAAACACTGTTATCGACCATATTATGTTCGCAAGCTTTTTAAGCATGGTCAATGAGGAATCAATGGTCATCGGAAACAAGAGGTAGATTACGCATACATACCAATAACCTGGGAGGAGAGCTAAGCTATAGTACGTATCTAAGATATTCCAAATTATAAGACATTTTAGCGTTTGTACATAACTTTTGCTATATATCTAGATATACATTATATTATAGCAAGATGTGTAACTTTTAATTTGCTATGTATCTAGAAGAAAAACTAGAACTAATTATAATTTGGAACAAATAGAGTACTATTTAAAAACAACATTAACACACACACATGGCACGAGACCCTAAAGAAGACATATCCTAGATTCCAAATCAAAATCAAAAGTTGTGATCCCAGTCAAATCATATCGCTGCCGTGACCTTTTGGATGTGCGTCATATCATAATATTTCATTAATATAATTAAATTGGTAGCAAGAAGGAAAAAAAAACATTTTACATAGTTGCGATGGACGCTATCAACAAAACTCCATCACCTCAGATGACCTCGGTCGACAGATGCCTCAAGCACTTCATCGAGTGAGTCACAAAGGGGATGCAACTTCCACTCCTAGAGCTTCCCGGAGATGATACCACCCACGACGGACATGCACCATCAGCGCTCCCCATGAGAAGCAAACAGATAGCAGCGCAGAGCATATCTCATATTCTAGCATCCTAGCTAGCGAGGTGAGTAACTTGTCATGAAGCGCCTGAGACTAACTAGTTGTTGGTTATTAGTCTTATGTTTTAGTGAACATTGTTCGATGCTAATTGTTGGTTGTGGTATAGCGTATGGGATGTCGTCTTCGTCGATGTCTGCCAAGGAGGCGTACGAAGACAACGGTGAACCCGTTTATATGCAGGTGGTACGTGAATTGTTCTCAGTGGGCGCGTGCATGCAGCGCTACGGCCGCTCAGTAGTCCGAGCATAGGTCTGCTCGCCGGTGCAACAAATTGGATTGATCAATGTCCAATGTAACAACATAGCTTTTAGTACACTCTATGCAAGGTCTAAGCATCCATGTATAACTTTTTTTTGACCCGGTGCCCTAGACACTACTAAGTACAAAGATGCGTAAACCTTTTACATTATCGAGAAAAAAATTAGTAACATGAATTAATTAAAAATGCGGATTAGGGAGGCATATCTTAATTATCATTCATCTTGCCAAAACAATGATAGTGAGATTCACAAAAGGCCATAATTAATGTTACTTTCAAGTTTACCAACACACCAGTGTTCTTGACTTTCTATACTATATAAGAAAATTACAATATAATGCATATGGACTATAATGTTACTTTCAAGTTTACCAACACGCTATATATTGTTCGCAAATAAAAAGAAAAAGTAGGATATCCACCAATCAATATAATGCATATGGACTATACGAGCATCAGCGCACTTGGAAGTTGCTCACTTGATGAGGACCAAATTAAGGTGACGACGATATGATGACGAAGCAACATTTCAATCAGCCGAATCAGACCTAACAAGCTACTATATTGTTAATTTTATAGGTGCGTCTTGTCAGCGCTGCAGTGAGCAGTATGGCCACTTGCCCAGTAGGCTGCAATAATGTGTGATTATATTTTGTGTGACTTCATCAGAAGCAAACGGGAATAATTAATGTCAATATAATCTCCTCAAGAACTAGCCCGAGAGTGAAAATATCTCGGTTATCATTGCCAACAATAATACTGAATCGGAGCCAAGTGATCAACTTGCATTGTTCATCTAGACAAATTTGAGTGTGAACATTGGGTGCGGTTTTCTACTACCTTGGCACAGGAGAAAGATTTGATTGAGATTCACTTGTTTCTTTTTCAAGGGACAAATTAATGTGGGTTCATTCCTGCAAACAGTAAGGCGTACGTTATTGTCGTGCAGGCTAGTAGCCTTTTCAAAATGACTTTTGCGATGTCATTCGCTGCAGGGTTTGGATGCAACTGTGCCACTGTGTGCTGCCTCTTTTTGGTGGTTGGTCCAGTAGCGATGCATGTTATTTCTGGTACTACGGTGATGTTTTAATGTTCACCGAAGAAGAGTCTGCACAAATTATATTTGTTACTCCCTCCGTTCCAAATTGTAAGACGTTTTGACTTTTCTAGATACATTTATTTTGTTATGCACCTAATTATACATTATATCTAGATACATAGTAAAAAAATGTATCTAGAAAAGCTAAAACGTCTTATAATTTAGAATGGAGGTAATATTACTTTGTGTTTTTGTTTTTCTTTGCTCTAGTATTTGATACGTGTCCAGTGTGGGCCCGTGGAGGTACGGTTGTGCGGCGGACAACTCCAATCAACTCCTCAAAAATGTTCTTGCTCCTACAAATGAGGATCCCTTACTCAGATTTCAACCCTTATTTTCTCTACACTCCAACTGAACTCTCATTTAAGCCTCCATAATTTCTCTCATCTATATTTTGTACTACATAACTTCTATCTTTTTTTTTTTTTGCGCGGGACTTCACCACCAGACAGATTAAGAAAAGGCCGAAAAGAAAGGCCAAGAACCAGATACAGAGAGGAGATGCGAGTAACCCTAGGGTTACTCACGAAATCCCCAACACAAACAAATAGCAAGAAACGAGAGGGGAGGGATGGGGCGGACCCTCCAACTAACAATCCCGACAGCTGAACCTATTACAATTAAAAAACACACAACACCCGGGTAGCTAGCGGCAACAGAACCGAACACGACAACAACGGCAAAGCATCCGCTAGAAACCGACGGCAAAACATCCGGAAAGACAACGACCGTGTCGGCGGCAAAGCATCTCTGCAAAGACGACCGCGACACTGGGCGGCCGGCGCAAACAGGAAATGCAAGCTCGTAATGACCGCGACCTTGACAACATGCGGAAACAGGGCTCTAACGACCCACACCTCGGTGGCACGCGACGCCGGAAACACAAGCTCGAGAAAGTACCTCAGCGGCGAAGCACCCGCCCGAAACCACGGCGACTAGGAGCACCACAGCGGCAAAGCATCCGCCCAAAACGACAACAACTAGATACACGGCGACAAAGCAACCGCTGAAAAAAGCGAAGAGCACCTCGGGCGGCAAAGCATCTGCCCAAGCAAGGAAGAGCACCTCGGCAGCAAAGCATCCGCCGGAAACGACCAGGTACCGCAAGCTAGACCCACCCGGGCGTGGAAAAACATATAAAGCGCAAATAGGAACAGCAGATCTACCGAACCGACCAAAGGGGGAGCGACGGGCCATAGAGGCTGCAAGAGTGCTCAAAGCGTTGCCTTTAGGAAGGAGATCGGCGTCGCGAACGCCGACAACGCCAAAGGGCACCATAGGTCTTTCGACCCGACTTGCGAGGCGAACCACCCTCCCATGATGAGCTGCACGAACCCAACTTCCAGCGCTGCGCGGAGCGGTGGCTCGGCATGCACAGGCGTCACCACGAAGCTACGAGGCGCGAGCCGCACCACCTTGGCTCTGCCACCACGGCGGCGCCACCACCGTAACACGGACGGCGGAAGAAGGATCGGGCCATCGGCCTCCGCCGTCTTCTTTGCAAGTGGATGAGCAGCGATGCCCCCAAGGAGGTGAATGGCGCCCAAAGTGCCACCATCGCTGCTAGGGCGAGGCGGGCCGAGCTTTCGCTGCTCACAAGAAGCGGCACGACGGCGCCACACGCCCCCTGGGGCTGCCGGGCCGCCCCGGTGCCCCAAGGAAGTCGCCGACGACGGGAGGGCTGTAAGCGGCGTTGAAGCACGGCGTCATGCGAGGAACCGAGGCCCGAGTGGCGCGCGCACCCGGGCGGGTCCGGCGGTGGTTCTCGGAAGCCCGGCAGGGAGCGGTTGGTGCCCGGGCCGGGCCCGAAGGCCCGGATCCGGCCGGCCGCCGTGACATGCGGCCCGGAGGAGGCACCGCCGCGGGCGGCCGCCGGGGAAAGGGAGAAGGGGCGAGGCACGCCGGGGGACCGGATCCGCCGCCATGCCCCGCCGGGGCTGTCACCGCCCGCACGGCGCCGAGCCCGGACGCCACCCCGCGGCCGCAGAAACTCAAGACCGGCGGGAAGGGTTGGGGAAAACGCCGCCGGGGTCGGATCCGGCCCGGCGTCTCAGTCTCAGCGGCAGGGGCCACCGGCGATAGAAGTTGGAGGGAGGCGCCTCGGGTGGAGGAAGAGGAGGGGTGGGACGCCGGTCGCGTGCCGTGAGGGCGGCTGCCGCGCCAAGCGCCGCCACCGCGGCGACGGGGGCGGCAACGGGGCGAGGGGAGGGGCTGGCGGCGGAGGAGTTTGGCGGGGGCGGTGGCGCCAGGCGCCCAGGGAGCGGGCGCTATGGACATAACTTCTATCTCCAAGTCTATGATTTTATATCTAAAGCATGTTGGTATTATAGGAATGGATATTTGTTAACAACAATTTTGTTCGGTTGTATGGTAGTGTACCTTCTATTTTATCAGTCATGTACTTCCAATATTATATATTATATATCAAATTAATCAAGCACAAGCCAAGACTTGAATAAATAATGATATTGTTTTCTCCCCTCATGCTACGGGTGGGGCAACGTGGGCCGGTTGACACCATTAACGTGGGCCGGTTGACACCATTTTGGGCCAAGGCCCATA
Organism: Hyparrhenia diplandra; assembly: GCA_015847255.1. Classification (NCBI taxonomy): domain Eukaryota; kingdom Viridiplantae; phylum Streptophyta; class Magnoliopsida; order Poales; family Poaceae; genus Hyparrhenia; species Hyparrhenia diplandra. The sequence goes on along the minus strand of JADLZK010006343.1, from coordinate 249,585 downwards.
CGACCATCCGCTTGCTTCCACGCCGTCCTTGTCCTCTCGCCATCCGGTGCTTGCGCCACCATGCTTCCACGCCGTCCCTGCCCTCTCCCTCGCACGCCGCCATAGCCCCGCCTAGGGTCCGCCACTGATGGCACCGAGAGGTGGACGCGCAGCGGCTAGTTCCGGCTCTGAAGGATGAGGAAGAGGAGGCCGGGTTCTCTAGGAGCTACTTCCTGGTCTGTGTTGCTTTGCGTGATGCTGAATCACAACAGTGTGTAGCACAAATTTCTTGCTGCCCACAGGTCTGTGTTGTTGCATCACTCAATAGACCATGTTAATTAATGCCCCTTTATGTAAGTTCCTTGCACATGTAGGTTTATCCTTCCCTAGTGTAAAAGATATAATAAAATGAAACTACTTTTTTAGATAAAGGATAAAAATCCGGCTTCATATATCCGTAGATAGAATCGGACCAATTATTACATAGTTTGAGAATGAAAATCAGTTTTGCTGGATACAACTTCCAGCCATGCGCAAAAACCAAAGAAACAAGGAAAATAGTTTTTTCGACTAAACAAATCCAACATGTCTGCGTGGATGACCAACCACTTTGGAGCGAAGAACTCTAACGCCGACACTTCTAGGTGATGTGCCGCGGATATTAAATGATCTTGAAGATCTTCATTCCGCCGCAAGCTTGCCCACAATCGTAGCCAATGGGTTCCTCGGAATAATACCTGCAAAAGAGATTTTGGTTTGCATTTGTCAAAAACAACTTCGTTCCTTGTTAACCAAATTGCCCATATAAGTGCAGATCTTTGCTGTTAATAACAATATATTGTACTTTTTGTTCCCCCTTTTAGACCAAACAAGGAACAAATCTCTTATATTTAAAGGGGGTATTAATCCAAAAGTAAATGCACTGAGGCGCCACGAAATTTGGCATAAAAACAATCAAAAATAGATGTTGAATTGTTTTACGGAAGATGACGAGAGAGCACTGTTTATCTCCATTCCAATTTCTCCTAGCCAAGTTATCCTTGTTAGAACAACACCTTTTTTAATATACCACATAAAAATTTTTATTTTCATTGGTAATTTTGTCTTCAAATATCCCTGTGACACTCGACTCCATTGTTAATTAAAGCATCATACATAGACTTGATTTGTAAACATTCCTGAAGCCTTTAAATCCTAAACAAAGACATCTCGTTCCTGAATTAAGTTAATTTGTTGTAAGGACAATACAATGCGGTTCCAGTTTATTAAGTTTGCCCCCACTAGATTTCTCCTAAAGGAAATATTTAGTAAAGGGAACTTAGTATGTTAGCAATCGTATCTTGCTTTCTCCTTACAATGTTAAACAAACCTGGAAATTTGTCTTTGAGTGGTTTATTACCCAACCAAGTATCAATCCAAAAACGTGTTTGTGATCCGTCTTTAACATTAAAATGTCCTAACTTAAAGAAGGTGTCTTTAACATTCATCGCTTTTCCAAAAGTGTGAGTCTGTTGGTTTCTTCTCACAGCTCCCTAAAGTTTTATTTTTAACATATTTATTCCTCAATAATTCTTGCCAAAGCCCATCTTCATTTAATAATTTAAATAACCACTTGCTAAGCAAACATTTGTTTTGGATTTCTAGATTTTGGATACCCAACCCACCTTGATCTTTAGGTTGGCGTATAACATCCCATTTGACCAGCCTATATTTTCTCTTATGTTGGTCATTTTGCGGAAAAGAAACGAGACCTAAAGCATTCAATCTTGTCTAATACCCCTTTAGGCACTTCAAAAAAGACAACATAAACATCGGTAAACTAGAGAGCACCGAATTTATAAGAACGAGTCGGCCTCCTACGATCGGTAGCTTACCTTTCCAGCTACTAAGTCTCTTTTCAATTCTCTCTTCTATAAATTTCCAATCTTTATTAGACAATTTTTTAAAGTGCATAGGTAGGCCTAAATACCTAAAAGGATACTTACCTATGGCACACCCAAATAATTGTGAATAAAATTCCTCAAAGTTCTTGGCCTGTCCAAAACAAAAGACCTCACTTTTTGTGAAAATTTATTTTTAAGCCAGATAGTTGTTCAAAAGTGCTTAATAACAACTTCATGTTAACCGCCTTTTCAACATCGTGGCTCATAAAAAATCACGGTATCATCCAGATACGAAGGATGGACGGTCCATCTGAATCAAGTGCGGGATAACCCCTTCTACCTGTCCCGCTTCCTTAGCTCTTGCAATTAGTATGGCCAACATGTCAACTACTATATTGAATAGTATTGGAGACATGGGGTTACCTTGCCTAAGACCTTTTCTAGTTTGGAAATATTGGCCAAGTTGGTCATTAATCTTAATATTTACATTACCCCCCCGAGTAAATTTTTTTTATCCACTCACACCACTTTTGAGAGAAACCTTTCATTCTTAGGGTCTGTTGTAAGAAATCCCAATTAACTTTATCGTAGGCTTTCTCAAAGTCAATTTTAAAAATCACTCCATCTTGTTTTTTGGTATGCAGTTCATGAATTGTCTCATGTAAAATAACAGCCCCTCCATGATGTTTCTACCGGAGAAAGGCGTCTGCGTTGGCCTAATCGGTTTTTTTGGGCAATGGAAGTTAATCGATTTGTTGCCACTTTAGTGAAGATTTTGAAAGATACATTCAACAAAACAGATAGGTCTATATTGTTGAACTACTCTTGCATCCTTCTTCTTGGAGTAACGAGGATTATATTACCAAAGTTGAGGCGATTAAGATGTAATGTTCCTTGATGAAAATCATTGAACAAAGCCATCAAATCTTCCTTAATTAGATTCCAAAAACTTGGTAAAACTCGGAGGGAAGCCATCCGGTCCCCGGCTTTATTATGTTCCATTTGGAAGATTCTTTGCTCTAACTTCCTCTTGAGTGAAAGGCTCGGTTAAGGAATCATTTTCCGTATCCGACACTTGGGGATGTCGGCCGCCCGAGATTCGTCTAAGGACATTAGCGATTCATCGAAAGGACCGAATAGGTTTTTATAGTAACTGGTAATATGCTCTTTAAGTTGAGCATCACCCGTTATAATATTATTCCCATCCTCAAGTTGAAAGATACGAGTTTTCCTATGTCTACCATTGGCTAAAAGGTGATAATACTTAGTATTTGCATCGCCTTCTAACAGATGTTTCACCTTAGCCCTTTGGTACCACTTGAGTTCCTCTTCTCTAAGAAGTTCAGCCAACCTTTCACTTAGAACATGTTTTAGATCTCTTTCAGATTCAGTTAACATGGTAAGTTCTGCCTTCTTGTCTATCTCATCCAGTTTGTTTAACAAGTTTGCTTTTTCTTTTTTATAAGTCCCACTAACATGTTTAGCCCAGCCTCTTAAATATTGACGGAGTTTTCTAACTTTTGCTTGCCAACGCTCAATAGGTGACCCTGTAACCACTTGTGTTTCTGCCATACTTGAGACACCATCTCGCAAAAACCGTCCCTCAACAACCACCCTAATTCAAATTTGAATTGAGGCTGATAAGTTGTGGACGCACTATTGGTAGATAGTAGTAAAGGAGTATGGTCCGAGATGTCTCTGGAGAGGGAGTGAGCTGTAGTATTCGGGTATTGTGCCTCAAAGTCTGTGCAAGTTAAAACTCTGTCTAACTTTTCAAATGTTTGATTTGGCAAATTATTGGCCCAGGTGAAATTTCTACCAGACAATTCTAATTCTCTCAGTTAAGGGTGTCAATTACAGCATTAAACAAGAACGGCCATTTGTCATTAAAATTATCATTATTCTTCTCTTAAATTGCCGAATAATGTTAAAATCACCACCTATAACAATAGGTATGGTTTCTTTTGAACATACTCGTACCATTTCGATAAGAAATTAGACTTTTGATCTCGCTTGGGCGGGCCATATACTGAAATTAAATTAAACTTAAAATCAATTTCCTTATGCGTAACGCGTAAATCGAATAAAAAATTCTCCCTCCTCAATTTGACCAACATCAAAAGTTTGTAAGTGAACTCCTAGTATCATGCCACCGGATCTACCCCGTGGAGCCAAACAATGCCAAGCAAAATCTCTACCGGCACAAATGGTAGATAGAGTCTTTGTGGAAAGTTAGCTCTACCTGTTTTACGATAAAGCAATAAAATCTAGATCTTTTTCCTTTGTTAAATCAGAAAGAAACCTATACTTTTTAAAGTCCAGCGAAACCGTTACAATTCCGGAAGATTCCTTTCATTTTTAACAACTTTTGTTTTTATTTTTTTATTAAGTTTTAGGCGCCTCTTTTTTATTTGTCGATGATAAGGGAGTTTGTAAGATCAATGGATCACTACTCCCATCACCTAGCCCCTCCATTATTTCGGACCAAATAAGATTTAATGATTCTAGATCAACATTGTCATCATTGGAACAATCGGATACCTCATCCTGTATATCCGGATTTAAATTATTCACCTTAACGCTCTGTACCATTCTATTAAATTCCAAATCCTTTAAACGTTTAATAGAACTAAAACAATCTTTTATTTGTTTTACCTAAAACCACACCTAAAGTATGTGCTGAATCTAGAAAAGAAGAATCATCTCTATTTAAAAGAAGGAGAATTTTGATTTGTACCTTTTAGTTGACCAGCTCCAAATTCTTCTTTGCCTTGAGCTTGGCCGCCTTCTCAATGGAATCTGATCGGCACTTGGGCGGCGTTCCTCTTCTTTGGATCTCGGAGGTGAGGCCGACTCACCGGGTAACTTACTACTGATATGCCTAGAATCATTCTGAAGGGGCAACAAAACAGCTTTCCATTCTCCAGTTCCTGACTGCGACACCACGACTCTAGGCTTTTCATTAGTATGTGCACTTTGCTCCAAGACCGGGGGCATTGCCGCACTAGAGGCCGTGCGGCCCCGGCTGCCCCGGTGCCTTCTCCCCACTCACGCTACCACCAGCTGGAGCTTCACCTGAGTTCCCATCAATGTCCATATTTTCTTCTGAACTCCCACCATTTTCATTATCCTTTTTTGTCTTATCCCCATTGGGGGTATCATCCTTTGGGTCACCCTCTTTGGTAGAGTCCATGTCAATTACTTGAGGCTCACCATCAAGGATCCCTCCCTCTACTGCAAATTGTAGCTCATAAACATAGTCTCCAATCACAACATCCACAAATTCTGGGATTAGTGATGGATCCAGCACTGCTACCTTCATCCTTGCCCTTCCAGTATTTTTAGTGAAAATGGTGTCTACAGCTCTAGGCACACCCAAGATTGATCCAACAGCCCAAATAATCGGGAATTGTTTGAACTCATGGGGTAAGCCTCGAGAACTGTACCCAAACTTTTGGAATCTCTCTTTTATAAACCTCATTGTCAATCCCTTTTCAAATCTGATTTTTCCTTCAACTTCTCTCGGCATCCATAGGACCCCGGTTTGACACCGTCTCGATAAGTCAGGTGAAGGAAAATTAACAATGAAAGCACCGGTCCACTTTTTGTGCACGTATGTCCCACTTGTGGTTCTTACCGGGCCGAAGTCTTTCTAGTTCCAACGCCAAGCGATTGACATAAAAGAGAACCTTCAAGAACACGTACCACGGCTCTAGTTTCTTGCAAATTATCCTTTGGGTTATCAACCTTTGGAATAAAATAAAATCCGAGACCCTCTGAAAGCATAACCACAAGGAATAGCACTTGTATTAGTTTTTTTCTTTGTTTGGGCACAACTTGACTGAATGATCCCCAAAAACAGATTTCACAACACAAAACTACGGTGCATTCATGGATTGTGTGACCCTTAGTATAGCAACAACGTATAAAGATGCGGCTTTCCTTTATTTTTTCTTTGCCCCTTGTGCGAGTTGATTCTAGGATATCAGTAGTTTTACATCCTTTGCAAGAGTTTTCGGAGCTCCCCGTCTTGCGCCGCATCAATCGACATAGCTTCACCTTGCTGCATCTCGTTGGGTGCTCGCCTTGCCACTCCCTTCACAACCTCCACCACGTTTGCCTTGGAGCTACCCGCCAAAGAAGCACCCACCAGGGGATCCTTGTGCCGGCTGGCTTAGCCCGCAACTGCAGCACCAAGCAAGCGGTCGGTGACCCAGATTGAGCCACTTCACCCCGTCTTTGAGTGCTTTGAGTGCGCTTGCCACAATAGCGCTCTCCATGCCACCGGCTTGCGACCATCGTGCATCACCCCCCTAGATGAGGAACGACCGCACCAGGATGACCATGGCCGGCGGCGGTGTGGCCATTGCCGGTAGCCAAAGGCAGCTGGTATCCATGGCCGCCATGAGCAGCGCTACCATGCCGACGTGATGACCCCCGTCCGGTTGTTGTACATCTCGGCAATTGTTGTTCGCACCGGCGCGATGAAAGATCTGCCCCATGCCGGACTTGGGCGGCGGCGTTTCGGGATGGAACACCTTGGAGCCATAGCGGGGCACGGCGGCCTGCGTTTCCATGCGCCCCCTCGTGAGGCGCGTAGCCGGGCTGCATACCCGACACCACCACCTCCTCGTAAGCCGCCGCCGCCGCATCGCGATGGCCCACCACGATCACCACCCCGCCCATAGCCGAAGCGACCTCCATGGGCACGACGTCCTCGACCAGGGGCAAGGTAACCGTGGCCCAGATCATTGTAGTCACCATGGGGGGCATAGCCATAAGCGCCATGACCACCTCTTCCACCACCAAATCCGAAGCCCGCGACCTCGCCCACGGTGGCCATAGCGCGACCACCTCTTCCACCAAACCCGGATTAAATCCGAGAACGAACCCCGATTGTAACCTTGTCCTCCTCTGCCACCACCGCGACCACCAAAACCTCCACCTGCGGCACCCCCTTGCGCCGCCATGGATCTCCCTTGCGACTCGGCGAACGAAGGTCTAGGAGGAAGTGGCGGCTGGACTGGTGCCGGCTTGAATGACTTAGGTTTTGTGTTGGTACCCGATGCGGCGGAATAGAAAGCAAAGCCCTTTCGTGGGCACGAAAATCAGTCCACCCGAGGTTGAATCGTGGGCTGGATAAACGATCTTTGGACTTCGGTTTACTCGCCTCTTCGACCGATCGACGAACGACCGAACGGGTCGTACTAAGCTGCTTCGTCTTAGCGGCGGAAAAACCGCATCCAACTCATCCTCTTTTAAACTTTCAAAAAAATTCGAATCAGATTCAAGGTCCGAGATTGCGGGTTTACGAACGAAACTATCTCCGTCGACCGCCGGATCCAACGACGTCGGAGAGCAATGAGGAAGCTTCGCCGTCTCCTGTAACTTCGCATGGGAGGATGCAAAAGGATGCAATCGCCCAAAGTCCTCACCGGGAGACCGATCGCGGTGGCGGCGCCCTTTCCATGGAGTTCTGAGTTTAACTTTTTCGGCGCACCATTGTCTCCACTATCGAACATGGCAGATTTGCATCATCAGATTTAAGAACATTACCTTGAAGAACCTCCTCCGCCCCGACCAGCTGATCCACACGAGAAACCGGCGGTCATAGCGTCGTTGATGAACTCCGGTGGAGATGACCTCATCTGACTCGTCGTCCGACGACTCCTCGCCTTGGTTCGCCCAGAACTTAGATCGGAACCCCATACCTGATGTGATAGCATGAACCGGCTTTGGTCTCTGACAAGCATCCGCCACCATCGCAACGAACGATGACAGAGCTTGTCTTCCCTCCTTGCAGCGGCGTTGCTCACTCGACTTGTCGAGCAGCTCTACCGCCGGGCTGGAGATGGGATAGAGTGCACTCCTCGTCTTAGGAGCGAGAGTGAAACGTCTACCACCTCTCCTTACCGGTCTTCCACCGATTCTTCCGAGAGACACTGCAGGTGTGCACACTGGAGAATCCGTCGAGGTAGACCCACCCTCGGTGATCACCGAAGGAATCGTCGTGGATGTGACCTCGTCGAGAGCTCCACCTCTCAGCCCATGATCCGTCGCCTTCACCAACTTCGAATTCGATCATCGCTTCTTGCACCGTCGAACAAGACCCGCGGCAGCTTGACGAACGGAGAGGATCGGCGACGAATAATCGACCTCGCCACCAAGTCGATCACCGTCTTGCATGAGCCGGTGACCGCGCCCTGAGGGCGACGCTAGCACCGTGGAGATGTGCCCAGCCTCGTCGAGACCCTCGCGTGGCCGGTGCCGCCGGCGTGGCCGGGCGTGGCCGCACTACCCCGGATCGCCTTCCTTCGGTGGTCGCCACTCAAGCACCGAAAAGCGGATCCTCGATGAAGAAAATATGGTCGCCCTGGTAAAATGAAACTACTGTAGTGTGGGGCAAGAACATGGTGCACAAACATTCAGGCGTCTGTACCCATTGATCCTGCTGGTCACACCCAAAACCGCAAAAACTGCTCTCGTTGTTCCTGCAGAGTCGACACGAATGCACAAAGTTCTTGCTGAATATCATCGGCAAATGAGAAGGAGCAAGGTGAGTTTGTTGTGTATATATTTTCGTAGAAGAGTTAGAATGTTGCATACTGAAGTTGCTCGATCTGTTTCTCATGTATGCCGGTCGGCCGGTTTGTATACAAAATGCCGTGAGCGCTTTACTGGTAGCGGTCGGGTGACATTGAATTCACACACCACGATGGAGTCACTACTGGGGCGCCGCCTCTACCGAGCGCTAAAAGTGCTCAGTAAAGACCTAATAGCGCTCGGTGGAGGCACTACCGAGGGGCGCTCGGTACCAGCCCCTCGGTGAAATTTCAAACGGGGAAAACATTGTACCGAGCACTCACAAAGGGCCCTCGGTGACACCAGTGCCAAATGCACCGAGGGCTCGCCCCCCCGGTAAAATCCGGCGTCACGTCGGCGGCGTTTGCCACCGTCGACGTCAACTACACCGAGGGCTACCTAAACTACCCTCTCGGTGAATTTTATTTTTTAAAACTTGAAAACATTATCTACCGGCGCCCCCGTCGAAAGGTGCTCGGTAGGTTGTAATTTTTAAACCCCGGACCCCGCCCTACCGAGGGCGGCTCTTTAATGCGCCGGTGTAATATGGTTGTGTCACTTAGGGGGCACGGGTGCGCTTCGGTGAATCGACCATATTACACCGAATTTGGTTTCACCGAGCACTACCCTCGGTGTACACAGCAACATGGGGTTCCCGGGCCCCATCTCCCCAGATTCACCGAGCACTACCCTCGGACACGATGTCTGCATCGAAAGTGTCCCACTTCGGTGCGATGACCATATTTTGTTTTTCATTCCCTGTTTTTCTGTCCCACCTTTACAAATGAAACATCTGAGATCACATATCACATATATTTGACATCCATGCACCGATACAACTCATTCATCACATATATATCACATACATGATTGAAACATAGATTAATTAGTCCAATATCCGGCACAAGTCTAGTTACACCGATACAACTCATAGTCATCAAGTTTGAATGTACTCAACAAAACCAACAACAAAACCTAGAGCCTAATGGGTTAACCCCCTTGTTTGGTGGAGCTTGCACCGGCAATGGGTGGTCCAAATTAGCAATGTACTTTCAAAGATAGGAAGCATCTGCAACAAGCCTCGTCTTGAAAACTTCTTGTGACTATTACACGGAAAACCACTCACCTTCTCATTGCATTTTGCCCACCTGTCATAGACTCGGGGAATGACCCCACGGTATACAACATACCAAGCCATAGCCTTAAAAAAGTAGAAGCAAATGTTAGTCACGGTTTGATAACAAACATGAGGCAATATAGATGGGGCCTCAGCATAAGATAGTGTAGCCCTCTGCTAAAAAAGAGCATTGAGCCCCTAACCTCCCCTTGATGCTCTCTGAACATGAACAAGTGAGGATCATGGAGAAAGTTAGGAGCTCAATGTTCTTTTCTCGTTGAGCAAAACGGCATAAGCTTTGCATCACAGGCCAAGTCCAAAATGAGATAGGAGAACAAATGAATGAAAATATATCATAGGCTGCTAAAAAAGAACATAGTTACATAAAGGGACTCGGTCATAGGTGCACATTGATCATCCTTGCTGCCAAAGCAATTTCATGGTAGTTATGGAACCGTGACTACATCCATACCCAGCTATCAAGGAGCCATGGAACTCTGACTCCATTATTGCTTGGGTATGGATGTCGATCCGCGTTTGATGACCACCATGAGGTAATAACGATAATGCGGCTTCGGATTCATGGCACTAACATCACGGTCATAAAATGTAAGCATTTCAGAACCAATTGTCAAAAATAAGGCAGCATTGCATTCCGAACCGATATATAAGCCCAAAATGAGATAGGAGAACAACGAATGAAAATATATAAGAGCAAAGCTTCCATAGGTGGCAAGAAAAGGAGGTAGCCTCGGTTTTCATGAAGGTTTGTATCATAGGCTGCTAAAAGAACATGCCACTCCGCACCTCCCTTGATGCTCTCGGACCATGAACAAACGAGGATCATGGAGAAAGTGCGGAGCAAAGCATGTTCTTTCTACGATGGAGCAGCAAAAAACTTTGCATCACAGGCCACCATTGCGTAAAGGGACTCGGTCATAGGTGCACATTGATCATCCTTGCCGCCAAACCAATTTCATGGTAGCCATGGAACCGTGGCTCATCCATTCCCGGCTATGAGGGGGCACCGAACTGACTCCATCATTGCACGGGAATGGACGTGAGTCACGATTTGATGACCACCATGAGATAATAAAGATAATGCAGCTTCGGATTCATGGCACTAACATCATAGTCATAAAATGTAAGCATTTCAGAACCAATTGCATCATAGGCCACCATTGCATCATAGGAACCAATATATAAGCATAGCCTCGTAATTAAATGCCCTTTTTTTAATATTTGAACTTGGAGCATAAGGACCAATAGATAATTGAGTTCATGGCTGCCATGAAACCATGTGACACATCCGCCTAGCCATCGTCATCGAGAGGTGGACAGCGGTTGCTAGGCATGGATGTGTCACATGGTTCATGATGACGAGCATGAGAACATAAATGGTCCTAGCATGCATGGAAGTCTCTCGGGCATTGTAAAAAAGCATCATAGGCATAAAAGGTCAAAATTTCGACCACAAGCATCACGACCACAAGCATCACGACCACTCCACCATCACGACCACTTTCGACCACAACTTGTGGTAGCCAAATACCTCACCTTTGCGCTGATCGGGTGTGGTCCTCCTAGATTGCCTCTTGCAAAGAAATCGGGGGTGGCCGCAAGCAGGGCACGGTCCTCCTCCCCGTTCCCTTTGCAGCAGGGGTGGGGCCGCGGCAGAGCACGGTCCCTCCTCCTTGTCCCCTCCTTCCCTTACCCGTCCTCCTCTTCCCCCTCCTCCCCTCCTCCACTCCCTCCTCCCTCCCCTTCCTCCCGCGGCAAGGATGCGCGCTGGTGGCGCAGCCGGGCGGGCGAGGGCGGGAAGGCGAGCGCGGGCGGGAGCAGGGCGGCGCCGCAAGCTTGACGCCGGAGGTGGCCGAAGACGGACGGCGAGGGACGCGAGTGTGCTGCGGGCGGGGCGCATGCGGTGCGCTGGCGGGCGAAGACGGCCGGGCGGCGCGACCGGCGAGGAAGCGCGGGAGCATGAGCGAGAGGTGGCGCAGACGGCGGAGCGCGGCGCTGGAGGTGAGCGGCAAAGGCCGGATTGACGTCACGCGGGAGGTAAAGCTGCCGCACGTCCGAGTGAGTGAGTGTGTGTGTGGGTGAGTGGATAAGATGCGAGTTGGGGGTGGGGGTGGGGAATGGATAAGATAGGACCGGCGTTCCTAGGGTTAGGGCTTTTACCGAGGGTTTGCTCGTGGGGACACTTTCGGTAGAGGTCACCGAGGGCGGTTTCGGAGGGCTCTCGGTAGACAATATTGTACCGAGAGCCTAACACCGCCCTCGGTGAATATATCTATTTTTTTTGAATTTCGGATCCAAATTTTTAGTGTGTGGTTTGTACAATGTCTCCTAGGTCATGTTCAAATTTCAGAATTTTTCAAAACTATTTAGTATATATTTTGATTTTCTTTCTTTTAATTGATTTTTCTTTTATTAGCTAAATTTGAACTGAAACCATTCGAATAGAGGGGAGACATGAACAGAAAAATTATATTCATATTCGCAATGTGAGGCCCCATCGAGCTATCCCCAAAACTTTGAACATCTCCTTAATGGAACATGACCATTCACTTTCGCTACTGAATGGTTTTAAAATTATAGTAAATGCAAACGAAGTTCAAAAATCGTGAAACTTGTTGATTTGTCATGAAATCATATGTGGAGACTACGCTAAAAAAAATTGGGAAGGTTTCGTTGACGTTGGTGTCAACGATGGTTGAAACTTCGTGACATATAACACATGTGATAATAAAACTTATGTGGAGTTGTCCCGGGTTTTGGCTATTCTATGAACCAACCTTAACGAAACATTCCCAAATTTTTTTTATAGTCTCCACATATGATTTCGCGACAACTCAACAAGTTTCATGATTTTTCAACTACGCTTGCATTTTATATAATTTAAAAACTATTCACCAGCGAAAGTGAATGGTCATGTTCCATTTAGGAGATGTTCAAAGTTTTGGGTCAATCCCCTAATTAGGCCTCACATTGCATTCAAGAATATGAATACCATTTTTCCTTTCATGTTCCCCCTATATTCGAATGTCTTACGCTTTAAATTTGGCTTATAAAGAAAAATTCAATTAAAAGCAATAAAATCAAAATATATAGTAAACTGTTTTAAAAAATGTCAAAATTAGATATGAACTAGTAGGCAATGTATGAAAGACACAAAAAATTGGACTCCAAATTCAAAAAAAAGATTTTTTTACCGAGAGCGTAAGTTGAGGCCTTGGGAAAACACCTCTACCTAGGGTCATTCGATGAAGCCATCGGTACAATCTGTAAATTTTTAAATTTTTGAATTTCAGCATTTCATTGCGAAATTTGATGGCAAAATTAAAAAAAAAGGTTTACCGAGGGGCCGGGCTTTGAACCCTCGGTAAAGGCCCTATATCCCGACTCTCCGCCTTCTTCCCCAATCCCTCCCTATCTCGATACTTCACCTTCTTCCGCCCGCGCCACCCGCTCCGCCGATCGCCCGCCACCAAATACCCGCCACCACCACCGCCCGCCGCCACCACGCCACCGCCCCGCAATAGGCACACCCACCACCGCCGCCGCCCGTCCCACCCACCACCGCCCTCCCACCAACGCCCGCCACCACCACCACCCATTGGCCGCCCGCAGCAGAGCACCCCCCCAACGCCGGCCTCCACCCCCACCAACGCCCGGCCACTCCAACGTCGATCTGCACTAAGGTATACATTGCTATAATTTTTTTTAAGTTACATTGCTATGATTTCTCAATAATAATATGTGTGGTAGTATATAACTAGATAAGGTTATTTTTTAGTGTCATGGTTTGTAGCATGTTGTTGTAGTTGTTATATATTTTGGAGGGTTCATCATGATTGGCCTTCTTTTGGTGCACAAATCGTTTTAGAGATTATACTATATATTTCTATTAAGTTGCAAAAAAATTGAAACTAATTTCTATATATTTCTAGATGGCGGACGTAATCTTCCACCGCTAGAAGTTATCGGTTTCACCGGCTATCGAACGTCCCCGGGGATTTGACCACGATCCAAGATCTCTGCCCACCATAGCGGAAGATGTTCCAATAATAGTAAGTATTTGTATAATTAATTTGTCAAATATTTTTGTATATGTATATTTACCATTTATATGAATTTTAAATGTATTGCAGCCAATTGACCAAATCACTTGGCTTAAACACACTCTCTCGTACTTTGGTGTTCAAGAAGTGGTCGCCCAGCACTCACATCATCTTCGTAGTGAATTGGGACAACAAATCCAATGTCAAATTAGCTTTTCCATCGCCCCTAGAAGGAGAGGTAGAAATCCTATAAACATCTCGGAGGTTGGAACAAAGTCGCTGCTTGCCCGGCCGTCGGTTACACAAAAATATGCTTTGTCATGGGATGTGTAACGAAGCTTCAAGAATATGGGTACACTCTGCCTACATTCTCCTTTTTGTTGATGACAGCTAAAAGTAGGAACATGCTTGATGATGTTGCGGGATTTGCTTTGAAACCGGGCTCGGATGAACCAAAATGATGTGGTAATCTCGATATGTTAATTTGTCACGTAGCTTATACCTAGAATTGATGTGGTACTCTAGAGATGTTCTCATATTTTTTTTCCAATAATTACAGGTTCAATCGTATGACTTAACCTACGCTGGTTGTAGTTATGCATCCATTCTTACCCGCACAATGTCTCAATTGGGTTATGTTTAGACATGGGCTAATCCAATACCAACACGCACTACAGATGCATATCGGGCAAAGGTGGTTGCCCGTAAGATTGGAGATCCAAATGACATGTCCAAATACAAGCGGTTAACCGTCGTCGATAGACCCATGTCGTCGTAGTTGTGAAACAAAGGAGGATGTATTAGTGAGAACGTTGGTCTACATTTGGGAGATCACATTGCACTTCAGATCGGTGACCTACACTTCACTCATTTTTGGCTAGAAGGCCGGCAGCAGTGAACTTGTAGTGAAGTTGTAGTATGTGACTTGTTTTATGTGACTTCTAGCTGTATGTGACTTGTTTTAAATTATGCACTTTAAATTATGTAAGTTTGTATGGATGTGATATATATGTGACTTGTTTTAAATTATGTAAGTTTGTATGGAGTGATATATGTGTGACTTGTTTTAAATTATGCAAGTTTGTATGGATGTGAAAATTATGTGACTTATTTTTAAATTGTGTTTGTCTAGGTGGATTGAAAAAAAAATAAGGTCATTGTACCGAGCACCATGGAATTGGCCCTCGGTAGAGTGACCATATTCTACAGAAAGCACCAATACCGCGCCGGTAGATTTGACGGCAGGGTCCCGTAGTCGCCGACGGTTGACGCTGGGGGCGTCAATGCCACCGAGGGTGCCTCTTTGGAGAGATGGTGCTCGGTGGAGGCGGGGACTCTACCGAGGGGGACATGGTACCGAGGGTGAGGCTCTCGGTAGACTATCCTCTACCGAGAGCTATATTTCTCGAGAGGAGCTCTCGTAGAGAGTGACTCCACCCGGCGCTGGCGTTGGGCGCTTCGGTACACGTCTTGGCGCTTCGGTGGAGGCTGACTCTGCGGTAGTGAGTTCAAAAGACCATGATCTGGTTAAGATGAGGAATCACTCGATGGGCAAGATTGCCTCCGCATTCCTCTTGTTTCGATGCACCGGAGAAATTGGTGCAAGAGTTGGCTTGACATTTTGCTTTTGCATGTTTTTCATGGATGAGTTCACTCAAGTATTGTAGTTTTTCTTGTGATACGTGCAACTGAAGGATCTCCTGTCCTGATTATAGGAAAATGTATGTTTTACCATGGAAAGAAACAAGTCAGATGAGCATATGCCATTCTATAAAGTACATGAATTATTTATCACTTTCGATTCGAACTCAAGAACCGTGCCTAAAGGTCTCCTGCATATGCAGCTTAAACGATCTCTTTGGAACACTTAGATTGTCTTTGTTATATGGCACTAAAATTTGAATTACTTGGTATCGATGTAAAGAACATAATTTCTCCCTTTATTACCAATATCAGTATTACACGTCTACTTGCAGAGGATTGAATTAATGGTATCGATCTGAATACTGAACCGATCGGCAAGGGTGGTAGGTACTTTTATGTGTAGCAAAAGCAATGGTGGTGGGTGGAATCAATAGTGAGAATCAATGATGTGATAATTTGGTAGATCCAATGACTAAAAAGAATACTAGCGGATGAGAAAAAAAAACCAACAGTCATCTGAAAAATGTCATTGTTAGGTACTCAGGTGGCGCTTTAACCCAGTAGGTGGATATATCATAGCTGGTTAGAAGCATGAGCGAAAAGTGATATTCTAGCTGCCACTACAAGCTCATAGTTTGAATCGTTAGTGTACGTTATATCACTGTGGGGTGGTGGTTTTACCAGGTAGTGATAGGTATCATAAGTCCATCATTGTTGGGTTATTAGCTCCCTGATAATTTTCTGGATCCTCGTCTTAGCACCCGGCCGTGACTAATAGTCATTGTTGCCTCAAGCAAGCACTCAACAAATAAATGATGCTCCGGTAGTGATTACATGTTCTGCCGTAGTGAATGTATATATGTGACAGCAATGGCTGAAGTTTCACCTGATTTGGAGGTCACCTGATTCAGTCATATCCACCCATCTTTTTCTTTGCAAGACAAATCAAGTCCAACTTGCCAGATAATAAAGTAATAGGACTACTTCTTTCTACAAGAGCTGGGACCGGGATCATCAGTGATGGATAGAGATACATGCGAATCACAACTGACTAAAAAGCAGAAATGAATAACAACCACTTTCTGGCAGATTTGGGTACCGACGGTCACTTATGACTCAGACCGTCACTTTTATTAGTGGCATATTATATGGTGTGGATCAGAAGGCCATGGGTACGGCAACTCAGCATGGTGACCTTATGATAATCTCTGACTTGAAGATCTTCTCAATTTCCTCCTTTTTTTTTTTTTTTTTTTTAGGGGTTTTTCCTAAATCTGAGAAGTTCATGGTAAATGATCAATCTTTTTGAAGATACTGTTGTGAACACACTCACCATTATATTTACCATGTGCCAGCTATGGCTGAAGTTTCACCAGATTTGGAAGTCTTTTTCATTGTATTTTTTACGACTTGTCCGCTCCCAAATAATCTTTCAAAACCGTTTCTCTGTGCTGATTTTGAAAGTTTTTAAAGAATTCCTGGTGTGTTTTGATTTCTCCAAGATAGAGAAACTTAGCCCTAAATTGTTTCAAAGGGTCAGGCCCCAAGTTCCAAATTTTACATAGGAAAATGGCTGAACCCAACTTAGACGTTTGGTGCTTTTTATTGTTCTCTCGTGTTTTGTTCATGTGTGTTTTTCACTTATAGTTTCATTCCCAGGCCGGTAATAACTAGTTACTTTTAACTATGTGATCTTGATGATTGTTAAAATACAGGCCCAACTGAGACATATGCCGCCTTAATTCTTCTGTATAAAGAATTTTCGGTTCATATTCACCGCTTTCACTATTTAGAATTTTGTTAATTAATTGTGCGACACAAATATGATAACAGTTTGATGCATGGCAAAAGGATGCAATGCACGCTTTCTTTATTTAGTAGATATATGCGTGCTTGACAACAAGTCCAAAACCCACAAGTATGATGCAATTATATAATAGATAGTGCACATCTGAGTGCTTGATGTATTGCGTGTATATAAAGAACTCTATAGACTAATGCATTAATCTTGTGCAACTATAGGGACAAGCAGGAGTTTCTCTGTACGATGCACTGTCACCCCAAACGATTCAGTCATATCGATGCCTTTGTTCGCTAATTCCACAGGCAGCTCCCAATTGAAGTGGTAAACAAGATTTGCGAGCATGACTTCGATAGATGAACTTGCAAAACTTATACCCGGGCATATCCTTCGGCCTGCCCCAAATGGCAAGTACTGGAAATCATTTCCCTTGTTGTCCATAGCTACAGCACTACCGCCTTCCATGAACCGCTCAGGAATGAACTCGTCTGCTTTCTCCCAATAGCTAGGATCCCTTGCAAGAGCCCAGCTATTAACAATGGTGCGTGTTCCTGATGGTATCGTGTATCCTTCTATGTTGCAATCAGCCATGGAGAGGTGGGGCAACATAAGAGGTGCTGGCATATGGAGTCGGAGTGTCTCTTTGATGACTGCCTTTAGGTAGGTTAAACCGTTAAGCTCGTCTTCGGTAACGATCTCTTTTCCCTTGGCTATAGTGCTTCTCACCTCGGCTTGTAGCTTGTTCATGAGGGCAGGGGTTTTGCATGAGCTGAGCCATCGCATATTCCAGCACTATGAATGATGTATCTGTGCCAGCTTCAAACATGACCTACATATATACGGAGACATATTAAGAATCAGCAACATATATATTTAATTGTATATAACATATATGCGTTGGTGGTAGTTGTGGGTGAGGTCATGTCATTACATACCACAAGCTGCGCCTTAATATGATCTCTCGTCAGGTTGTACACTTTTTGAAGGGAGAGCAGGACATCGATGAAGTCACTCTCTTCCCCATCACGTTCTGACGCTGGCCTGCTTGCATGGTCATCGATGAGCGTATTGAGCAAGTCGTCCCACATCTTGTTCACCTTTTGTGCCTTCGCACACACCATCCTCTTGATGATGTCCAGCTTCACCAGGACCGGGAAGTAGTCCTCTAGGTTGAAGCCCCCTATGAGTGACGAGTTGGCCTCGACGAGCTCCCGGAAAAGTTTATTCCGGCCTCCCTCTCTGAAGAACTTGCCAGACACAGCGTGACATACTATGTCGTTGGCGAAGGAGTTGAGCAGTTCACTCAGGTCGACAGCGGTGCCTGCGGTGGCTGCCTCGCGGATCTTAGCCACCGCCAACCTCACCTGTTGTGAATTATTTAATTTGATGCGATCAGCTTAGTCTACTGATGAGCAATATAATATATCTTAGTGATTGCTGAAATTGACGCATGGTTATTGATTACCTCATGCTCGCGTGCATGGCGGTACGAGCGGACCTTCCTGTTGGTGAGGAGGTGTGTGGTGACGATCTTCTTGACCTGGCGCCAGTGCTCACCGTAGGGCGAGAAGGCAACGTCTGTGGAGCCGTAGAAGAGGATGTCGGTGACCGGGGAGTAGGCCCTGGACGCGAAGTTGTGGTCTTGCGTGCGGAGCACGGCCTGTGCGGCGCTCGGCGAGGAGACGATGAGCGTAGGGACGGCACCGAGGTGGAGGAGCATGAGGCCATCACGGCCATGCTTGGCAGAGAGGTCACGGAGAGAGATGTGCGGTAGGGGGCCGACGAGGTGCAGGTGGCCGATGATGGGGAGCCTGCTGGGAGGCGAAGGCAGCTTGCTCAGCAGTTGTTCTCTGGCTCTTGCGGTGGCCATCGACAGCGTCGTCGTTCCAAAGCGGCGGCGCACTAGGAGGACGAGAAGAGGACAGACGAGAAGGACAGAGAGCACTAGGGCCAACTGTGGTGGCGACTTCGCCTGCAGCAGCTCCTTGTGGTGGCCATGAGCGTGAGCCATATCACAACAGGGAAACAGCGCACTAGGCCCCTGGCTGGATTAGCCTGCTACTGAATTGCGCTGGGCTTCTTTGCCCAGGTGGTCTTTTTATATAGCCAGACCTGGTGATTGCACCAAGAATACGGCATCGTTTTACTCCGTAGTTTATTCAGAAAAAAGGCTGCAGATAGACATAGAGGACCACGACCCTGAAATACTACTCCCATCCCCATCTCAAAACAGACTTGCTGTGGTCTTCAAAACTATTAGAAATACAAATGCGATGAAATTTAATCATTGGAAATTATTTAAATACAAATACAATGTAATAACTTTTATATGCATGTGCTCCTGCATATTCCCTGTTTTCAATCTTGATTGATTTACTATGAACAAGTTCAGCGGGCTGTCCCTTTCCAGCAGCCTCACAAAAATATATCACTTATCTATTCTATACTATAAAAGAGCGAAGGAATTAGCCTGACTCAATGTATATATGATATATATTTGTGATTGGAGGAACGACTTTGACAGCTCATTGATAGGAGTTTTTTTTTTGAAGAAATCATTGATAGGAGTTCCCAAGTTGATAGTCCCGTGCCAAGTTTGATGTCAAAGACCTTTGTTTTTTGAAAAGTGAGAAAGATCGATGAGTAGCTACTAATAGCTAGCTAGCAACCGTTTGGGACGACCCAACCTTAGTCTCTGAAAAAAAAAAAATAGCGTGCTATAGCGACAAAAAAAGTAGCGCCACTATAGCAGTCAGAAGCAACATACTCGCGATACTCATTAGCGCACTATAGTGTCGAATAACATGCTAATAGCAGGCCGCTATAACGTCTTGGCCAAGCTCCCGCTAAATTCTTTAGTCCGTGATTTTTTTTCATGGATCCTGTCCAAATTATGAGACAATTAATTTGTACACGTTCTATATGTATATATCTGTATTCGGTAGCATCCAATGATCCTTCGATGCAACTGGCCGTCCGGCTGACCAGAACCTCATATATTTGCAAGAAATGAAAAATGAAAAAAAAAGAAACTCATATGCATGGTACTCGTAGCTGTGACCACGCTACTAGCCTACTAGTTCATCGTTTAGCTGGCTCCATCCGAGTAAGGATGTGACCCGTGGCCATCCACTCGATCTCATCGTTGGCAACATATCTATATGCGATCGATCGAGATGTATGTATATCTATTCAGAAAAAGGGATCTTTTTTATCCATAGTTTATATTCAGAAAAAAATCGGTTTCATTGGAATTTTGAGGAGCTTCAGTTCTGGACTCTCTCTCATTTCTGGGATAGTAAAGCATTGCCAAAATGAAGAGGAGAGAAACCCTTTTTTTCTTACTAGAGAAGGGGGCAAAGGGCGCAGCCACACAAACGTGGCTTTCTCTGATTTCTCTGGCCGGCTTATTAGGTGAAGGTGTCTGCAAAAAAAAAAAAAAAAAAAAAAAAAAAAAGGTGAAGGTGGCTGCAAAAATTCCCTACTAAACAGGGTGATGCTATATTATTACAAATATAAACTTTTAGAATCTGATACAACATAAAGATCATGTTGGCCCTCCTCCACATGATGGCATATACCATATGGTTAAGAAAGTTTGACCGGTACAAATACCATATCGACACATATTTTTTGGGATGCAGTACGTACGTGTTAAAAAAAAAAAAAGGCAGGAGATCAACAAAAGAACAAGAGCCAGCTAGTGACGAAATCACGAAAGACGAGGTAGATTAGATTCCTACTATAACCTGGGAGGAGAACTTCTCGCTACTAGTTTAAAACAAGATTAGAAAAGCACGGAGTGGAAAGAAACAGAGCGAGGCCCTGAAGAAGATCCTGAATTCATAATCAAAAGATACGATCCCAGTCGAATCATATCGCTGCCGTACGTGTGTGGCTTCCTAGTTAGAGGCCGTCCATAGATCATATATATTCATATAATGAAGATAATATAATTAGTAGCACGATTTAACAATCATATTACGAGGCGTCACTTCATTCGCTCTGCTAAAAGAGTGATACTGACATTCACTATGGTAATACTTAATGTTACCTTCAAGTTTGCAAAACGCCAGCGCGTGTTCCTGACTCTCTATACTACTGAAATCATGCATCGGCTACTGATTGCTACCGATTAATATAGATATACTGCATGGACTATATATATACTGTACGCATCAGCCAGCGCATGATATGGCAGGACACTTGGAAGTTTGTCACAAGTGACGACGACGACAAAGCAACATTGCAATTGCAATCAGACCCGGTTGTCCGGTTCCACCGACGATGTTGAAGCAGCCGGAACTAACAGGTGTTTATTGTTATAATATACGTGCGTCTTGTTCACCACTGCATGCAGTGCGTGGCAGGCCACAAATAAAATGAATATATTTAGCACAAGCAAACGTAACTCATGACAGCCAGAGTTTCAGTGATCGAGTCACTCAACCGAATCAGGCATGATTGTTTGCGAAAAAAAAAACTGTGGTCGCCTTTTATCTGAATTCTGAATTTCTAAGAGACATATATATGCGGCGCTCACCGGCTCTACATAGTAAACCTATGTCCGGTGAATCCGCACCCGGCCTAACATTCGCGAGGTTGCACAACCGCTGCCCTTGGGGCCGCCACCTCCGCCCGATGGACCCGGCCTGAATTCCGCCGCCACGGGCTGTCGGCTTCCGTGGCCTCCCCGGCGGGAGAAGCCAGCGCCAGCGATGGGGCACCGTGGGGTTGGAGGCCGCCGGATCCGTGCCGGCGCCGCCCGATTCTCCCCGCCCGGCGCTGCGGCTACTAGGGGTGCAGGTCGGCCGCCGTGGGGTTGGACGTCGAGGGCGCCGCGCCCCTCGGGGAGAAGGTTGTCGTGCCCTGGTTCCTCGTCAAGCCTACTTCCACTGCACGCTGTCATCAGGTGGACGCAGCGAGTCGGTCGTCCACGCCAGCGCCCCCCTCCACCGTCAACACCGGTGAGAGGGAGCCTCCACGGGGGCTGCAGGCCCCCGGATCCATGACCCTAGGCGCCGTTACGGCTGGTGGGGGCGGATCGAGCGCTGTAGGCACGGCATGGGCTCCGTCACTGGGAGAGGTGGCCGGCTCTGCGATAGCAACCGCGCCTCCTTCACCGCCCTCGTCGCCGTCGGGGAGGTTGGACCCCGGCCCTAGGGCCCCTATTGCCGCCGTTGTCGTTCCCTCGGGTCTTCGTATAGCCTCCACACCTCCCCCCGCCACCACCCGATGTGAGTGGTCGCCTCCGAGTGACGCGGCGGGCTGGGGGGTCCCCAATCCGGACTTCGCCAGGTCCCCTGCAGCGGCTGAGGTGGGCACGCCAACGACGCCGGAGCTGCAGCCCGAGGTGGAGGGCTTCGTCGAGGATGTCTTCGACAGTGACGAGGATGAGGACGGTGTGGTTGTTGCGGCTATAGCACCAGCGTCCGACGCTTGCGCCACCTGCGTCGTGCCTATGGCGAAGGTGTCCACGCTATCTCCATTGCCGTAACAGCGTGCTGGCAGCCCCTCATCGCACCGTCATCCCTCTCCCCCCTATGTGGTCCCCTTCCACCCCGGGACAATCGCTTGGGCGCCGAAGGCTAGGGTTGGGCGGATGCCGCCACCGCCGCTCCGACGACGAGGCTCCGCCCCTGCTGCCCGGCGCCCATCGTACCTCGATGCCGCCGCCCGAGCTCTTCAAGCACCGCCTTTGGTCGGGCTGCGACCCACGGCTGAGGAGCGACCACCATCGAGGGCGCCCACGGAGGCCCGCGTTGCTACGCGCCGCGTCGGCGGGCGGCGTGCGTGGCGTTGGCGTGTGCCCCACCGACACTACAACCCACAGGGGGCATGCGCAGCAGGCTACGAGGATCCCGGTGTTTCGGCGGCTTGGCCTGTGGCGACCGTTACTTTGGCGTCGACGCCGACGGTTTTGCTGGGACTATCGGTCATCACCAACGGTGCCATCCGAGGGAGGCGGCACCCGGGGATGCCGTCCGGCCCTGCCGGAGCTTGCAGGACGTTGCTTCAACTGCCTCATGCGTGGCCCACCGCCGCTGCCAATGTCGCCGCGGTCGCGCTGCCCGTTCGCTGCGCAGAGGCGGACATTGGGCACGGGAATGCAAGCGTGGGCTTGCGACTTGAGGCCTCCGACCTAGGAGGTGGACGTGTAGGACACCGCCGAGGGCCGCGACGCTTGAGGACATGCTTGGTCCTCGGCTCGCTCCGAGGGGCCGTTGGACTCCCCCATTACACTGCCTCCTCGTGACCAGCAATCATCACCTCCGTCGACCGCTCAGGTTGCATCGTAGCTTCCGCATCACAGGTGTTGCTCGCTAGACCTTGCAGTGTTCCGTGGCATTGACAACACGATTCGGGATTTTCATCCCATGCTCATCGAGGTGAAGGCGTCCAGGGTTCCCCACGTGGTGTCTCAGCCTCAGAGGATTGGTGGGAAGGTACGGCTATCGTTGAGCTTGGTTTCCCGGCTCGTCCTCCTCGGACGGGTGCCGCAACGCTCAGCTCAGCCTCCGTGGGCCTCGAGCCGCCCATGTCACCAGCGCGTGAAGATTGGTGGGCCGATCTTGCTGCAGGCGAGCTTGCAAGCGTGGTCCCATCCTTTCTCTCCAGGTTATCGGCGGCTGGCGACGATGGTGCCGATGGTGGTGAGGCGCCCGTGATGGATGCTAACGTCGTGACAATAGGCTCCCCTCGGTCAGCTATCCCCGCTGTCATAGCCCAACGGGGAGATGGTGGGGACGTGGCAGCACCTTGCAAGCTGCTGCTGGAGATCAAGACTGCTAGGAGGCCCCAGGTCGCCAAGGCCCATGACGTCGATACCCCACATCGCAGCCACCGTCTAGCCGCCAAAGCGCCATTCCGCGATCCAAATCCTAAGAAGCAGGCGGAGCGTGTCCACGCCAAGACGTTCTGCTAGCCAGCTGTCTTGCACTAGCTCTTTGTCGCACAATTAGTTTCCTTCTTAGTACAACCCTCTAAGCGCCAGCGTTGTAGCTGGTGTCATTTGTATGTGTGTCGCCTAATGGGCTTCTGGATAGCTCGCTAAGGAATCCCATTAGGATGTAATTTAAGCATTCTCACTTCTCTTAATGCAATACGTGCCAATGGTACGCTTTCGAAAAAAAACTCCAATCTAGATCGCATGATGCTCATCCGTTGGCCATTGGTGGAGGCGGGTTTATTTTAACACTTAAACCACCCACTCATCACAATCCTAAATTTTGCAAATTGTTCGCTTGAAAATTTTGGACATAAGAAATATTCAAATATCAACAATCGTCAGTTCTCAGTTTGTTATGAACTGGCATGAAAATCATTTTCGCACCCCATCCCCCATGCCCGCCCCACCCACCCACCCACACCCCTGGCATGCATCATGGCAGCCCTCTGTGCGGACTAACGCATGAATGGCAGCAGGCACACACGACACGAGTAGTTCTTTTTTAAAAAAATGGTATTCATCGTCGGTTTCAAAGGGGTGCTAACGAAGGTGAACATCACTGCCCACTTTCACTACTGAATGATGGCGATTTCTGAGTCAATTGTGATAGGGTTGTCCGGTCTGCTTCAATGGGGCTGAGGACATAAAACACCTGATGTTTACGTGTGACCGAGCAAAGGTAGTGTGGCAATCACTTGGTGTTTGGGAGAGATTACAAGGCTATCTAACTATTGATCGGTCGGGCTCTGTGGTGATCAATGAAATAATAAGACGAGAAGAGATGGTGGACTCTCTGGATGTGGGACTTCCAGAACTTGTGCTCACGACAGGATGGTATATATGGTGGGAAAGGAGACAGCTAGTGCATGGTGAGTCAATCCAAGCCCCGGCAAAATCATCTATGTCTATCGCTGCTCTGACGAAGAACTACCAAAATGCAATGAAAAAGAGTTCAGAGTTGAGGCAGGGGTGGAAGAAACCTACAAATGGGAGAGTGATGGTCAATGTTGATGCAACTTTTGATGAAGGAGGTAGAGGAGGTGTGGGATCAGTTATCAGGGATGGTGCTGCTCACAGTTTTGTGCCACACTTTATTGATGCACCTATGGCGGAAGCTTATGCGCTGAAGGAGGGGCTTATGATAGCGCAGCAAATAGGGTGCAATCGATTAGTTGTTCAGTCTGATTGCATGGAAGTGGTCCAGATTATGAAGGACGGTGGAGTTACGGCAAACTCAGCTGCGCCTATATATGATGAGTGCAATCTGGTGTGGAACGACTTTCAAGAGATAAGCATTGAGCACTGTCATCGGGAGACAAATCAAGTTGCTCACTTACTTGCTAGTAATGCAAAGGAAACAAAACAGAATTGTATCCGGGACAATGAGCCCCCTAGTTTTATTTTTGAAAGCCTTGTAAACGATGTCTCTATCTTGAGCTAATAAAGTATGCCGTATTGCCTTAAAAAAATTGTGATAGTGTTTGTGCAGTACTGAAACCGACGTACGATGATGCCAGGAGATTTTCCACACCTACGTGAAGGAAACCAGCCTGCCAACTTTGTTTGTCGGCCAACGAAGAAAAGCGGGCCAGGCTTGTTGATTTGCTGGGACAAAAGCATGTCATAGGTGTGGAAATCTCCACAGCACGACAAGGATGTTTTCATCAGATTCCAGATTGAATTATGTATGTAGACTATTTGTTACCATTAATAAACAAAGTCTAATTCATTTCACCGTGCATGGCCACATATATATATGTTGTGTGCGTTTTTTTTTCTAGAACACGACTTCACGTGTATTTCATTAAGGAGAACAGAGTGGTCAATAGACCTACAAAAGACAAACACGCCCACTTCACAGTGAGTTGCCATTAGTGATGGGATAGAACACAACAGAAGGCACCGCAAAGCGGTGAAACACACACTGATGTGACTAACTAAGACACTAGTTGTGCGACCAAAGAGCTAACAGTGCAGCCTGCTAGTCAGATGTAGCCCACGTCGGGTATAGCTCGCACATGGTGGCCTTCACGGTGGCCCGTTTGGAGGGGGAAAGCGGCTCCCCGAAGGCGTCACGGAACCTGTCATTGTAGCTGTTATCAAGAACGTTCGGCGAGGGAGGGTCCGTCCCCGGCCTCCACTTCCTGAGCAAGACCTTCTTGGCCTGTATCTCCCGATTTGGGTCACGACAGTGAGACAACGTCGCGATGCGCACACTCCGTCGGGGCACCAACGGCAGGCAGACCCTACGGGACAAACGTCGAATTGGAGTGGACTCAACCAGCGGCTCCTGGAGAGGTAGCTGACGAAAACTGACGAAGCCCTGCAAGGTGACAGCGTCCGCAGCCCCAGCAGACTGGTTCCCGACCAGACCAGTCTCTGAACGAACAACAGAAGGCGTTTACACCGTCACCGTACATAGCTGGTTCGCAACAGGAGGCGTCGGTGTAGTAACCACTGACGCATCGACCTCACCAGCTACCTCCGACGCATCAGCATCCGCAAAGCTGAGCTGCACCATGCGTGGTGGCGACAAGGGATCCACCAACACTACCTAGATCGTCAGAGAGGAAGGCAGTGGCTTGACGAGGGAGGCCGTGAGCTCATCGAGCATTGGGTCCATCTGTAGCCTCGCCCGGCTCAAGCGGGGAGGCCACACTAAGCCACCGGCTAGGGCCCAACGGCTCATCTCCAGCAGATGGCGGCGATGGTGTAGGTGTCCCGAAGGCGACGGAGGCTCCTCCCGAGGTGGCGATGACGACGTAGGAGATGTGGATGGGGCTGGATGAATCATCAGCTGTGGCGTGGGCCGCGACACCATGGCCACAGGTCCAGGCTGGCGGATGGCCTGGGGGGCGCAGTCCCGGCGAGCGACGAGGACGACTTCGCTGCCCGCGAGGCCGAAGGACGCCTTGGCCCCGGCATCCGGCACCTTCAGCGGGCAGCGACGCGCCTGATGCCTCTTGCGGCGGCAGCAGTAGCAGCGCGAAGGGGAGGTGCAGAGCGCATGGACATTTGTAGGAGAGGCAATTGTAGCAGCGCCCGACTAGCTCCTGTGGGCGGTGCCTGCGGCTGCCGCTGAGTGAGGACCTCCCACCAGCCGTGACGGTCCGGGGGCGGCTCGTGCAATAGATGCATTGAAGATATATATAATATATATGTGTATAGTATAGAGTAGAGGAGGCTCTGCAGATGATTCAGTTACATCAAGGACCCGTGACACGTCCTCAGCAGCTTGCATATGTACGTGGTGACGACTAGCACTCTAGCAGCAGGTATATACATACAAGGTGTTCGTATATATGCAGTAGTGAATCATCTGCAGATGACTCAGTCATATATATACCGGACCTGGGTGAGTGCATGCGCTCGATATAGATGGATCGATATATACTACCAACGAGACTGCAGATGACTCAGTTACACCAACCAGCGACTTCATCATCAGCTTGTATGGACTATGGAGTATTGACGACTAGCTCCAGTAGCATCAGCACAAGGAACGAAGCTTGGGAACAAGCATGAGCTTCTCCTTTCGACGCACCGTTAGTCCGAACACCTCTGTCATATCAACATCCTTCTCCTCCATGCCCATGGGCAGCTGCCAGTCAAAGCAGTACACGAGGTTTGCTAGCATGATCTCAACAGTAGCCATCCCAAAGTTGATGCCAGGGCAGATCCTTCGTCCAGCTCCAAACGGCAGGAACTGGAAGTGGTTCCCTTTGAAGTCGACGCCCGCAGCACTTCCACCGTCCATGAACCTCTCCGGCATGAACTCCTCTGGGTTCTCCCACGACTCTGGGTCTCTGCCGACAGCCCACACGTTGATGATGACCCGAGTGCCGGAGGGGATGTAGTAGCCATCGACTGTGCAGTTCGACATGGAGAGGTGAGGGAGAAGGAGCGGAGCTGGTGGGTGCAACCTCAGTGTCTCCTTCACGACGGCTCTTAGGTAGGGCATGTTGGCTAGGTCCTCTTCCTCCACCGTTTCTTGTCCCTCTGGTGTGTGCTTCCGGACTTCTTCTTTTAGCTTGGACATTTGTTGTGGGTTGCGCATCAGCTCGGCCATGGCGAGCTCTAAGACCAAGGATGACGTGTCTGTGCCTGCAGAAAACATGTCCTGTATAAATATGTACGTTTATTAGTCATCGTTTAAGGAAACAAATGATTATAGATTGGGCATATATATTTGGGAGAGGCAACCGGACTAGGTTAGTCACTCACAATCAGGATAGCCTTGGCATGATCTCTAGTCAAACCATACTCGTTCTGGACCGAGAGCAACACATCGGTGAAGTCACCTCTATCGTCACGGCGATGCATAGAGTCTCTTCTCTCATGGTCGCTCAGTATGGTTTCAAGCACCTCGTCCCATCTCTTGTGTGTCTGCTGGGCCCTGTTGGGCAGAAACCTCCTGCTAAGGAAACCTAATGGCCTCGCCAGCCCAGGGAAGTAGTCTTCTAGGCTGAAACCTCCAAACAAAGCGGAGTTGGCCTCCACCAGCTCCCCGGAAGAGCTTGTTCCGGCCTTCTGCCCTGAAGAACTTGCCCGACACAGCGCGGCTCACGATGTCATTGGCAAACGTGTTCATCATCATGGTCATGTCCACAGCCGTGCCCGCGGTCGCTGCCTCCCCTATCTTGTCCGTGACCAGGCTCACCTACGATTACAAATATGCGTGAATATGGACGATTTTGTTTATGTATACATACATATAGTTGTCAGTTACCTCTTCTTTGCGGGCACGGCAGTATGAGTTCACCTTCTTGACGCTGAAGAGGTGCGTGGTGACGAGCTTCCTGATCTGCCGCCAATGCTCGCCGTAGGGGGAGAAGGAGATGTCAGACGACCCGTACAAGAGGTCGTCGCCGAGGGTGGATGCGGGCCGTGACGCGAAAACGTGGTCGTGCGTGCGCATGATCGCCTCCGCAGCCCACGGGATGACGAAATGAGGGTGGGGACAGAGCCAAGGCGGAGGAACATCAGGCCGTTGAAGGAGCCATGCTTGGCGGCGAGGTCACGGAGGGACACATGCGGGTGCTCGCCGACGAGGTGCAGGTGGCCAATGATAGGCAGCCCCGGAGGCGATGGCGGCAGCTGCACCTTGTTCTCGCCGCCGTCGTTGCAGCAGCTGCTGCCACCACGGCGGCTTGGCCGCTGGGACGCGTAGTGCAGCAGGAGCAGGATTGGAACGACGAGCAACAGTAGCCATTGTGCTACAGCTACAGGTGTGGTCGCGTCCGTCAGTAGATGGTATGCCACCTGCAGCGGACTCATGGTTGCTAGCAGCCTGGCTCAGTTTGTGTGTGTGTGTGCGCGCGCGCGTTTTGTGACTTCCCGCTATGAAAGATGGCTGCCCTAGGCCTTTGGTGCCTGCTGTATATATAGAACGTACGTTTTGGCTTGACGTATGAGTAGATTAGCTTGTGCATCACAGAAAGTTGGATATATAATAATATAAAGATGTTGAGACGCTAAATAAGGTCTCTAAAACTCAGCTCTTTGCATTGTTAACTTAAACATAGCTTGGATTCTATCTGATGGTCTCCTCCAAGATATCTATTATTCTTTTCAGAATTGTAATACAGCCGCAAGCACTCTTACATATAAGCACATACCCCTATGAGCTCTTTTGAAAGACCGAGACGGGCTTAACAAGCATCAAAATTGACGAAGTCACCATTGATACATCGTCAATCGCATATGTCTCGGTGTCAACATAAA
The DNA here is from genome assembly GCA_015847255.1 of Hyparrhenia diplandra. NCBI lineage: Eukaryota > Viridiplantae > Streptophyta > Magnoliopsida > Poales > Poaceae > Hyparrhenia > Hyparrhenia diplandra. The sequence goes on along the minus strand of JADLZK010006343.1, from coordinate 219,842 downwards.
TGTGGCCTACCACTGAAAGTGAAAGAACAACACTAACTTTTGAACCCGGGAAGCACACCTATGTAAAGCTAAGAACTTGAACCTAGTGAATAGGTTCACACTACAAGGAACCCAGCCTTATCTCAGTTCGCTATCTTAATTTGGAGTATCTCCCTCTCTTAGCTTCTTACATGTGAGATTCGTCCTTATCTATTCTTTTTTGGTTTTATCTCTCTCACATCCCACTTCTTGCATGCATGTAATTTTTTTTCGGTGTCCTTGGGGTCTCACGTCTACATCCAAAACGTAGAAATTAACCGCCGCGCAATTTTTCTTCGCCGTCGTCGTTGGAAGCAGCTGACACATAGAAAAGAGGGGCGCGTAGAAAGAGATAAGGACGAATAAGAAAACAATTTTTTATGTGTGTAAAAACGACATTCTAGGTAATTATTAAAAAGTATCTGCGCCTATTGCAATATATATTGTCAAAATATATATATGTGGTCATGAGTGGGTTGTTGGATCGTAGAACTTGAGGATTATTAGTGGGCTGAGTGTGCCGCTGATAATTCCTAACTCGATCGTTATCAACGTACACTATAGTGCGTTCTGCCTTGGTAAACAAGAAGTGGTATATATACATGTGCGTTGCATTGTAAAACAAAAATGGTGGGGACACACATAAGAGCTAGCATCTACAACAAGTACCTCAACAGGGATCATATCCTACTCTTTAATTTGTGCCTGGTAAGGGCATGAACAAAAACTCATAACACGCTGGCTCGCTTTCGTTAATGGCTCGGCTCGAGCTTGACTCGTTTTACAATGAGCCAGCTCATTTTTTAATGACTCAGCTAATTTTATAATGAGCCAGCTCAAGCTGGCTCGCAAGCTGCTCGTGAGCCATAGCGAGCTGCTCGTGAGCTATAACGAGCCATGATGACTAACAAATATTGTATGAATCAATGAAATCGATCAATGGAGGATGACGGATCATCATCATAAACGATAGCATACTTATATTTGCTATTGCAAAATTCATATGTACTCTGTTTATTTCATTTTAATTATATTTGTCACAGCCGCCTTGGAGAGGGGCGGCGATGACGATGCCGGCGGCGGCGCGGGGAGGGGCGGGGCGGTAGGGGGCAGGCGGCGCGGCGACGTAAGGGTAGGGAGCAAGAGTTGGGGGATTTTTTTTTTTATTTGCTTGTCCCTAAAAGATTGCATCCTCCTTGGTTATATAGCCCTCCTACGGGACTTATATCTCAAACAATCTCTAAATGTTTCCTTATATTCCGGAATATCTTTTACAAGCAAACTCTTATTCTTTTTCTAATAGGAGATTTCCTTATAGATTGGAATATCTCCTTCACACCAAAAATCTAGTCCTAATCAAATACGAGGATGACATGGATGATGTAGACAGCAGTGGAGGCGGCGGCGGTGGCCCCCTCAGGGGGCGCGCGCGCCTCCCCTCCTGGGCCTCGCTTGCCCTCCCTAGGCTAGGCCTTGTGCATCTCCCAGTCATTCGACGAGGCGACGCGTCCACACGTCAGCTAACTGACCATGTAGAAGCGTAGGACACCGTGAGGAGAGGTGTAATGATTCCATACCGTAGCCTGAGGTGACCCATCCGATCACAGAACTCATTGACGATGAAGGCATCATCGTCGAAGGAGAAGTAGAAATGCAGTTGCCCGAAGTAGATGGAGAAGACGTAGCTGAATGACGGGCACACATTGGGTCTCTCGAGTCATGCTTTGCTGTCATGATGGAGCATCTGCAGGGATGTTGGTGGTCTCGGAATGGGGTATATTGTACCAACCTCCACCTGCATGTGTATGTGCCTACAGAAGGCGTGTCGTGTCGAGGTGACAGGCGTCGAAGTGAAGCAGAGTAAGCGGCTGTAGAGGAGGTCGCTCGAGGTCTGCACAATGATTCCATTGTCACGTCGTCGACGTGGATGAACTCCTTGTTGTTGTCGTCGAAGAGGAGGATCGTGGCGCCATGCATGTTGACGTCTAGTTGCCATCCCAGGAGCAAGATGCTTGTTGGGAAGGCGTGTTGAGATGGTGCTGACGTCAGGAGATGGAAGCCCACCGCAAGAGAATGTGTTGGAACGTAGTCGCGATGGGTGTCCCTGACGATGCCGTTGCACAATGACCACTCCGGTGCTACAGCTTGCAGCTCGATGGTTGTTGATATCATCTAGAGGTCTTGGTTCATCGAGGTGGCAAGGTGGAGCTCGGAGAGAAGGTCGAGGGCGACATGGTCATCAATGGCGTCCATGGTCACCGCGTGGTGCTGCGACTAGTACAGAGGTGCCAGAAGCACCGTCGGCATAGTGTGTAGCGAAGTCGGGGCAGTGGCATTGAAGTCTTGTGCGAAGTGAATTGCCTCGTGCATGTAGCGGGACTCCTCCCCCTGAACTGCCTCCCAAAGGGGCGAGTGGAGACCATCTATGAAGAGGTGCACGCGGTGAAGTGGGCTCAGAAGTTCCAAGCGCCTGGCATAGTCCTCAAAGTGTTGATGTAGTCATTTAGCGTACCGTCCTGCCTTGGTGGTGCCAGCTGTCCAGTCGTGTTGTTGTCGATTGGAGGCCCAAAGTCACACCTGAGGAAGCGCATGAAGATGTTCCATGCCACCAACGGCCTTCTTCTGGTCATTCAAAGGAACTAGAGGTGTGCTGCACCTGTGAGATAGCAGACAATAAACCTAATGTGGAACTAGGGATCGAGCTCCTGGTATAACACGAACAATGTCTCCATCTTGTCGACCTAGGCTGCCAGGTCATCGATACCATCGTATGTAGGCGGCGTCAGGCGAATCACCATCTTGGTGAGTGGCGCCTGAGCGGGAGGTGTCACCGCTTGCGTCTCCTCTTCAGCTTGGGACTGGGTCGATGGTGAGGCCGGTGTCGCCGCCGGTGGCGTCGTTGGGGATGAGGGTGGTGCCCGTGGTGGCGCCTGGGGACGCCCCCTGGCCAACGGCGGCGGCCATGGCCGTGCTATCCTTGGGTGTCACCGTCGAGGGAAATGGTGGAAGATAGATAGGGGTGTTGATGTAGGTGTTCTCCATCCGTTGAAGACGAGCCTCAATCTCGTCGAAGAGGCGATCGATCCTCGGGTTGTCCTCCGTGAGATGCTTGAGGGCCATGAAGAAGTCGCACGTCTCAAAAAGCCTTTGGTGGTGGGAATCGCCCCCGTCTCTCGAATACCACATGTCACGTCGTTTTTGGGGAGGGGGCGGTGATGACGGGGATCGGCGGCGTGGTGGGCGGAGTGCGAGGGGGGCGGGTGGCGGCGACGGTAGGGGTGTTGACACCGTTATAGCATAAAATTACTAGTCAACTAAACATGAATAAAGGTTTAAAATGAATATAAAACATAAGTCTAGGGGTTTAACTAACATAATTCCACGAGCTTTGGTGATTTATACGTTTTCGGGGACTTAATAGATAAATGCAGAAGAATGGAGAAAGTTCGAAATATACATCCAATATGATGACAAGACTTGACCGTGAAGTAACTCAACCCGAAAAAGTGGACTAAAACATTCTAGAAGACACCGTAAGACACCGGGAAGGAACCGGAGGCCGAGGAGAGATAAAGCCACCGGCGGCGCCAGTTCATTTAGGCCCGGCCGCCGGTGGGACCCACCTGCCGACCTCTCTCCTTTCTAGGTCGGTTTACTACCGACTTTGAGGTTGTATCTACACACCGTTGCCAAGGTCGGTTTGATCCAAGGGTTCACGCTTCATCGCCAAGGCCTATATAAGAAGACCCCCTCGACCCCGGGTGAAACCCTAATTCATTATCAATTCATTCTATCTCATTATCTCTTAGTTGTAGGGGGTCCCTTGTAAGGATCAACTCTCTCTAAGAGATTAGTGAATTAGAATGTAATTAGAAGCATATTAGAACTACAATTAGAAGAGTTAGTATAAGAGGATTAGAACTCATTAGTTCTAATCTTTAGAACAAGAGAGATAGAGAGAGGGAAGGAATCGGGAGGAAGTGCTTACTGTCGGTGCTATCTCCATACTTGTACCTCGGTGGAAGTTAATCTACATTTGGAATTACTACGATAATCTACTTCTTCTTTTAGTAAGTTATATTGTTTATATTTATTCTTATTGGTCTATGAGTCTCTCTTTTGAGTACTTTTTAATCTATTACAATAGGTTAAGGTAATATTAAACCAGTGTAAGCGTGGTGCTTAGGCTCGGGTATCTCATAGATACACCCTACCTTCCTGAGCGTGGTAGTTCGTGGTAGTGACCAGTACCATTGATTCCTTTGGATTCCACATTCCGTTGGATAGGACTAAGTAGGAACAAGTTACTGGGGGAATAGTGAGTTTCGGCCTTACTTTCCTTTGAGTACATCCCCATAAGAATATTATCAACATCACTTACCAAATTAAGATTTAGCTATCTTAGTAAACCTCTCTATACCCTCAACCTTTTTAGTCTTGTGCTACTCCGGGTTAAGATTAGATCGTAGTCTCCCTCACCCGTTTCCCTGTGGATTCGATATTTAAACCCTCTCCCGGGTGAAGTGCTCACCGGTATCCGTGCGCTTGCGGATTATACAAATTATAAATATTTCTGTGGGCTTAACAAATACCAACAAGGGGCAGGGAGCAAGAGTTGGGGGGAAATTTCTTTATTTGATTGTCTCTAAAAGATTACATCCTCCTTGCTTATATAACCCTCCTATGAGACTTGTATCTCAAGCAATATCTCTAAAGGTTTGCCTGGAATACCTTTTACAAGCAAACTCTTATTCTTTTTCTAATAGGAGATTTCCTTATATATTGGAATATCTGCTTCGCACCAAAAATCTAGTCCTAATCAAATATGAGGATGACATGGATGATGCAGGTAGCGGTGGAGGCAGCTGCGTCGGCCCCCTCAAGGCGCGCGCGCCCTCCCCTCTTTGGCCTCCCTGGCTGGTTGGGCCTTGCTTGCCCTCCCTAGGCTGGGCTAGACTTGTACTGTGACAATATGCATGTGATGTGTTTCTTGCAGATTTGGAGTTATTTTATTTGTGCATATGTGTTTTGTGCTTTGGCTCGTGAGCCAAACGTAATGAGCCGAGCCGAGCAAGCCTTCTGGCTTGTTTGTATAACGAACCATAACGACTCAAGCCATAACGGGCCGAATTGGCTCGATATGTAGCCCTAGACACCACTACCAAATGTCCTCGGCCCAACGTTGCTCCCCTCATCCGCTCCTGATTGGCCCGTCCCATGTCTGTGATGTGGCTCCTCTCCTCCTTCGATGAACTTGAGTTCTACTATATGAATCCCCTTCACCTGCCCCTCATGCCCCGATGCTTGCCTCCCTCGTCGTGCCATCCCAAGTTCTCCTTAATTAGCTTGCATTCCATATGCTCATAGCTTAGTTGATTAGAACGATGGTGGATATGAGTCATATGACCGAATGATGAGTGGGTCTCATATGCAAGCGTCACTAGAATAGGTTTGAGGGCTCCGCGGGAATAGATACAGACAAAACGTAATACCCTTGAGAGTAAGGAAACGATCAAATGAAAAGTTGGGGCTCAAATTTGAAGGCCCTTGCTGAAGTTTGTTTAATGATGATATAAGAACTTATGGAAAAAGTTCAAATTATTCCCACACAGTTTGTCCTATGTAGTCTAGATATAACCTCCAGCTATTTAATGATGTTGGTCCAGTTTACTTACCAAGATTTGTTGCTTTTGTTTCTCTATATAAATGTTGAGTTTTAATATCATATTTTTTGTGAGGTTATGTTAAAAATGATGTCACAGATTGTATATCTTAATTTATGTTAAAAATATACCATAAACTTAATGTTATTATTTTGATAGGTTAGAAGATATAATTTCTTGGACTTTTTCCTGTAAATTTATTTAATTTAATTTGGTCCATCTGATTGCTTAAAATTTATGTCCCTAGCTATTTGTCTTATTGCTAGTCGCCGTTGCTGATGATTTGTTCGTTCTAACAAAGTAAGAGTCTGTACATTATGATATGTTTGTCCTTTTGCCATACATGTGTTGGAAGTCTCATTCGCGTAGATCTGAGAAGATCTAATTTGCCATATATTGTTCCTAGTGGGTACATATGAGGGAGAAGAGAAGTTATCCGGCCGAGAAGTAAAAAAATCTGGCTAGCATGTATGTGACCTGTGCGATAGATGACACGTACAGAGGAAATTCCTCGATCTTTTGTTGGGATGCATGAATTGTTGACTGTACAACACAGAGACAATCTTAATTTGTCCAGTGATCATGACACATACAGCGACTTATTAGTCAAGGTTTTGTTGATTGATTGACTGATAATGTATATATATGGGTGCACAGTCCAACCGACTAGCCCTGTGTCTCGTGCTCCCACCGTTCCAAATTACAATATAAGTTGTTTTGATTTTTTGGGATACATCTACTTCTTTATTTATTTAAATATAATAATATGTCTAGATACGTAATAAAATAAATAAATAAAAGATATTAACGTGATTAATAATTTCGAACGGATGAAGTACCGATTATTTGTGTTTGTTGTCGAGGTCAACATCCTGAAGTATCTTCTTTAGCGGACTTTAGGACATCCATATATCGATCTGATGTGTGACATGTATAATATATATCGATCCAAGAAGAAGAGCACAGATAAGATGAGAATCACAGTCTATGCCATGACGTATATGTGTCTTGATTTTTCTTCGATCTAGCTCGACAAAAAATTTGACAAATATAAGCGTGCAAACAACATATAATTAGGAATGCGACAAGCACCCAATCGACCGAGGCCGAGCTAGCTAGTACTAGACTAGACGTGAGAAATGGCTTACCCCCATTTGCATTGTGCTAGCTAGATGGATGACCGAAACCTGCAAGAGTGACGACTATTATTGCAACGTTGCATGCATTTTTTTTTTTTAAAAAAAGAGCTTAGCCCGTGCTTTATTAAGAGGAGTTAGAAAGTTTATACACGACTTGTGTCAAAAACCCATGGTGAGCTGCTGGGGAGCTGACACAAGTGAAAACACTGACACAAAGCACCGGCTAGAACGGTGACGCATACTAGGTGTAAACTAAGAAAAACACAAATGTGCTACAAAGGATGGCGTTGGGGAGCACGCTACACACACTCAACCGTCTTCGCCCAGCGACGGCGGCGCACATGGGGATGATGTCCCGAGCGACTACCCGCTTGGAAGACAGGACAGAGTCTCCGAAGTGGCTGTGGAACCTGACGGCAATGGAGGCATCCGGGGTGGTCGATAGCGCACTCGGTTGGCGGCCTTCCCAATTGTCTAGGAGGACGCGGCGCGCCTACCGCACAGGCTGGGGGTCACGAAGGCCGACTTCACCATGAGGTGGTCATTGCGCCTTGGGATCCAATCCTCGCCGATAGTACAAGAACGCCTTGGGCGTGGTGGTGTCTTGATCAGCGGCTGCTCCAGGGCAGCCGAAGGGGAATCGATGAAGCTGTGACGTCGACCTCGGTCGGCGTTCTTGACAGCACCTGGTGGCGGCAGCGATCGGCAGCGGCGCAAGCGGCACGTAGGGCGCCGTGGACGGAGGGCATAGCTAACTGAAAGCAAGGGCTGACCTCGCCGGGTCGACGCGTGAACCCCGCATCGCGGTCCCCATAGGAGGGCGTTGTCATTGAAGCTCTCTCCACGGATGGCGCCACGTCCTCAAACGCCACAATATCCTGCGGTTGAGCTCAACCATACGTGGCGAAGGAGGCTCCATCTGCGGCTGCCTAGGAGATCACCAAGGTGACGGACACACCCACGAGGGAGGCCTTGAGCTCATCAAGCATTTGGTCCGCCCCGTAGGAGGCTCCATGCCCACAAACAGCTTGAGCGTGAGCGGGTTTGCGGGTGTGCCGGCGTTGCCCACCTCCAACAATGGTGTGGCGCCACTCCCTAGCTGGGGCAAGGCAAATGTTGAGGGGCCGAACACAGGGATCCGCCCGACGAAGAAGGGATGCACGGTGACCCGGCCGCTCCTAGGGCGTCCCAGCCCTTGACACGATTGTCGGCGACCACACAACGGTCCCGAGCATAGAGTGGAGGCTCTACAACACACGTTGAGGCTCTGCGCACCGCCTCCCGAAGGGGTGTTGTGGCGGAGAGGCGGCGTCGATGCTTGTAGTTCCTCGCCCGGTGCTCGTCTTTGAGGCGGATGAGGCAACAGATTCGGGTAGAGCACCGAAGCGGTGATGTGCTCCCGGCCCGGCGGTTGAAGCGAGCCCGACAAGGGATGGTGGCACGAGGCCGGCGGCAAAAGGTTGGGGCGAGGCATGCCATCGCCCATGCTGCGCCTCTCAACGAGAGTGAAACCGTCATCCTCGACAAGGGGAGTTGACGGCGGTGGAGGGCCCCTGGCAGGACCATGCACGCAATGACGACGGTGGCGTCCACGAGGCGGCGAGCGGTGACATTGTCCAAAGCCATTGTGGTGTGTAAAGACGCCAAGGCCGCAGGTCAAGTCAATTCAAGCCTCTGAGGTGCGGCACCCTAGGCGAGGGAAGAAGGACACCGTAGGGCGTGATGGAGTTTGTGTAACGTGCTCGATGGCGCGATGGTGCCGCCTCGCTTGGTTTTGTCGGTTCGAAAGACCCGTCGCCTGCTCCTAAACCGGGGCTTGACTGGCCTAGATGCAGGTGGCAAGGGCTTGGTCAACGTGTGCCTCATCAAGACCGCCTGCGACCACTACCGCGTGGAAACGCTTGGAACGCGGCGAGAGGCAGCGTCGGGGGGGCGTGTAATCCACCTCGACCGACGGCGGCGTCCTCGACGAGCACCTCCTTCCATCGCTCTCCTCCTTGGATCTACCAACGGAGGGCAAAGGGGGGCGCGTGCGGGAAAGCGGGGCTTCCGGCGCCCGCCTCGTAGCGACTGAATCCCACGCCGTCGCCGCCGGAGGGCACACCATCGGGGCTGAGGCAGCAGTAAACGGCGAGGAGCCTCGCAGCATGGCGGCGGCCCGGGGCGGGAGGAGAGCGGATCCCAGCGTGCGGCGGCGGGCGCTTAGAGCCGACGGTGAGGGCTGCTGGCTCGGGCGACGGGGACGGAACCGCCGGATCTAGTGGCGGCAAAGTCGGATCCGTCCGGGTGGCGGCGGGGGAGAGGGCAAATCGGGCGGCGGAGAGAGTGGGGGGAGTCTGAGCCGGAGGGCCACCGTCGCCGTGTAGCGCCCGCAGGGTGGCGCCGACGGAGACAAAGTGGTGGTGGGCGCGATGGCGGAAGGTGCGGCGGCTGCGGAGGTAGCTGAAACCGCCATGGCAGCACAACTCAGGGCGCATTCGGCGACCGCAGCTCCCAACGATATGGAGGTGGCCGGCGCGGCACGGGCAACCTTCGGGGGCGGGGAGAGGGCTGCCGCCAGATCCGGCGCGGCGCATTTGTATAATAGTTGTCTCAATTGTAGTGCCTTTCATCTTCGTGAATTGGCTATCCTCCTCCTTCATTTGCTTTTGATGGGCCGAAGAAAGTCATATACTGACAGCCACGGGTGTGTGTACACTACAAATTTTTGCAGGAACATCACTGCAATAATATATATGCTAATGTAGTGATAGACGTGTCCAAGAAAAAAACCTACTATTAACTTCGGCTTTCATTTGGCGTAACCAACCTGTTTTTTTTTTTTTTTTTTTTTTTTTTTGATAAATCGACCCACACCTGACTTCATTCATTCAAAGTGGCCACCAACCTGTTTTGCAATTCTACATTAGCACTGATATGTATCAAATTAACTAGGCAAATTTATCCATTTGTTGGATATGGTTTTTTGCCGAGGGAGGCGTCTTTTTGGAATTGATGAAGGATATTTCTTTGAAGAAAATGTTGGCGTAGACTAGGGGTTACCCCAACACACTTGAGGGTCTTGGATGCCCACGAGGTTGCTCTACAATCTGCACGGGCGGCAAGAACCAAAGCGTAACCGATCAAAACTGCTAGGGACCGGTTAGACCGATGTAGAGCTCGTTCTCGACCCGAAAAAGCTTTGGAACACTACTACAAAAACTTCTTTGTAAGAACGCCCCCTTTTGCATTAGGGGAACGAGCCGCCCCTCGTGAAAATAAATACCAAGCGAGCACGCCCCTATAGTGACTACATTAGGGGCGGCTGGTGTTAAACGCCCTACTATTATTGGCGGTTCAATCACCGGCCGCCCCTAATGTAGTCCGGCAAAGAAGCGGCTCTATATTGAGCGCCCCTACGGTGAGATCCCGAATTTTGAAACTTGACACTAAAAATTAAAAATTAAGTAAACCTGGGATGGAAAAACTTTGTACATATGAAATGTAGGTCTCAAAAGTTATGAAACTTTGTAGTTGACGACTTTTTATTTTCAAATCATCTAGTCATGCAAAAGTCGGTGTTGAAATGTCTCAAATTTGAAATTCGAAATTAAATAAACGACCTCGGATGGAAAAACTTTGTACATATGAAATGTAGATCTCGAAAAGTTATGAAACTTTGTAGTTGACGACTTTTTATTTTGAAATCATCTAGGCATTCAAAAGTTGTGTTGAAATGTCTCAAATTTGAAATTCAAATTTAAGTAAAATCGACCTCGGATGAAAAACTTTGTACATATGAAATGTAGATCTCGAAAAGTTATGAAACTTTGTAGTTGATGACTTTTTAGTTTGAATCCATTTAGGGCCTCAAATAGTCAATTTACACTCGGATTTGTATAATATGTGGGGCCTTGCTGAATGGGATATGGACACATGTGAGTGTGTGTGCGGTGGTAGGGGAGGGGTCGCCAGCAAGCACGAGGTCGCTGGTTCGAATCCGCCCGGCCGCTGCGCCAAGTTTTACTTCTGAAAAATGCGCACTTTACACTTGACGGGGGCGGGCGATGGCGGTGGGGTGGTTCCCGGTTTGATAAAAATGTTTTGGTATTTGTTTTTGAATTTTGAAATCGCGTTTTGGTACAGTTTACTATAGGGGGCTTCGTAGCGGTAGGGGCGGTTGCATCACCAACACCCCCCTACTGCTAAAACCGCTTGATAGAACGGAGAGTTAGGGGCGGTTTTGAAACCGCCTCTTTGCAACAAACGAACCGCCCCTACGAAGCTGATTGTAGTAGTGGAACGCCCTCGGAAGGATCCGTCGGGGAGAACACACGCCTTGAAGGATCTCTTAGGACCAGCAAAGCTGCCTAGGATCGCCGATAATCTTGCCGAGAGTAGACCGAACAGCCGGGTAGAGGGGTTGGAGATGAGAAAATTAGGGTAAAGGAGTTTGTAGATTGATCTTTGATCGATTGGATGTAGATGTGATCAAATCGACCATGAACCTCTTATTATATAGAGAAAGGTTGGTCTTATCTCTTTAGGAAACCACATTAGATACTTTTTCAATCACCAAACCTTTTCAAAAACCGAATAGAAACGAGATCGGTTCGAATGGATCAATCCCGACACACGCGCCGGGCCTTCGCCACGGGAGCGTCGGATGCGTCCCAGCGATACATGCGCGGACACAGTCCAGGGGAGCCCTACAAACCAGGGCGCCATCGACGCCGGCGTTGGGCAGGGTCAGTGTCCGGCGCACGCCGACGCCCTCTAAAGGACCGCAATCCAGGGGCACCACCGGATTGTCCGGGGGCCGTGCGCCGGACGCGCTTCGCCCAAGTTCCGGTGTCCAGCGTGTGGTTCTCACGGCTTGCTGCCCTCTTTGTCGAATCTCTTAATTTTTTTGACCTTGTTGTTGAATTCCAAAACATGTCCATGGCTTCTTTGACAAGTCTAAGTTACCAAAAATATACGGGACATTTTTAGGTGTCAACAGGAAATAATCCAGCATTTACAGGCATGTCGATGCAGCCCATAGAACTGAAGGATAGATGGCAATTGACAGACGTCATCCTTCCACTACTCACATATATACCATGGATCTTCTCTAAGTAGCACAAACTGAACAGACTGGAAGAAAAAGGAGAGCTGCCAACAATTATGCGAGGAGTAGAATGCGTGCTCTTGGGCCAGACCAGACATGAAAGGTGATGGTTGTAAAGCGTTGGAGACACCGAGACAGGGACCTCCTCAAGTCACACAGACCTTGCAGTAGCTTCATGATCCATGACAAGGCGGTCCAGAAGATTGAAAGAAATCATGCCATATATAGAGCCATGATTTGATAGTGCCTCACGTTCGTGTTTGGCATGAAGATCAGCTCATGTGCGCTAGCTCATGTGCGCTCATATCTTGATATAAGCGTGTTCTTCTCTACTTCAGGGAAGGAGCTGAGCAGCAATAACAACCGCAGTGGTTGCTGCTGCGGTGACCAGTGATGATGATCTAGGTAGTGTAGAAGCAGAGAGGTCACTGGAAACGAACCATCTCGATACCATGAAAACGTGGAATCACAGAATCAGTTGGAGAGAACACGCTATATCTATATCGATCATTCCAATTCAACTGTCCTATTTATTAAGAAGGGGCTAAAGACTAAGACTCGAGTGAGTCAAGTCTAAGCATAAAAGGTGAAGCAGAGTATGCTGCAAAATGAAAAATAAAAGAGCACGTTATGGGGGAGTTACACTAGCAACTTCGCCAGCCTAGAGAAGTAGGATAAACCCTCCAACAAGATGTCATTGCGAACATATTCATCGTCATGCCCATGTCGTCTGTGGCCGTCCCCATAGCCCCATATCGCCTCCTGCTGCATCACCAGGCGCACTAGTAGTTCACTTCAGGATGGCCATCAGCAGGGTTACATGGAGTGACCTGAAGTAGCACGATGTTTGGGAATGGGGACAAGCATGAGCTTCTCCTTTAGACGCACCGACACTGCAAACACCTCTCTCATGTCAACACCCTTGTCCTCCATGCCGAGAGGCAGCTGCCAATCAAAGCAGTACATGAGGTTTGCTAGCATGATCTCAACAGTAGCCATCCCAAAGTTGAGGCCAGGGCAGATCCTTCGTCCAGCTCCAAATGGTAGGAACTGGAAGTGGTTCCCTTTGAAGTCGACACCGCAGCGCTGCCACTGTCCATGAACCTCTCTGGCCTGAACTCCTCTGGGTTCTCCCATGACTCTGGGTCTCTACCAAGAGCCCATGCGTTGATGATGACACGGGTGCCCGAGGGACGTAGTAGCCGTGGACGATGCAGTCTGCCATGGACATGTGAGGAACCAGCAGCGGGAAAGGTGGGTGCAACCTCAGTGTCTCCTTCACGACAGCTCTCAGGTAGGGCATGTTCGGTAGGTTCTCTTCATCCACGGTTTCTTGTTCCTCTGGTGTGTGCTTCCGGACTTCACCTTGTAGCATGGCCATCTGATGTGGGTTGCTCAACAGCTCAGCCATGGCGAGCTCTAGGACCAAGGATGACGTGTCTGTGCCTGCAGCAAACATGTCCTAGATATGATATCATCAAATATATATGGAGATTAGGATGTATGTATATAAATGAGAGGATCGAATATATATGTTGCGTATATATATACCGCCACACTATATACGCTACTCACCATCATGATGGCCTTGACATGATTTCTGGTCATACCATACTCTTTGTAAACCGAGAGCAGCACATCGGTGAAGTCACCTATGTCGTCATGGCAATGAATAGAGTAGTCTCTTCTCTCATGGTCGCTCAGTATGGTTTCAAGCAACTCGTCCCATCTCTTGTGTGTCTCGTGGGCCTTGTTGCTCAGATGAAACCATTTGCTGAGGAAACCTAGCGACCTTGCCAGCACAGGGAAGTAGTTTTCTGGGTTCAACCCTGTAAACAGAAGGGAGTTGGCCACCAGGAGATCCCGGAAGAGCTTGTTCCGGCCTTCTGCCCTGAAGAACTTGCCCGAGACGACATGGCACACTATGTCATTGGCGAATGTGTTCATCGCAACGCTCATGTCCACAGCCGTGCTTGCGGTCGCTGCCTCCCGTATCATGTCCAACACTAGGCTCACCTGTGTGTGTGCATATATACATATATGAACATATTCACAGATGACCTGTATTGCATATACATAATACACTATGGTATCTTGTTCTAAAACAAAGAATAGTTTTTTTTTTATGAAACTAGAGGGGCCGTGGCCCCTGCAGGAAAAACAAAGAATAGTTGCATATGTACCTCTTGTTTGCGAGCACGGCAGTATGAGTGCACCTTCTTAACAGTTAAGAGGTGCGTGGTCGCGAGCTTTCTGATCTGCCGCCAGTGCTCGCCATAGGGGGAGAAAGCGATGTCGGATGACCCGTACAGGAGATCATCACTGACACTAGATGTGGGCCGCGACGCGAACACATGGTCATGTGCGCATGATCGCCTCGGCAGCCCGTGGGGAAGACACGACGGCGGTGGGGACAGAACCGAGGCGGAGGAGCATCAGGCCTTCGTGGCCATTCTTGGCAGAGATGTCACGGAGAGAGAGAAGTCGTGGGAGGCCGCCTAAGAGATGAAAAGGTGGCCGATGATGGGCAGCCCCGAAGGCGAGGGCAGAAGCTTCTGCTTGTTGTCGCTGCTGCCATGGCGGTGGCTTGGCCGCCATCGGGAGGTGTAGCAATGCAACAGGAGCACGGGAGGAACGGTGAGCAATAATAGCCATTGTGCAAGAACGAACGGTGAAGAGGTCGGGTGCGTGAGTTGGTGTGCCACATCTTGGTGACTCATGGTTGCTATACTAGCCAGTTTCTGTTATGAAAGCTGGCAAGCCTTTGGCTGCTATATATAATAAAGACATTCTGAAAAGTGCTTGTGGATCATCGTGGAAAGCTGGATGGCAAATAAAAACATTTTTGATAAGTTTGTAGCTTGTGGATCATACGTGGAAAGATGGATGACAAAATTGTATAACAACCCAAGACTCAAAACAGTGAACAACTTTTTGGCAGCACCTCCACTAGATGTGCCACAACAAAAGTTGTAAACTAGAGAGTTCAACAACAGTTTTTGGCAGCATCTCACCATAAAACAAGAGCAATGCAGAAACAACAATATATATACAGAAACAAATAAACTCACCCAACAAGATATAGCATAATGAAGAGCTAAACATTGAACAAAGTCTAGAAAGACTTCGCAACAACCACTACAAGCCACAGTTAACGTTAACGAATAAACATGGACTCTATGTTCTAGTACTATTATGATTATATATGGCATGACATTAAAAGGTAATATGGATGTGTTGAGTGTGCTGCTACATTCTCACCCTTCAGCGAAAACCACGTGACTGTCTGCTGGAAAGATATAAAGAGGTGTGAGATTAAAAATCTCAGCATGTAAACTGTTTTAACAAGTCTAAACTACAAGTTCATTAAGCATCGATTTAAACATCATTTATATGTGAGCCGACAAAAGTCATAAGATGTGTCCAACAATTGATACAACGCATACATGGTAGAACTTAATAACCACCAAGAAAATGAGATAATTCCAACAAGTGACACATCCTCATATAAGAATAAAATTAGTCATTACCAAATCTTATAGAAGCATACCTTCTCACAAACTCTACCAAAACCTTAGTCCAAGGCTTTCATGACACAGTACTAAAAATCATAATGAATATGCAATGCAAATGCCATGACTCCTACCTTCATTCCCAAAAAAAGTATGAAACCTCATCATTATGCCCAATAAACATTGTTGTACCGACACGATCGCAACTAGCACCCTTCAAACGAAAGCTACGTAACTGCCTACTGGAAAAAAAAAAGGTGAGATTAAAAATCTCAGCAGTAAACTATTAAACATTGATTTAAACATCATTTATATGTAAGCCAAAAAAATTCATAATTATGTGTCCAACAATTGATACAACACATACATGGTAAAACTTAATAACCTCGAAGAATATGAGACATTTCCAACAAGTGATAGATCCTCATATAAGATAAATATTAGTCATCACCAACCCTTGGAGCAACGTAGCTTCCCACATACTCTCCCAAAACCTTAGTCCAAGGCTTTCAAGTCCAAAATCATAATGCATATGCAATGCCAATGCCATGTCTCCTGTCTTCATACCGAACAAGGTATGAAGTTGCATCGTTATGTCCAATAGACGTTGTTGTAGCAGTATGGTTGCAACTAGCAGCGGAACATAACTCCATATGCCAATGCATGGATATTGTCACGAACCAAAATTATACTTGTCTAAGTGTGAAAATACAATCACAAGAGTGGTCGAACCTCGACTGGACTCCATATAACTCAGCCCATGATCTAAAATCCACCCGATTTCAAAACCGAACAACCAGGACCGTAATCATATAGCGATGTACAACAATTCCGAAAACTATTCGCAAAGAAATAGGGAGAATATATCTACCCTACTAATGCACCAACTTCTCAGCGTTCGAATCCATTCAAATGAACGTCTCAGATTGTTTCTCAACCTTCTCTCTCCTTACTCTTTCACGATTGAGCGATCGAGGATTAAGTGTATGGCCTCCACCTCCCGTCGTCATTACACCCGTAATCCTTCATCCTACCGCCGAGACGAATTTTCTCCGTAATGCCCGCACTCCTTCCTTTTCTTTTCCTTCCTTTCAACGCGAAAGCTTTCCTCCTATGGCTCCACCCACACATTATCATGCGGCGCTTGACCCACCTGTCGCGAAATCAACGGGGGCGTTCCTCTTTCGCGTCGTTCCTCTTCGCGCAGCCACAACCACCCCCCAGCCGCACGACAACGCGGCCTCCTCCCGTTGGACGCACGACCACCGCCTCCTAGGTTCCCGCCACCATCCCGCGGTTGCCGCTCTCCAGGCCACGCTGCCGAGGACCTCGGAGTGGATGAGGACTGGGCGGGGGCGCCTTGGACCTCGGGGTGACCTTACGGTGGGGGGCGGCGCCATGGCGGACGAGATCCTTGCGGGTGTGCACGACCTTCGGCTACTTCCAGCGCCCTTGACACGCGGCCATCGAGTTCATCCTCTTCATCACCTTTCACAACCCGCTGGCAGCCGACAAGATTTTGTGGGGCAGCACCGCTGGTCCAAGTGTCCGGCACGGCCTCCGCCGAGGTGAGGTGGCCGGGTCATAG
The DNA here is from genome assembly GCA_015847255.1 of Hyparrhenia diplandra. NCBI lineage: Eukaryota > Viridiplantae > Streptophyta > Magnoliopsida > Poales > Poaceae > Hyparrhenia > Hyparrhenia diplandra. Next base: position 202,833 of record JADLZK010006343.1, on the reverse strand, counting down.
CCTCCGCCTCACATCCCATCGGCCCCTCCCACCCTCGCAATTCTCTGATAATTTGATGGTTTCTTGGTCCAGTATGGTCGACGCTCGCCACCTGCTCGACATAATGCATCCAGGGGAAACTAGCAAGAGATCGGTGCCTCCAGCGCCCGGCAGCGGAGGCTGCATCGCCGCTTCTTGCACGGGCGTACTCGGGACATCCTTGGCTTCCTCCCAGTGCGGAGGCCATGTCACTGTGCGACATGTGTTCTTGCTCGGCGCTGGCGCTGCCTCTGGAGGACCACAACTGGCCTGGGCATCAGTAGCTGCAGTGAGTACGATGGGATAACACTGAAGGAGCAACGTGAGTATGCTCAGTTTAGGTTCAATGAATTAGAGAGGGATGATGTGGGATAACACTGAAGGAGCAACGTGAGTATGCTGAGTTTAGGTTCAATGAATTAGAGAGGGATGATGTGGCGTGGGTGAATCTCTGGTTCCATCATGTCGTAATGTTCAGAGCTCGGGTATTCATGCTTTTGCAAAAGGTTTCTTGAGATAAACGACCTCCTCTTTATCCCAGTCCCCACCCCCATTCCCTCTCTCTAACGACAGTCCTCTCCTCTCCTTTATTTACTATATTTGTTCATTGTTTTTTAAATCTATCATATTCGCACTATATGGCTTAGTAGATTTATACATCATCTTGTAGCTTCAAGAAAGGGCTTCGATTTCTGTTGTGTTTCTTTCGGTTTTTCACTTTTCTATTTGAAGAACATCACTAACATAGTTTTCTATTTGCAGCTGCTGCACCCTTATAAAATCAGGGAGAGGGATAGCTGGTAGGAGATATTTAGCTGGAAGGAATCATGACCTCTTTTGTTCAGAGCATTTCAGGTATGCTTGATTCATCCAAACCTGTGTCATATTATTTCACCGTAACACTAGAGTAGTGCATTTTGCACTGTATTCAGAACACATGACACCTTTTTTGGTGCTGTGAATTACTACAGAGAATATTTCATTATGTATGTGTTGCAAACACAGATTGTACAAAACAATAAGTTGCATCCTGCAAACACAGATGGCCAACTGAATATTGTGTCATCCAACAATGGCAAATCAATTATTCACCAGGTAGATGTCGCTATTTTGAAGAGGGAAATGTCCAGCCGGATACTAACATTGATCACTAGGATTCCACCATAATTCATGGTTAGTTAATGCAATAATTTTGATCCCTGAATATTGTGATGACATCCTTCTTTTGACCCCACGAATTTAGTCCCGCTATTTAGCTATAATTCATATACGATTCATTGATTTTAGACTATATGTCCATTTGTCTGCAGCCATATGATTCTTCTTGTGCTTGACAATTGGATGGAGGGTATCGAATCATCAATGCTCCTACATGAAGGCATGCATCAGGCTTGGTGTGATGTGATCATATTAGCATCCCTGCTATCATATTTGGGTGTCAGGGCCTAAGTCCTATTAATGTAGGCATGGCAACTGTCATATGTCTTGGTACTCCTGATTATGCCCTGGTCTGTAAAATTCTCAGATGTTGTATTTTCCGTTGTTCGCAATGGGAATGGGGAGCTTCCTGTAAAAATAAATAAATCATGTGCATCCCTCAATATGATGCAATGAATTAATTAGAATCTCCTAATTGTCTTGATATACTTTGTTTATGACAAAATACCACCGTACTTTGATTCGTGTCTCTCAAATAAAGCCGTATGCGTTAGCACGGGCACTATACTAGTTACATAACAGGGTACTAAAATTATTACAAGTTTAGTTGTAGCAGCGTTACATAAACCAGAAAACCCATGATCTAAATTAGTACTGAATGTAGCGATGTACAACAGATACGGGAAAATAACAATAGTACCACAAAGAACTAAAAGAATGGTAAAATAATTATTATGATTATCTCAAATGAAATAGTAGTCCTTTTTAGATAACCGTCCTTGGCAGCTCCACAAAACAGCAAATAGAGGAAATCTCGACAACACAGAGACTTCTTCCCTTCAAAATACCAACTTATTTTATCTTATTACAGATTGAGGTACTAGTACACTATTATTACCATACAATTCACATTGAGTCCAAACACCAAACCATCTATGTTAGATTGTAGTTCACTTATTCGTCTCTGTGTGTGTTGTCCTCATGCTCTACAACCTCTGCAGTTCTATGCTCCAAATCACATTTGTGCACGTCCTCAGCACCAGAAAGCTTGGGAACAAGCATGAGCTTCTCCTTTAGATGCACCGGCAGTCCAAACGCCTCAGTCACGTCAACATCCTTGTCCTTCATGGCGATGGGCAGCTGCCAATCAAAGCAGTACACAAGGTTCGCAAGCATGATCTCAACAGTAGCCATCGCAAAGTTGAGTCCAGGGCAGATCCTTCGTCCAGCTCCGAACGGGAGGTAATGAAATTGGTTGCCTTTGATGTCGACGCCTGCAGCACTGCCGCCGTCCATGAACCTCTCCGGCATGAACTCCTCTGGCTTCTCCCATGACTGGGGTCTCGCCAAGAGCCCATGCATTGACGACAACCCGGTGCCGGATGGGACAAAGTAGCCATCGACGACGCAGTCCGCCATGGAGAGGTGTGGAACGAGAGCGGGCCGTGGGTGCAATCTCGTATCTCCTTCACGACGGCTCTCGTAAGGCATGTTGGCTAGGTTCTCTTCCTCCACCGTTTCTTGTCCCTCCGGTGTGTGCTTTCGACATGTTCTTGTAACTTGGCCATCTCTGCGGGGTTCTGCGCATCGCTCGGCCATAGAGACCCCCAGGACAAAGGATGATGTGTCTGTGCCCGCAAAAAACATGTCCTGTAGATACATATATGTATGATTTTCAGTCATAAACCAAAGAAAAGAAATGCATATAAATTGGGTGGCGGGATGGTTAGCTACTCACAATCGATGGCCTTGATATGATTTCTAGTCATACCATTCGTTTTACGGGCGACGAGAGCAACACATCGCTGAAGTCACCTCGGTCATGGTGATGCATAGTGTCTCTTCTCTCATGATCCCTTAGTATGGTTTCAAGCACCTCGTCCCATCGCTTATTCGTCTCGTGGGCCCTATTGCGCAGAAAACCTTCTGCAGAGAAATGTAACGATCTCGCCAGCCCGGGAAGTAGTCTTCCGGGTTAAACCCTCCCAAGAGATCAGCGTTGGCCTCCACCAGGCTCCGAGAAAGAGCTTGTTCAGGGCCTTGTGCCCTGAAAAACTTGCCGGGACACGACACTAGTCACGATGTCATTGGTGAACGTGTTCATTGCCACGCCCATGTCCATGGACCTGCCCATGGTCGCCGCCTCCCGTATGTTGGCCATCACCAAAATTCTTCTTTGCGGGTGTTGCGGTAGGATTGCATTTTCCTGGACACTCAAGAGGTGCGTCTCGACAATCTTTCTAATATGAGGTAAGTCGATGCTTCCTCAATATCCTTTGTGGTTCCAATGATGTTCAAATCATCAACATAGACTAAGATGATGCAAAATCCATCTTTGGATTTCTTTATGAACACACAAGGACAATCATCGTTGTTTGCGTAACCCTTCTTCAGGAGGTAGTTACTCAAACGGTTGAACCACATCCTTCCGGATTGTTTCAAGCCATATAATGATCGCTGCAGGCGAACACTAAACATGTTGCGTTTTTGGTTCGGTCCAGGGACCTTGAGTCCTTTAGGAACTCTCATATAAATTTCCGAATCAAGTGACCCATACAAGTATGCGGTCACGACATCCATTAACTGCATTTTTAAATTCATATTAGCTGCCATAGAAATGAGATATCGGAACGTTATGCCACTCATAACAGGGGAGTATGTCTCATCAAAATCGATGCCGGGTCTCTGCGTGAACCCTTGTGCCACCAGCCTCGATTTATATCTTATCACCTGGCCATGTTCATTCCTCTTTCGAGTGAAGACCCATTTACATCCTACAGGGATGACTTTTGGAGGTGTTAGGACTACAGGTCCAAAAACCTTCCTATGGCAAAGCGAAGCTTCGATTACGCCTCAATTGCTGATTTCCCGTCGAGCGCTTCGGCACTCCATCAAGGACTTTGGTTCGATCCGGATCCAATGAGTCGGCAATTTTGGAGGCAAAGTATATGTCGACAACTGTGGTCTTTCTATTGTATGATTCTCCGATTCCACATAATTGGTGGCGATCTCCTCAAGATCGTCTTCCCACTCATCGTGATCTCCCATAACGATTGAGTTGGGGCGTTCTAACCTTCCAATGCGATGTTGTGCGCACGGTGCATTGGGATTTTCATCTTCGATGATGTCCTTCGAGGATTTCTCCAACTTCGGGTTGGTTTGCCACTTCGGGGGGCATTCTCTACTTCAGGTAGAGCTTCTTCAATTGACTCCTTAAATGGTGCGGGTGGCTTAGGACCTTGTCTATGCGGACGTCTCCACGGAACCTTGTCCTTTGCACCGGAGGTCTCCCCCCCTTTCCTAGGATTGGTGGAGACATCGAGTTAGTGTCCCTTCGGGGGTACTTGGACTCTCTCCCAAGCATTTACCGCGGGTATATGCGACCTTGTCACCCTTTTATGATCAGTGAAGGTATCGGGCAGCTCATTCGCAAGATTTTGCAAATGTATAATTCTCCGAACTTCTAGTTCAGTTTCAGTGGTGCGTGGATCGATGGATTGCATTCCGCTTGCATTCCATTCAATTTTCCTAAGATTCCATTGGATGTCTATCTCCCCTTAATGCCGGAAATGGTCTTCATCGAAGACACAAATAGCGTCATCGAGCCGTATGAAGATCCCCAGTCATAGGCTCTAAATATTTGATTATGGACGGAGTCTCATAACCAACATATATCCCCAACTTCCGGTGGGGTCCCATTGATGTACGTTGAGGTGGTGGTATTGGCACGTATACCGCACTGCCAAATATACGCAGATGGGAAATACTTGGTTCTTTCCCACGCACCATTTGTGAGGGGGACGCCTCATGATATGCAGTTGGCCTGAGTTGAATTAATTTTGCAGCGTGTAACACTGCATGGCCCCAACAACTGGTTGGTAGCTTACAATTCTGCAATAATGGCCTTGCAATCCATTTAATTCTCTTGATCAAGGATTCAGCTAGACCATTTTGTGTGTGGACAAGCGGTACTGAATGCTCAACTTTAATATCCATTGCAAGGCAATAATCATCAAAAGCTTTAGACCGAATTCACCGGCAGATTGTCCATTCGAATGAATTGGATGCGGTTATCGTGGAAACTTGCTCTCAATCTGATTATTTGTGCAATAAGTTTGGAGAAAGCATGGTTTCTAGTGGACAACAGGTCCACATGGCTCCACCTAGTGGATGCATCAATTAGTACCATGAAGTACCTAAACGGGCCCGACAGGGGCTGAATAGGTCCACAAATGTCACCTTGAATCCGTTTGCGGGAATGTGGGTGATTCATCCCTAATCTTCAGGTGGGATGGTCTAGTGATTAGCTTTCCCTTTGCACATGCGGTGCATATAAAATCTTCGTGGATTAGGGAAGCTTTTAACACTATGGCCAATAGAATTGTTGATGATTCTTCTCATCATAGTCAACCCAGATGACCCAAACGGTCATGCCACATTCGAAATGACTCGAAGTCTTTGAATATAGCTTGCATTGCAACATATCCTTCAGTGGGTTTTATGTACGTGTAGTACAAACCCGATGGCGATGAAGGGAGCCTTTCCACCACTTGTTTTCGATAACCGTCGAATTTAGTGACGAGGAGGTACTCAGTACCTTTCTCAATCTCAGTTTCAACATGGAAACCATTCGCACGGATATCCTTGAAACTCAAAAGCGTTCGCTTTGAGTCAGGGTACAACAATGCATCTTTCACAAATATTTGTGTACCCATAGGGAGAACAAGTGTAGCATTTCCGGTGCCTACGATATGAGCATTGCTTCCGGCAATAGTCATGATATTTCCATTTTTCTTAGTCAATGTTTGGAAATATCTAGTCTCCCTTAGTATGGTGTTAGTGGTGCCGCTGTCTACAAGACATATCTCCTTTTCAGCCATGGGTCCCCACAAATGCTATTAAATACCATAATAAGTAGGAATTTTAACATAAAGCATTCATTATAAAAGATAACATTACACAAATCCTGGGAAATCTCACTTGAGTTTGGACCATTTACTACATTACAAATGCTCTCTTGGAGCATGCATGGCCAAGCTAGACAAAATTAAAACTAGTACATGTGGGCATTGCATTGGGTGACTTGACCTCCTTGGGGTTTACTGAGTGTCCCCAAATATGTCACTATCAAGGAGGTAATTTTCACTATTTCCATTAGCGTCGATAATCATGTTATCGCGCACGTGAGCTTCGGGCTCAATGGTGAAGTGAGATTCAGGGCCTTTGCCTTTGCCCTTGCTTTGCTGGTAAAGGTCAACCAGGTGTTTGGGGGTGCGGCATTTGCGAGACCAATGTCCCTTTGCTCCACACCTGAAGCATTCAGTTTGCCCCTCTCCACCATTTCGACCTTACTCCTTCTTGGGCATACCTCTGGCCTTAGGCTTTCCTTTGCCTTTGCCCTTGAACATGGCTCCCTTCTTCCCCTTCCATTGCCTCTTCCCACGGCTCTCCTTTTGGTTGCGAGAACTCTCAGCAATATTAGCATGTGCTTCGAGCACGCCTATCGAGCCGATGGTCGAAAGCGGCGAAATGGTTGTTCATAAGAACTCCATTACATTGTTCATAAACATCAACACCTCTATGAGATCGAGTACTTGGCGTACTTTGAGTTCCGGTATTGTTGTTGCAAGACTATATTTCCGGTGGAAGGTGGACAAGGTTTTCTCAATCATATCCGTGTAATACGTGATCTTACGGCCACGTTGTTAATGTAGACACAATCTTGTGTAAAGCGAATTATACGCCGTCCACGGACTTGAAGTCCCGGCGAAGAGTGATCCAAATGTTGTGCTCTCGGAGCATAATGGACTGTTGTTGGCTAAAGCGATCCTTCAGGGATTGCCATAACACCAACGGATCCTTCTCAGTCAAGTACTCAGACTTCAGGTCTGCGTCAAGATGATGTCGTATGAGATACAACGCATTTGCTTTATCACATTTTGTGCGCTCATCTCTACCCTCCTCAAACGGGGTAATGGTATGATCGAGTTTCATGCCCTCGAGCCTGTTCTCGGCATCAATAGCCCAAGTGAGGTAGTTGCTGCCGTCCACGGCGAGCTTCTCAAAATCCCTCTTTGCAATGTCCGACATGCCTGCACATCCAATGTGTAGGATTAGTGATTTGTCGGACACATGTAATCTTCAGGGATTACTGGTGCATAGTCTTCGTGACATATGCAAAAATTTCTCGTGTAATGCTATAAATATAAATCGTAATAAATAAATCTATGGGATTTAAATGCGAAATATAAATTACAAGAAATAAATTCGCAGAATTTAAATACTGAAAGTAAATTGCGGTAAATAAATTTACGGAATTTAAGTACCAAATTTATATTGCAGTAATTAAGTAAGTAATTACGCAAATAAAGTAAATAAGCATCAATATAAATATTGTGGGCTTCAGGCCACAAATATTCACAAATCCACCGATTTGCGCAGCCCCAAACTTCGTCATGGGCCATCTAAAACCAATCTCGGTGCTCTTTGGTCTGGCGGATCGCCCAATCAACCATGACCGTCTATCTTGATGAATGGCTCAGATCTGATTGGGCTGGTATAAAAGGAGCAGGGCTAAAACCCTAACCCTAATTCTTCCCATCCGTGTAGTAGAGAGGAAAACCGTGGGCGGCGGCGCATGTGAGCCTGTGCGCGGTCGTGCTTGTGGTCCACTGCCGTAAAAGCATGGAACAGTGTGCTCCTCCACACATGCACTGACCAAGCATGACCTTTCCTCATTTTCCATCCTCCTTTTTCTCAGCCACGTCGGAGAAAACGAGAGGAGGAGAGCCGTTGGTCGCATGGCGTTCTACCATGAGTGGACAGGCGAAACTCGCTGCCCCGCGCCGCTCGGCGGCGGTGCGAGACTCATGCTCGCCCGGCGCTTCTTGCGGGCGGCCGTGCATGGGCCTATGCATGCGCCCACGCACGACGACCGCACCCGGCACCCTCACACCGACAATGAGCTCTCGGCCGGCGTTGCGGCCCTCGACAGAGAGCACCCGATGCACGTTAGGGCCGACCGGGGCGCGCCGTGTCGGTGCCGGAGCTGCGCGGCGGGCGGGGCTCGCGATGCCAGCGCACTCCCCGCAGGTCCTTGCTGTAACCGCACGCCGGGGCCCCGACGGAGCGAACCGGAGGTCGGGCAGGGGGCCGGGCTCCGGCCCTGGGGCGGCCGCCGCCGCCGGCCCGGCGGCGGGCGTGGGGCCCAGCACCAGCGGCACACACACGCCGGCCGGGCCATGCCCACGCATCATGCGCCGGCCGGTGGGCGTGGTGGCCGGGCGGTCGACCTTCCGGGGCGCGACATCGCACCCGATCCCGCGATCTGGGGCTGGGAAGCGTCGGTCGGAGCACGGAGCCGTCGTCCGCGGTACATTAGGCCCCCGCCCGCCGCCCTGGCCTTCGGGGCCGGCTCCACAGCTGTTCATGGCCATCGGTCTGCGGTTTCTGGAGATAGGGACCAGATCCACCGCCTTGAGGGCGCTCATGGCGGCCGGCAATGGCGGCGCCTGTCAAGGCTCGCTCGTCCACGCCACAAGTGGCGGCCTATCAAGGCCTGCTCTTCCGCGCTCATGAAAACCAGGCCATTAGAGTTCTTCGCCGGTCATCATCAGGACGACGGGTTTGTTCCTTATGCAGGTAACTTTTAGTGTCCATGCTCATCTTCAGGATGGCTGGATGTGTTCGTGTGTGCTTGTTCTTGATAGTATAGCAGAGAGTAGGAACAAGCTGGTGTATGTAAAGAACTGATTTCTCACCTTCTACCTGTTAGCTCTTATAGAACTCGTGCTGATAACGTGTTAGAAATCAGCTCTTGATATTGTGTGTTAAGAACAACAAGAACACTGCAGGAACGAAGTAGAACACAGGATAGGAGGAGAAGAGTAGCTCTGTTATTTCTTATTACTTCACTGCACTTTACATCAGCCAAGAGTGACCCTCTTTATAGAGGGACAATAAGGATACATACAAATTTGCTACGGTGATGAATCATTGCTGCTACGATTCTCCTCCCCGCTGTACATTAATTGGCCACAATGATGAGTCTGTCATCTCGGTGACTTTTGACTCATTCACAACATATAGAAGGCATTTTCAGAAAAAAAATGCCTCCAAATACTAGAGCTATTTAAGGCATTTTCATAAAACTGCCTCCAATGCTAAAGTTAATAAAGGCATTTTCATAAAAAAATGCCTCAAAAATAATTTTAAAGGCTTTTTCGTAAAAATGCCTTTAAGTAAAAGGAAAATTGAGGCAATTTTTAAAAATGCCTTTAACAAAATGCCTTTAATTCAATGACGTGTTGTAGTGTAAGCCACTCATTGCATTTTTATCTATAATTGTGTAGATTAGGAGGGGCTAAACTTTGTTAGATCTTTATCAAACCAGCCTAAACATGTTTCTGGCTTTGTTAGAGCTTTATCAGCAGAGGCTCAAGGATATGCAATCATTAATGGAGCTATGGAATGATATAAAGAACTCCGAGGACGCTCTTCATGCCCGTAATTAAGTCATGCCTGTTGGAATTCGACAAGGACATCAGCAACATGGAGGATGACACTTTTATGTCAACATGGTTGGCACTACAAAAGTGGCAGCGTGCATCCATCAAGACCGTACTGTCCCGCGGTCTGGTTTGGCTGGAAGTGTATGCTGCTTTGATGAATGAAGAAGTGCCTGCAACCAGTTCAAAACAAGTTTCGACTAAAAACGTAATTTCTTTCGATTCTAGATATGATCTGTTTAATTTTTAGACAAAGCCATACGTTCAGACATTTTTATCTGTTTGTTCGGCAGCTTCATATATGTATCCAGATTGCACTCTTTCTATTTCGGAGTTATTGTGTTTCCGTATACAAATTCCGATAGTTATAACGGGTCTTGCTCATATTTTATTTGATTTAACCATAGAATTTTTTTGCCTATATGACTGAAACGGTCACCGGTCACCGTTACTATCAGATTTCTCCCCCCCCGTCCACAAACTACAGTTACCAGCACATTACCGCCCGTCCACCGTCTGATCCCCTGCTGTGCGCGTTGCACCGTTCGATTCCTCAGCTGTGCACGTTCTCATTCTCTCCTCCCGCGCCCGCCCACCGCCGTCCCCTGCTCGCGCGCCTCCCTGCTACCGCGGGAACCCCGACCGCCATGGCGTGGCTCAGCAGCCCGGATTCCGGAGACGGCGTGGCGGCACTGCCGCCTCAGCTGCCACGACGCAGCCCCACGGCACTGCCACCTCGCTTCGGCCATCTTCCTCGCGGTGTCTTCCCTCGCGGCGTCTGCCTGCTTCGCGCGCAGCAGCGCCGGCCCGCCTCTGGCCATCTCCTCGAGACGCGTCGTCCCCGCGCTCTCCCTGCAGCAACGGTGGCCGCGCCTGCCGCCCGCCGTCGCAGGTACGCACCAAACATCCTCCGCCATCGCTGTCAAAGGTATTCGACCAAATGCCGCTGAGAGCGGTTGTGTTCGTTTCTGCCCAGCCGTGTCCAGGACGATGGTGGGTATTTCTAAAGGGAAGAAGCTCTTCATCTGCGGCGGCATCGCCCAGGACCTTCGCACTGATGGACGTAAGAGACTGTAGCCTGTCGACTCTCCCTGCCTCCTCTAGCCAACGCCGTATTTGTTTCACCGGTCCAGCACAACCTCGCCAAATTCACAACCGTCATCAACAACCACGTCGGATGTGCCAGGGTAAGCAACTCATTCATTTTTCGATACAATTGCCAACAAAGAACAAAAGGCTGCCCGCACCAACTCCACTAGCTTAATGTTCCTGATTATCTGTTGTATCCAAGATCTAGATTAGTGAGTCTTATAATAATTGTATTAACAGCCAGGATATCATCCTTCTGCTGTCCTTTATTATTTTGGGCTATATCCTCCCCCCGCCTAGCCAAAACATATCTGTCCATTACAATGGTTTGAGACTCATAAATCAGTTATGGTACATCGGGTTCACAGTTGACAACCTTCTCACATATTCATGATGCAAATTACATGAGTTTTAGATACTTTTCTCAGTTGTGTTTCCTTGCTTACACTACTACTGATTTGAACTTCCGTGGCGGTTTTTTTGGATTTTCCGTGGCGGGCATTGAAACCGCCACGCAGCTAGGGTCACGGTTAATCGGCGGGTATTTTACAAAAATGGAGGAATCCCGCGGGGAAGAAAGGGTGGGGCTGTTTTTATAGCCCAGCCTTTTCCGTGGCGGGTTTTTAACAATGCCCGCCACGGTTAATCCCTATTAATCGTGGCGGATATTTTATATTTTTACAAAAAACCGCCACGGTTAATCGATTAACCGTGGCGGTTTTTCCCCTGGCCGAGGGGGGGGTGCCAGGCCACCTATTTTCCGTGGCGGTTTCTCAAATGCCGGCCACGAAAAATAAAATCCGAACACCCCGCAAAATCAATCCTGTAGTAGTGTTAGATTAGTACCACTAAGTAGAATTTGGTTCAAATTTGTTTCACATGATTATGTGGATTTCGTTCTCTTCCCATCATGGTTACTGCAATTTGAAACACAATATCTGTAGGTACGTTACTCATTGCCACTAATTTACCACAATGTTTTGTGTATACTGAGCACAAACTACTCATATTTTGCTACAAATTATTCAGTGACATTAGTGCGATTTGTGGGCTGACTCACTTGCTGGATTCCGCTTCCTCTACAAAAATAAGATGATGGATGTCTTCAGATATTCTGCACATAGGTGAGAAAAAATGTACCAATACATTCTTATAGAATGTTATATTGTTATACATGGCCTGTTATTTGTTTACCCTTTTGGAGGGCAGCTAACCATTCCACCTGAAATACACTGAGATTTCCGGAATTTACTAAATTATGTGGTGTCTTGCAGGCAGCCCCATGTGAGTGGCTCTGAAACTCTACCGGCTACGGATTGCACAATGTGCTTCATAAATCCAGAATACATGCAACAAATACATAGGGTCCTTAAACCAGGTTTGGTAAAAGGTTAAACTTGTCTTCACATTTTGCTTTGTTAGCAATCTGGAAAAATTTCCTGACCCAGGTTTTACTGGATCACACGATATATTTAAGAAGATTGTTGCTTTATGCTAGCCACTGTAAAGAAATTTTTTCGCCTCATTTCCTATTTAGGAAGACTGAATTTTCTCCAATCTAACCTGTTGACGTTCCAATCTAACCTGTTGGCATAGCTTTTAGCCATTCCACAATTCCTGGAAAAAAACCCCGTAATTTCATCTCAAAGCTACATTATTTGTAACTCCAATAACTTAAAGCGTCCTGTCCTGTGTACGAAAAGATCGCCACATTTCAGGCCTTGCAGTTTTAGTTCTTCCAACTTTTCCAAGGACACAGAATCAATTCCTGAACCTTTTGGTAAATTCAAATGCAGTTTCAGTACTTCCTTGCCATTGGTATCTGTCCGAAAATGCTAATAACATTGTTGCTTAATGTAAGTCTGTTGACTTCTAATATAGTATCTGATGCATGAAATAGAATATGAAAGGATAGCTAAGCTCAATTTTCATTTGTTATTATTTTGTAGGTCATTATCCACTTACATTCATGATTTCCCCAATGGTATATGGTCATGCTGATAATTGCTGATTGGCTGAGCTGAGCTTAAACAGGTGTCCTTTTTCCCCATAGACAATGCACACCACAATAATGACTATGAATATTATGATGTGTTGGAAGGATTTAGGATCAGTTAGTCAACATGGTGACTCTGCTTACGTCTACAATTCACCTGCAGTTCATTTTACCTTAAATATTCAGGTCAAGCTTCTCCTCGTATGTGGTTCCATATTTTAATAAAAATATGCTATACTAGTCTGCATTTATCTCAAGAAAGATAATGACACCGCTTTTATTGATTCATCTTATGAAACTAACTGTTTACCTAACGGGTCTTCGACAACACGCCGTCGACAAAGAACAGCCAGCTCTAATTATTTACTCGCTAATCTGAGAGACCCTTTCTATTCTATGGCCCCTAATATGCGGCTCACATCTTATAAAGTACTAAATGTAGATGTGGTTTTGGTCTCCTGATGTATGGGTTTGGATCTAAGAAGCGATTGCTGGAGGACCTTGACTGATTTCACTGTCTTTGTAATCAATGGCTACCACCCGACCATCAATTTGAAACAGGTATGGTCTTTTCTGCCCAATATTATTTCCTGCAGCAGGTAGCTTGCAGAATCGTTTGTACTTTCCCCTTCTTTGTTCAAATGCTTTGAATTATTAAGCATGAGTCATGAAATTTATTGGATTCCATCCATTTGGAAAAGGCAAAGCATACAAGAAGAATGAATGCATGAACTTGTGATGCTAAGCTGATTATGCAAATTTAATTTCTGTTTTGATGACCTCTCGTGTGATGATAGGTTTCCAAATTTTGAAGAATAGAGAACTGTTGTTGTGGGGGGCTAAGTAGTTTGGGACAGGAAACCCTGTGCACCATAGAAGATGTTCTGTCCTAAATATTTGTAATTTTCTACATTTTCTTGATTCTTGAATGGTTAGCTTTTGCCTATTATTTTTTCCTGGCTCGGATTGCTATTTAAAATCTGTGCTTATTTTTGTGTACTGGTGTGGTAGTTTTACTGGGTTAATCTTTTTGTTAGATTTCCAAATCTTACACAAGTATATGCATTTAAAGATTTAGATTGGTTATCATTTTTGAGTCTGAAAATGCTTCTGGAGTTCCGTTTGATGTTATGGTTGTGAAGATTGCATAGCTTTCTACATCTAACCTTTGAGAAGGACCATTAAGTTGTGGCATAATCTATTGCATTTTCAGGTCATAGCAACAATAGCTGAAATATTCTGGGATGAAACAAAAGCTAAACACAAGAGACAGCCAGGAACAAGGTCCCAGTTGTCACAACAGTCTCAGCCACAATCAACAGAGGACATCATCTCATTCCTAATGAGACAGACATCCGATGATGTGGATGATCATGTGTGCCTCCTTATTATTCAAAATAATGTTGATGGGCCTGCTTTGCGTGATGCTGAATCATAACAGAGTCTAGCACAGATTTCTTGCTGCCCACAGGTCTGTGTTGTTGCATCAATAGACCATGTTAATGCCCCCTTATATAAGTTCCTTGCTCATGTATTTTTATGCTTCCCTAGTGTCAAAGATATAATAAACTGAAACTACTGTAGTGTTGGACAAGAAGATGGTGCACAAACATTTCAAGTGGAGCTGGTACCATGTCCTGACTTTTGCACCTTACAAAGTCGAAGGGGTGTTCTACCCATTGATCCTAGCTAGTGTCATGGTGGTCACGTCCAAACAACAAAAACTGCTGTCGTTGTTCTCGAGTCGACACCGAATGCAATGCAGTGTTTTCAGTTGCCGCTTAATGTCGGTTGGCAAATGAGGAGGAAGGTGAGTTTGTTGTGTACATGTTTTCTGGAAGAGTTAGAATGTTGCATACCGACCGATACTGAAGTTTCTCTGTTTCTCGGGTATGCCGGTCCAGCGGTTGTATACAAAATGCCGTGGCGCTTTATGCTAAGCGGTCAGGTGACATTGAATTCACACCTGATGGAGTTCAAAGACCATGATCTGGTTAAGATGAGGAAGCACTCTGATGGGCAAGAATGCCTCCGCATTCCTCTTGTTTCTGGTGTACTGGAGAAATTGGTGCAAGAGTTGGCTTGATATTTTGCCTTTGCATGTTTTTCATGGATGAGTTCACTCAAGTATTGTAGTTTTCTGTTGTTACGCTACGTGCGACTGAAGGATCTCCTGTCCTGATTATAGGAAAATGTATGTATTACCATGGAAAGAAACAAGTCAGATGAGCATGCCATTCTATAAAGTACATGAATTATTTATCACTTGGATTCCGGAACTCAAGAACCGTGCCAAAAGGTCTCCTGCATATGCAGCTTAAGCTATCAGCGGAACAGTTAGATTGTCTTTTGTTATATGGCACTAAAATTTGAATTACTTACTTTTCAATTGAATGAGCTATTTATACAATTATTACTTGCAGAGGATTGAATTAATGGTATCGATGTAAAGAATATAATTTCTCCCTTTATTACCAATATCAGTATTACACGTCTACTTGCGAGAGGATTGAATCAATGGTATCGATCTGAATACTGAACCGATCGGGCAATGGTGGTAGGTACTTTTATATGTAGCAAAAAGCAATGGTGGTGGGTGGAATCAATAGTGATGTGATAATTTGGTAGATCCAATGACTAAAAAGAATACTAGCGGATGAGAAAAAAAACCAACAGTCATCTGAAAAAATGTCATTGTTAGGTACTCAGGTGGCGCTTTAACCCAGTAGGTGGATATATCATAGCTGGTTAGAAGCATGAGCGAAAAGTGATATTCTAGCTGCCACTACAAGCTCATAGTTTGAATCGTTAGTGTACGTTATATCACTGTGGGGTGGTGGTTTTACCAGGTAGTGATAGGTATCATAAGTCCATCATCGTGGGGTTATTAGCTTCCTGATAATTTTCTGGATCCTCGTCTTAGCACCCGGCCGTGACTAATAGACATTGTTGCCTCAAGCACACTCAACAAATAAATGATGCTCCGGTAGTGATTACATGTTCTGCCGTAGTGAAACATTGTTGCCTCAAGCAATGGCTGAAGTTTCACCTGATTTGGAGGTCACCTGATTCAGTCATATCCACCCATCTTTTCTTTGCAAGACAAATCAAGTCCAACTTGCCAGATAATAAAGTAATAGAACTACTTCTTTCTACAAGAGCTGGGACTGGGATCATCAGTGATGGATAGAGATACATGCGAATCACAACTGACTAGAAAGCAGAAATGAATAACAACCACTTTCTGGCAGATTTGGGTACCGACGGTCACTTATGACTCAGACCGTCACTTTTATTAGTGGCATATTATATGCTGTGGATCAGGAGGCCATGGGTACGGCGACTCAGCATGGTGACCTTATGATAATCTCTGACTTGAAGATCTTCTCAATTTCCTCCTTTTTTTTTTTTTTTTTTGGGGGTTTTCTAAATCTGAGAAATTCATGGTAAAGGATCAATCTTTTTGAAGATACTGTTGTGAACACACTCACCATTATATTTACCATGTGCCAGCTATGGCTGAAGTTTCACCAGATTTGGAAGTCTTTTCATTGTATTTTTTTTACTTGTCCGCTCCCAAATAATCTTTCAAACCGTTTCTCTGTGCTGATTTTGAAAGTTTTTTTTAAAGAATTCCTGATATGTTTTGATTTCTCCAAGATAGAGAAACTTAGTCCTAAATTGTTTCAAAGGTTCAGGCCCCAAGTTCCAAATTTTACATAGGAAAAATGGCTGAACCCAACTTAGACGTTTGGTGCTTTTTTTGTTGTTCTCGTGTTTTTGTTCATGTGTGTTTTTCACTTACAGTTTCATTCCGAGGCCGGTAATAACTAGCTACTTGTAACTATGTGATCTTGATGATTGTTAAAATACAGGCCCAACTTGGGACATATGCCGCCTTAATTCTTTTGTATAAAGAATTTTCGGTTCATATTCACCGCTTTCACTATTTAGAATTTTGTTAATTAATTGTGCGACACAAATATGATAACAGTTTGATGCATGGCAAAAGGATGCAATGCACGCTTTCTTTATTTAGTAGATATATGCGTGCTTGACAACAAGTCCAAAACCCACAAGTATGATGCAATTATATAATAGATAGTGCACATCTGAGTGCTTGATCTATTGCGTGTATATAAAGAACTCTATAGACTAATGCATTAATCTTGTGCAACTATAGGGACAAGCAGGAGTTTCTCTGTACGATGCACTGTCACCCCAAACGATTCAGTCATATCGATGCCTTTGTTCGCTAATTCCACAGGCAGCTCCCAATTGAAGTGGTAAACAAGATTTGCGAGCATGACTTCGATAGATGAACTTGCAAAACTTATACCCGGGCATATCCTTCGGCCTGCCCCAAATGGCAAGTACTGGAAATCATTTCCCTTGTTGTCCATAGCTACAGCACTACCGCCTTCCATGAACCGCTCAGGAATGAACTCGTCTGCTTTCTCCCAATAGCTAGGATCCCTTGCAAGAGCCCAGCTATTAACAATGGTGCGTGTTCCTGATGGTATCGTGTATCCTTCTATGTTGCAATCAGCCATGGAGAGGTGGGGCAACATAAGAGGTGCTGGCATATGGAGTCGGAGTGTCTCTTTGATGACTGCCTTTAGGTAGGTTAAACCGTTAAGCTCGTCTTCGGTAACGATCTCTTTTCCCTTGGCTATAGTGCTTCTCACCTCGGCTTGTAGCTTGTTCATGAGGCAGGGGTTTTGCATGAGCTGAGCCATCGCATATTCCAGCACTATGAATGATGTATCTGTGCCAGCTTCAAACATGACCTACATATATACGGAGACATATTAAGAATCAGCAACATATATATTTAATTGTATATAACATATATGCGTTGGTGGTAGTTGTGGGTGAGGTCATGTCATTACATACCACAAGCTGCGCCTTAATATGATCTCTCGTCAGGTTGTACACTTTTTGAAGGGAGAGCAGGACATCGATGAAGTCACTCTCTTCCCCATCACGTTCTGACGCTGGCCTGCTTGCATGGTCATCGATGAGCGTATTGAGCAAGTCGTCCCACATCTTGTTCACCTTTTGTGCCTTCGCACACACCATCCTCTTGATGATGTCCAGCTTCACCAGGACCGGGAAGTAGTCCTCTAGGTTGAAGCCCCCTATGAGTGACGAGTTGGCCTCGACGAGCTCCCGGAAAAGTTTATTCCGGCCTCCCTCTCTGAAGAACTTGCCAGACACAGCGTGACATACTATGTCGTTGGCGAAGGAGTTGAGCAGTTCACTCAGGTCGACAGCGGTGCCTGCGGTGGCTGCCTCGCGGATCTTAGCCACCGCCAACCTCACCTGTTGTGAATTATTTAATTTGATGCGATCAGCTTAGTCTACTGATGAGCAATATAATATATCTTAGTGATTGCTGAAATTGACGCATGGTTATTGATTACCTCATGCTCGCGTGCATGGCGGTACGAGCGGACCTTCCTGTTGGTGAGGAGGTGTGTGGTGACGATCTTCTTGACCTGGCGCCAGTGCTCACCGTAGGGCGAGAAGGCAACGTCTGTGGAGCCGTAGAAGAGGATGTCGGTGACCGGGGAGTAGGCCCTGGACGCGAAGTTGTGGTCTTGCGTGCGGAGCACGGCCTGTGCGGCGCTCGGCGAGGAGACGATGAGCGTAGGGACGGCACCGAGGTGGAGGAGCATGAGGCCATCACGGCCATGCTTGGCAGAGAGGTCACGGAGAGAGATGTGCGGTAGGGGGCCGACGAGGTGCAGGTGGCCGATGATGGGGAGCCTGCTGGGAGGCGAAGGCAGCTTGCTCAGCAGTTGTTCTCTGGCTCTTGCGGTGGCCATCGACAGCGTCGTCGTTCCAAAGCGGCGGCGCACTGGGAGGACGAGAAGAGGACAGACGAGCAGGACAGAGAGCACTAGGGCCAACTGTGGTGGCGACTTCGCCTGCAGCAGCTCCTTGTGGTGGCCATGAGCGTGAGCCATATCACAACAGGGAAACAGCGCACTAGGCCCCTGGCTGGATTAGCCTGCTACTGAATTGCGCTGGGCTTCTTTGCCCAGGTGGTCTTTTTATATAGCCAGACCTGGTGATTGCACCAAGAATACGGCATCGTTTTACTCCGTAGTTTATTCAGAAAAGGCTGCAGATAGACATAGAGGACCACGACCCTGAAATACTACTCCCATCCCCGTCTCAAAACAGACTTGCTGTGGTCTTCAAAACTATTAGAAATACAAATGCGATGAAATTTAATCATTGGAAATTATTTAAATACAAATACAATGTAATAACTTTTATATGCATGTGCTCCTGCATATTCCCTGTTTTCAATCTTGATTGATTTACTATGAACAAGTTCAGCGGGCTGTCCCTTCCAGCAGCCTCACAAAAATATATCACTTATCTATCTATATCTATATCTATATCTATTCTATTCTATACTATAAAAGAGCGAACGAATTAGGTAACACATGTCACAACCTGATCCATTAGATTAGACTGATGATCTCATCCGATGGTTCTTAGATATGGACCGACCTTAGGTTACGGGTGTTTCGTTCTCGATGGCTTCTCCAATCTACGCCGCACGCGTAGGCAACAATCGCGCCTCCGAAACGACGTGGGAAATCCCGATACGACGCGAAACCCGACGCTGACTTCCCTCGCGAGACTACCTCACGAGGTAACCCCACGGACGCCGCGCCCCCTCCGCCCAACGCCGCGCGTGCACGCTGCCCTCCCCTCCAGAACTCCCGTGCGGTTGCGTAGGCTGCGGCATTGGAGTCTCATGATCCGTTCCAATGGTTCCATGACGTGCCCTTCCCCATCCCACTGATCCGGCGGCGCAACCAACCAGCGACCACGCAACCTTCCCCACCCCATCGCGCGGCCCAGCCATGGTGGCCCTGCCTCAACCCGACGACAGACGCGTGGCCTGTCCTCAACGTGAAGGAGGATCGGGCAGCAGGAGTGGACAGGCCGGCGGTGAGCATCGTCGTGGACGGGAAGCCAAGGCGCAACTGGCTTCACGGGTCCAGAACAAGCCCAAGCCGCCGTCGGTAATCATGCAGATGTTGTTGTTGCGAGCGCGCTCGGGACTTCGCGTCCCTCTGCGGGATCGGTATCTGCACGCTCGCTGCCTCGAATACTGCTGATCAACATCTGGACAGGAGAGGCCACATCTTACATCCGACATCGCTGGCCTACCCCACGGGAACTCACATCAGATCGGTGTCTGGACAGGGACAACAAGCAGGCAACATCTTTTATCGGCAACCCACGCCATATGCATCCCGAGCCCGCTAATCACCCCCGCCCCGACGGTTTTCGCTGTGCCAGGACAAGAAGCGACAACCCCGACGGTTCACCGGCCGGTTCCCACTTGCCAGAGTAGAATCGCCCACAACAGCCATCACTGCCGAAGCACCGCCGCGTCATGCGAAGGCCCTGGCATACTAGAAGGGCCGCTGGCTGGCGGCGGCGATGGCCGCTGAGTCGGTGTCTCTAGAAGAAAACAATGAAGGCCTGCCGTCGGAGAACAAGGTAATAATAACACTAAATAATTGTATGCGTTTCTTTGCTTGCATGCAACTTCCTTGCGACTGCGCCCAGCTATCAAACACATGCATTGCTTCAGTTGAATTATCAATCAGTTTTTATTTGAATTTGAAGGATCCAATGAATTGATCTAGGCTTCAGTTTTATTAGTGGAGTATGACATAAGTTTGAAGCATCCATTGAGATGTTGAACTTATTTATTTCTCCGTGACTTAAGACATGGCCCAATTATAGATTTTTTCATTGACAAGTTCTGAATATAAATGTACACTAATGAGTTCCACTCAGTGGAAATGCTCTGATAAGATGATAACTATAAGCAAGCTAGAAAATGGCTAATAAAAAGGGCAAATGTTTTTTTAGGCACGTGCGTGCCGCACGTGCTGTTTAACTAGTGTGATATAAAATCTCAATTATAGGTAAAATATGTCCTGATACAAATATAGTAAATGAAGTTTGTGTCAAAAACTTCTGTACCACTATTTTTTTTGAGAATTACACAGTACAACGTAGGCGCTCACAACACGCACGCACACTCACCCCTATATGAACACACGTCACGCAAACCCTACCCCTATGAGCACCTCCGAAGCACTATTTGTGTCTTATATATATACAAGTCTAAACACAGCTTGTAAATCAAGATGGCTATAGATTAAGTTATTCTATGGCCAGTCACATATTAGCCTGACTCAATGTATATATAATATTTGTGATTAGAGGAATGACTGACAGCGCATTGATAGGAGTTCCCAAGTTGATAGTCCCGTGTCAAATTTGATGTCTGAGAAAGACCTTTGTTTTTTGAGAAGTGAGAAAGATAGATGAGTCGCTAGCCGTAGGACGACCCAACCTTAGCTATATGTCCCGTCCAAATTATGAGACGATTTGTACACGTTATATATGTATATATATCTATCTTTGGTAGCATCCATCTTTTCTAAAAAATATTTTGTAGCATCCAATAATCCTTCGATCCAACTGGCCGTCCGGCTAACCAGAACCTCATATATTTGAAAAAAAAAAAAAAAAAACTCATATGGTACTCACTCGTACGTAGCTGTGTGACCACGCTACTAGTCTACTAGTTCATCGTTTAGCTGGCTCCATTCAAGTAAAGATGTGACCCGTGGCCATCCACTCGATCTCATCGTTGGCAAACAGACATCTATATGCGATCGATCGAGATATATGTATGTCTATTCAGAAAAAGGCATCTTTTTTTGTCCATAGTTTATTCAGAAAAAGATCGTTTTCAATGGAATTTTGAGGAGCTTCAGTTCTGGACTTCTCTCATTTCTTGGATAGTAAAGCATTGCCAAACTGAAGAGGAGAGAAACCCTTTTTTTTTTTTAGAAAAGGGCGCAGCCACAAAACGTGGCTTTCTCTGATTTCTCTGGCGTATTAGGTGAAGATGTCTGCAAACATTCCCTACTAAACAGGGTGAAATGCTATATTACAAATATAAACTGTTAGAATCTGATACAACATAAAAGATCATGTTGGCCTCCTCCGCATGACCACATATACCATGGTTAAGAAAGTTTGACAGGTATGAATACCATATGGACATTTATTTTGGGATGAAGGGGGTATGTGTTAAAAAAAAAAAAAAAAAAAAAAGGCTGGAGATCAACAAAAGAACAAGAGCCAGCTAGCGACGAAAGACGAGGTAGATTAGATTCCTATAACCTGGAAGGAGAACTTCTTGCTACTAGTTTAAAACAACATTAGAAAAGCCCGGAGTGGTAGGTAGCTAGGAAAGGAACAGAGCGAGGCCCAGAAGAACGAAGATCCGGCCTGAATTCAAAATCAAAAAGATACGATCCCAGTCGAATCATATTGCTGCCGTGTGGCTTCCTAGCTAGAGGCTGTCCATATATCATATCATATCATATCATATCATATCATATCATGTAATGAAGCTAATTAAATTAGTAGCAAGATTTAACAATGCATATTACAAGGCGTCACTTCATTCGCTCTGCTAAAAAGACTGATACTGACATTCACTAAGGTAATACTTAATGTTACTTTCAAGTTTACAAAACGCCAGCGTTCCTGACTTTTCTGTACTATTGAAATCATGCATCGGCGACCGATTGCTACGCAAATAAAACTAAAAAACGTACGATCGACCGATTAATATATATATATATATATATATACACTGCATCAACTAGCGCATGATATGGCACGACACTTGGAAATTGCTCACATGGGGACGAGCCAAGTGACGACGACGACAAAGCAACATTGCAATTGCAATCAGACGTTAACACGTTCCCGGTTGTCCGGTTCGACCGACGTTACATACGTTGAAGCAGCCGGACCTAACAAGTACTTTTTATTGTTACTAGGGAAAGTGCCCGTCGCGTTGCAACGGGAAAGAAATTAATCTTTTGTTCATTGGAATTATATTGAAAATAATAAAATCATTTGCTTGTGTAATTATTGTATAATCTATTCATTCAATTTATAATTAACAACAAAATTGAGGATTTCTATGTAAAATTAGCTAACACAATAAAATTTAATATGAAATAAAACAAAGTTCATTTCTACACATAGCAACCATCGCCACACGGACGCATTGCTTCATCCCATGACCATCTACCATGCTGCGCGCGCAATGGCGCTGGTGCTACGATTCTTTTCAGGGCTCATCAATCACAGACCGGGAACCTGCACTGCACCAAACCACTGGCAGCAACAGCAGCCAACAGTAGTACTTCTTGGAAGGTTTTGTGCAGAGCCCAAGATAGAATTGGGTAAAAGATACATACGCATGGTGTGTGGATGTACGTGGCTTGACGGATGGAGGGGCGAGGGATCCGATCGACGGTCAGGATGCGATGGATGAGAAGTGCTGGTAGGCATGCAGTACGTAGGCATCCACCATGATCGATCCATGCATGCATGCCAATCAAAAAGCTATGCTAGCTAGCGATCGAGCGATGGAGCCCAGATGGATGATGGATCGAATAGGGCCGCGGGTACCTGCTGCTAGAGCGCGAAGGCCGACGCAGCCGTAGACGGGGTCGCGAAGCCGAGCCTGGGCCTTGTAGCAGATGGGCTGGATCCGGAAGGAGCCGCGGAGCGTGGGCGCCTCTGATCGGTGTCGTACATGGCTAGGGAGCCTGGAGGGGAGCGTATCTGTATTCGAGACGTATTGGAGACCGGCGGACAGGTAGAAAAGGTAGACGGAAATTTTGGGGTCAAGAAATTTTCTCTCTTTATTAGTAGGTATAGATATATACGTGCGTCCTGTTCACCACTGCAGTGCGTGACAACAACTAAAATGAATATATTTAGCACAAACAAACGTAACTCATGACGGCCATAGTTTCAGTGAGTCACTCAACGGCATCACGCATGCATGTTTGCGAAAAAAACTGTGGTCGCCTCTTATCTGAATTCTAAATTTCTAAGAGACATATATATACTAGTATAATGCCCGTGCTAACGCCACGGTTTAAACCAGGTATTGTTCCTAATTTTGATACTTGCTTGTGTATTTCGGTTAAATATAAACATGTAAGTTACATTATAGCTAATTTGTTGATCAAGAATTGAATATCTTGGGGGAGCTTGTCACAACATTCTTTGCTTATTTTTGTCAAGATGACACACACGAATTCCCTCCTTAGTGCGCTTGGTTCCTCGGGCGTGGCGGATAGCAATAATAGATAACTAATTAGTTTATCCCAAGTTTATTGAAACATAGATATACTATACAGACTTACATTATTGATCGGTGGTATTTTTTCTCCATCCCATGACTTCATGAAATTGTACACAAGAAAGCCTTCCAATTTCTTGGACAAGATTCGTTGTTCAAATAAGCACTTTTTTGTGACATAAAACTTATCATATAACTTATTACAAGTGATTACCGGTCTTTATTATGTTGAACCTTTGTTACCCATCTTGAGAAATAATCTCCACCTCAATCCCAAATATTGTTCTTCAAATCAGGATTTGTCGTGAGCCATGGCGAGAGCAAACTTTTTAGCAATATGGTGGAATGTAGGTTTATATAAATCTCTTTGAGCAAACCCCTTGTAGCACGATGTTAGATCTTGAAGTGGATCTAACAAATACACGGATTGGGTTTGCAAGTTCAATATAATTAGAGTGTATAGGTCGCCCTCTCGATAGTATGGCAGTAGAATCTATAAACAAAGCATAGATCGTGAGTGGTAAATTACTTAAAACAAGACTTTTAAATAGGCAACATATGCTATGGAAACCAGTTCTTCCGAAAACCTGTGCAAACCCGCGACAAAAAAGTCATCTAAATTTACGAAATAAATCATACATTTAGATGATATGATGATGCACAATACTGTAAAATATTGTGTCCAAACTCAACTTCGTTTTTGAGATATAAAAATAACAAATTTTTAACAAATCATTGGGCGGTTGTTGCGCCTTGAAATTTGTTATTTTTATATCTCACAAACGGTGGGAGTTTGGACAAGATATTTTGCGAGGATTGTGCATCATCATATCATCTACATGTGTCATTTTTTTCATAAATTTAGATGACTTTTTTGTCGTGGTTTTGCACAGGTTTTCACAGAAACCGGTTTCCATACACTACTACAAATAGACTTCTATTCCGAGGCCATTTTTCGTGGTTACTCTCGAAGTTTTTGTGCCCTGGGTAAAGGGGCTTTACTCCGGGTTGGAGTCTCCAATCGCCGGAGTAGAACCCCCCCACCGCAGCCCAGCCCATCACCACCCATGCGAGCCGGGGACCTCTACTCTAGGTTGTCGATTGAAACCGGGAGTAGAGATCTACTCTGGTGAGGGCACCAACCTGGAGTAAATCTAAACTTCTACTCCCGGTTGGACTTTCGGACATGGATTAGATGTTTTCGACATTCACTTTTACACCCTTCGCCACCATTTTTGCGAAGAAAGGACCTCGAGGATTTTTTTAATGTTTTCAATCCAACCTTAGCGTCATCGGTGAATACGTTTTCCGCTATGAAAATCGTACTTTAGTGGTTTTGGTTACATAAACCCTAATATATACATAACTATTGAAAACAAAAAAAAATATTTTAGGTTTCATAATTTGCATGTGTGCAATAAAGCAAAAAGAAAATTTATGTGTACCATAATTTGCATGTGTGAAAATTTATGTGTACCATAATTTGCATGTGTGCAATAAAGCAATAAAGCAAAAACAACCAAATTTATGCCTGTTTACTGCACAATTGTTTTACTAGACATTAAATAAAGAGAAAAATTTAAAAATAAATCGAAACTGTGTGTAGGAATGGCGGGAATCAAAAATTTCCCCACCTTTGCTCTTGGACGGCAACAACACCGAGTAAAGATGTGACCTTTACTCCGGGTTCGTGAGGGGAGCCAAGAATAGACAGCTTCTACTCCACATGTTCGTGAGAAACCTGGAATAGAAGTCCAGCTATATTTATCACCCGGTCCTTCCCCTTCTTCCCCAACGCATCTCGCGGACGCTGCTGCCCCTCCCAGACTCGTGGTCCTCCTCGACGCGTGCGACGGCGCCCCGGCTCTCCTGCGCGGCCGACGCTCCACCCCGACATCCGCGCCGGCCCCCCTACACCGCCGCTCCCCGACGCGCGGCTCTCCCCAACGCGGTGCCCCTCCCCGACGTACGGCGCGGCACCCCTTCCCCGACGTACGGCGCGGCTGCATCTGGCAGCGGCAGCCCTCCATGGTATGGTATTGCCATTTTTTTTTTGTTTTTCTATTTTCTGTGTAATGAAGTTCCATAGATCTGAAGTTTCCTCCCTAAGTTCCATAGATCGAGGATGTATTGTATTGAATCTCTGATTTTCTTTTGACGCTCCCTAAGCTGAGCTGC
Organism: Hyparrhenia diplandra; assembly: GCA_015847255.1. NCBI lineage: Eukaryota > Viridiplantae > Streptophyta > Magnoliopsida > Poales > Poaceae > Hyparrhenia > Hyparrhenia diplandra. The sequence continues at coordinate 176,657 of JADLZK010006343.1, read as the reverse complement.
ATATTCCTCCACGCAGGCCGAGGATCCATCGGAAGGGGAAGCTATTGTGAGGATCACCTGGTAGCCAACGGCGGAGCATGTTCCATCTACCTTAGGAATGATTGATGTTGTATTGGATTTTTATCAATGAATTTGGCCAAACGTTTGTACAAATGTGTTAGCTTCAACCGTGGCTATGTATCTGGATTTGATGTATTTTTAGATATGTATACTTGATGGATTTTTTAGATATATATGTATATGTATATAGATGGACACATATCGTATGTATATATATGTTGTACTTTAGTTTCATAATACATTTGGTTGTGTTGGTTGTGTATATATATATTATTTGCAGTGCAAAATGTGTAATCGAAAACCTATTTTAAAATCAAAATAAATCAAGATTTGAAATGAAAAGAAAAAGAAAAAAATCTTTACTCCGGGTTGGAAGCACCAACCGGGGAGTAAAAGGTTCCCGCCCCCACGTGCACGGGCAGAGCTTTTACTCCCTGTTGGTGTTTCCAACACGAGTAAAAGGTGCACCTCTATTCCGGGTTCCAAACCCTTTACTCCCCAACCCCCTATTCCGGGTAGCATTACCCGGGTAGAGGGGTTTGGAACCCGGAATAGAAGTCAATCCCCGCACTAGTGATAGCATATGTTGCCTTTTAAATAATACGAGAAAACATAACTTACATTGCTACAATCTTTGATGTTGTATCGCATACCCGGCCAGCAATCAAGTACTTGTTTTAGTTTGCCGCTCATTCCGCCCATTCCCTCCATGGAAACACCTATAGACAATTATATTTTTATAGTAGAGATAATAAATTCATTCATCCACATATTAGTAGAGATGAAGTTACCTTCGCCCACGGATAGTGCACTGCCCCTATTATGGTTGCAGTGCCATTGCCATCATGTGTGTTTTTCCGTGATGTAGTTGGTTGTATATTTTCCTTATTCAATATACTTGATGAGCTTTGGTCTATCTCACTATGTGTTGTTCCTGCCCATTGTTTTGTCAGACTCACCGGTGACTTTATAAATAGGTCGACAAATATATATACAAGTATAAATCATAAATTATACCAGATGTAGTCAAAGCAAAAGAAGTGCTATTCTTTTAAGATTCGGCCTTCTTTCTTGTCCGTAATCGGGCGTTGGTATTCACGTTGTTTCCTCCTCGCCTCTTCCCTTTGTTCGTCGGACATTTCAGCCCGACGATTCTGTCCTTGCCGGGCCTCATCTATACGTTGTGTGTCTTAATATGCAACAGGAATGAATAAGTCACAACCAATGTGCTGAAAAGACATACCTGCGATGTTTGTGATATCTCCTAGTGCAGAGTTTGTTCCTCTCGATGTAGACATCTGTGCCACCAAAAATCACTGTTGTTGCCTCCTGCTGACCGCTCTGTCAGATGTGTCTAATTAGTGGTGAACAACCGTGTCTAATTAGTGGTGAACAACCGTAAAATATCCAGATGCAGGTTTAAATAAAGCACGGCATGGCATGGTCCAGCATGGGCAATTCCCTATAATCCTAGGACGACCGGGATAACACCTTGAGGTGAATTTAGATGCAGGTTTAAATAAAGCAGGGCATGGCATGGAGAAGGACGTGCAAATAGGTACATCCAGCAGGCAGGGCATGCATTCATTAGAATGCTTTCTTTAGGACTGACTGATGATTCGCTATGCAATAATAAGTGCACCTTCTTTTTTGCAGCTAATTATTGTGTTTTACAAGATGCATGCATCTTTGCACCCAATGCCACGGCAATGCAATGCAGGTAGACATCGATCCGTCTGTCGTCCGTGGCTGGAACGAACGAACGAAAGAAGTGGCCGGAAGAGAGAAGGTAGCGATCGAGGAAGAAGACGGAGGAATTGAATTGGATTTGGAGTACCTTGCATCCGAGGGAGCAGAATCGAACGAGTCCGGGAGGCTCCGCAGCAGATCTCGCAGGTGTTGGTGAAGCCCTTGCCGGGCCTGGTCTGCGGCGGCCGTTGAGGAACACGATCTTGGCGCTGTTGATCACGCACGGGACGATGTGCTTGGAGCGATCAACTTTAGGGCATTTTCAAACCTTCTTCGCCGACGGACGATGTGGCTGGACTTCGGTGATCGAGATGAGCACGTGCCAGGCCGGAGACGGATGGAGCAGGGGCTTAAGAAGTTCGCTCCCACACGCCCGCATCCGCGCCGCCCGGATCGAGTGCCAGGGGCGTCGTCGGGATCGAGTGCGGGGCGTCGCGTCGCGATCGCCGCCCGAAGGGCGTGCGTCGCGAGCGCTGGGCGGCACCGCCCGGATCGCGCGAGGAGCGCGTCGCGCCGCCGCCAGAAAACGCGAGGCGGCGGCGGCAGCGGTTCAGAGATTGGATCGGTTTCTTTTATGTTTTCTTCCGTGTTTTTGCCGTGATTCGACCGGTGGTGGTCGTATGAGTGAAACCGCGGGCGCTGGGTTGCATGTGAGAGTGTAAGACCTCTGGACAAACTTTTGAATCCTGGCCCTTGGTTGTGAGATCCGGCCGGATGGTGTTGCTTGTGCCAAAAAATAGAAAAGAAGTGGTGCCTTATAGTAGAGATCACGGTATACACGCTCACCTCTATCCTCTATCTCCCTAACCCTACAACTACAAAGGATCTTCAAAGTACTGAGTTGGTACATCTCTAGAGATAAAGTCATATTGCCAACCATATGGTGAGCATAAACACCTATGTCAAGTCAAGAACTAAAGCCTGTGTAGGCAGGTTGCACTAAAAAGAAACCTAACTAGTTAAGGTACCGCTCAGATTACTGCTGCTTCTATGCTTGCTGCTGTTAAGCCATAGAAAAATAAGAGTCACTTCATAAACGAGCGCACGACGCTAAACGGTGCCCTCGAGGCCTGTAAAAATTAAATCAGAGGCTTTCCTTTGGCGTGCTCGCAGAGGACAGGCACAACACAAACAACTGGTGCTCCACCCTTGCATATACATGGTAACAGTCATGTATGAACGCCTGCATGCTGGGTGACTCAGGCGGCGCCGCTGCTGCCCTCCCCTTCTCTCGCCTCACGGTTGCCTGAGCGAGGTTGTCGGAGGCCCGCGCGAGGATGACGGCAGCGGCCAGGGCCCTCGCGGCTGTGCCTCCAATTGGGAAAGCACTCATGCATCTCCCGTCCGGAAAGTTTGTCATCGTCCGGGAGAAATTAGCGGCGGCAGTGGCGTGGTGGCTCAGATCCACACCAGGGGAAGATGGATCTGGCGGGACAGCATTCGGATGTAGCCACGGTGACAGGGGTCCTGCTTGCATCAGCAGCGGCCGTTCAGCGTCACTGTGGCTCGATCTGGCTTCCCCCGCCAAGATCCATGGCAGAAAGTGGACGGCAGTGTGGTGGCGGCCGTGCATGGCTGTGCGCCTAGGGTCTATGTAGCAAACACGCGTATGTGATGACCCGTTAGACATGTTTGTGATGTGCTTCTGACATAGTGCAATGATACCTCAGGCGGGGGATCCTCTCTCTGCCCTCCCCACCATCGACTTATCAAAAAATGAAAAAGAAAAACAAGAGAGATGATGGATGGGTCGCGGGTAATAATGGAACAGGTGGATGGATGATGGGGCATGGTGAGCTAGCTTCCTTTCTTAAGAAGAATGTGAAGCTAGCCTTTCTTGGCTTTTAGTTTAACCTACTCTGCCTGACTGCCTGTGCAAGAAAGGAAAAATAGTAGAGAGGATCAAATGAAGGGCAAACAGAACTCCCAGTGCTTGGTGTGTGATCATTAATAATCTTGTTATGTTAAATTATCTTATTAAGCTACTATAGCTAAGAAAGAACCTTTAATTTGTGATAAAAGAAGGTCTAGGAAAACTCCATCGCTCGCTGTCCTCTCACTTAGCTACCCTTGTGCTTGTTATTAGAGTGCAACTTCTTTTGTGTCACACTAGTTATTACTAGAAAATATGCCCGTGCGTTGCTACGGGTGAATAATACATTTTAAACTTCATAACTTTTTATCTAGCAGTCTTGTAAATTATTTATACACAAGGGCGGATATGGTGGAAAATTGCACATCAGCTATTCAAAATATAGTAAACCTCCCTACGCTCTTGGTTGTAATGTAGAGCTTGGGGCACTGGCTTTCACATTCTTCCCTCGCCATATGTGAGTGACAAAATCAAAATTACTTAGTCTCCCTTCACACCGACTTTGCCCAACCATCTTCGTTGCAATGCTTAACCATATCAAAATCAAGATTGCTAGCTTTTGAATTCAATGACATCGAACACCATCCAACCACATTGCAGCGCCGATTGCCCAGTGGTCACGGATGACCACCCCGCCAAGCCCGTAGATGAACTTCGCCGGTCGAAAGAAGCATCGGTGTTGACCTCAAACTATCCTCGCACCGGCTTTGCTGGTTTCGCCCGGCGTCTTCAAGGAGGCCAAGTCCTCCAGCAAGATAGAGAAATACCTAGCGAGGCCCCTGGTTCCCCGAACCTTGCGACCATAGTGACGATTATTCCACCCAGACCACAAATGACCAGGCACCGCAGACCGGTCAGGCAGCCACCGTGGATGTGGAGGAGCAAATATTGGCCCGAAAAATGTTCGTCATCCAAGAATACGGATGTAAGTTCGGGGCCGCCATGCCCATCAGTTTGGTTAGATATAATATTAAATAAAAAACAAAGAGTGGTGAAAGGACTTAGCGTAGGATATGTACGAGATAATTTTTTGGAAAGTTAAGGAAGCGATGGCGCTAGGACGTCCGATGGAATTTGTTTCCATCGGACGCCCCGGCCCGGCCCACCTTTATTAAATAGCAGTGGCTCTGTAGCATCCTAAAAAGCCCCGTCGTGCCGGCTGCTTTTCCGCCGCGCGCCAGCCCCGCACCACAGCTCCGCGCTCTGGCACCTCCCCTCGACACTGCAGAGCAGCAGAGCATCATCCGAACGCACAGCAGCCCTGTTCTTCGTCTCGCTCCTCCTCCGCCCCAGGAACGCGCCACTGCACCCCCCTGCCCTGTTCTACGTCCTCGCCCTCCTCCGCCCCAGGAACGCGCCACTGCACCCCCTGCCCTGTTCTACGCCTCGCTCCTCCATCCCAGGAACGCGCCACTGCACCCCCCATGCATAGGTCTGCTCCGCCCAATCTGATCGGACCCAAGCAACTCCGCAACATCGAAAATAACTACTGAAACATTGAAAACATCCACTGCAACATTGGAAACAAAACTACAACACTGGAAGAAGTTATTTGCAACATTGAAAAAAACAACTAATGCAACAACAAAAAATGATGTTGCAACTACTAATATCTCAAGAACTACGATTCAACACTGAAGAAGTTATTTGCAACATTGAAAAACACCTAATGCAACAACAAAAAAATTGATGTTGCAACTACTAATATCTCAAGAACTACGATTCAACACTGGAAGAAGTTATTTGCAACATTGAAAAAACACCTAATGCAACAACAACAAAAAATGATGTTGCAACTACTAATATCTCAAGAACTACGATTGCAACAGCATAAAAAAAACACATCTGTTGCAACAACCAAACAAATACGATTGCAACATTCAAAGTCATCTGTTGCAACATCAAAAACAAACCATTCCGCCGGGCTACGCTCTCACCATCTTCAACCGCATGACATCCAAGACCCAGGGCCTGCGTCTCCCCGCGGCGCCAGCCTCATGGACAGCCCGTGCGCGGCGTGCCACCGCGGCTGCCGATGTCATCTTCCTCATGGTCGGCTTCCTCCGACGTCCCCTCCCACCGCCCTCGATCCATCCACCGGCGCCCTCTCGGGCTCGCCCCGAGCGGCATCCTCGTCGACATGACCACCGGAAGAGGCAGCACGGGCCGCCCCATCTCTGCCACCGCCCCATCGTCGCGGGAGCAGGGGAAGGGCGCCTAAGATCCGCGGAGCCATGGCCGCGCCTTCGAGATCCCGCCTCCGTCTCCGTGCGGCGCCGGGCGGAGGGCTAGCTGGGGAGGAGGGCGCCGGCCTACATCGGGGATGAGGGCACCACCTCGCGGCGCGCCGCTGCCTGCTCGGCCGTCGACGCCCCCATCTCCAGCGGCGACCGAGGGGCCCACGACGCCACCCTCTCCATCTTCGCGGGCGGCGATGCCGCCGTCGTTGCTCTCCTGGTGCCGCTCTTCAAGCTCATGGGAAACACGCTGTACATGGGCAGGCCCGGCGCGGGGACGGCATCAAGGAGGTTGAGTAGCAGGGATGAGCAGCAGCGATGGTCCCCCGACGAGACTCAGCTCTGGACGGGAAAACAAAATCGAGAAACAAATGAACGAGAAGGAACCACGTCCGTCCGCTAGAAAAAGCCGCGTGGCGGCCGACAGGTAATCAATGGGCCGGTTAAAACTAGTAGGGCCCATCGGAAGCGGTGGGACGGCCGAACGAGAGCATTACCGAAAGAGAAAGTAAATGGAAAGAATTATTTAGATCTTATTGTTAGGAATCCGTATTGTTTTCAACTCTGGGTTTGGAATTGTTCTCAACTCTGTGTTTCGAGTTAGTTTTGGACACAAACTCTGTGTTTGGAATTTATTTGGACTCTACGTATGCATAGTCTGATTGGACTTTTATTTACGGAATACGGACTCGGACCGAAACATACTAACCCAAACATACTAAACTACTGGAACAATATCGAATCTTATCTTGGCGAGGCTGGACCAAGGTTTTCTAGAAGGCTGGACCAAGGTTGGGGTGGACGACGGAAATTTTCTCGTTTTATTAGTAGGTATAGATATATCGTTACCCCAACAAGAATATGGTTTGCTAATTGATATATAGTCAAGTCAACATATTTTTTCAATATTCTTAGCCACCACATTCCCTCTAGATAAATATTATACTCTGGAATAATCTCGGTTCATGTGCTATGGCAGTATTCTGTGCGCTTGAAAAATTTGGGCATAAGAAATATCAACAATCGCCAGTTTGCTATGAACTATCGTGAAAATCATTTTCGCCGCCAAATTTGTGTCATGAACACGGTAGCCCCTCCCAACAAGGATCCGCCATCGGCGGTGCCGAAGATGACCCCCCGGCATCATGGCAGCCCTCAGTGCGGACTAACGTGAATGGCAGCAGGCACACACGACACGTGTATTTTTTTATAGAAAAAAATTTGGTTTTCATCGTCGGTTTCAAAAGGGTGCTAACGAAGGTGAACATCACTGCCCACTTTCACCACTGAATGATGGCGATTTCTGAGCCAATGGTGATAATGGCGGTGTTTAGAGCCCCAACTTTCCTCCAAAATTTCCTGCATTCCCATCACATCCCATCACATCGAAACATTTAATGCACCCAAAAACGCTTGCCGGCCAGTATAAAATTTAGGTAATTAAAAAAACTAATTGCACAGTTTAAATGTACATTGCGAGACGATTCTTTTGAGCCTAGTTATGTCATGGTAGGATAATATTTACCACTAACAAAACGAAACGTGCTTCGATCTTTTTCAGATGCGCTACAGTGCAAAATTTGGCACGAAATTTTTTTTGGCAGCCCCGAATTCGGGGATCTAAACACAGCCAATGTTGGTGCAGTAGTGAAACCAAGAAAAAAAAAGAAATAACTGTGCTTGTCGGCCAACGAAGGAAAGCAGGCCGGGCTATAGTTGATTTGCTGGGACAAAATCACGTCATAGGTGTGGAAATCTCCACAGCACGACAAGTATGTTTTCATCAGATTCCAGATTGATTTATGTATATATATGTACACTATTTGTTACCATTAATAAACAGAGTCTAGTTCACTTCACCGTGTGTGTGTGTGTGTGTGTATATATATATATATATATATATATATATATATGGTGTGTGCATTGTTTTTTTTATGGAAACAGGAGGGTGCAAGCCCCTACTGTGTTTTTATTGAAATAAACAGAGTTCTTACAACAAGGCTCATGAAACAAAAGAAAATCATAAGAATTACATATAAGCTTCTATCCATTGAGTAATGTGCGGTAAATAATTCTTCTTTGCTCTAAGAATAATCTGAGCAAACTCTGCCTTGAAGTGCCTCTTAGCATTTGGAATCGAAGGCTGAATATTTCTGAAAATGGAATCATTTCTTACTGCCCAGAAAGCCCAACACATGGATATGCTGACTTCCATGAAGAAAGGGACAGCCAACTGATTTCTGAAGGAGGTGACTATTTGGAGAGGATCATTAACACTTGTATGTTTAAAAACCCAAAGTTGCCCAACAATTGATTGCAAAAGGACATTCTAAGAAAAGATGCAGAAGAGTTCTTCAGTGCCAGTGCTGCAGATGGCACAATCATAGGAGTCCTGTTAACAGATTACTTGGTACGGGGATTACAGCAGATTCTCGCCGCAGCGATGAAGGATTGGGGAGGAAGAAGAAGGAGTTCTATTACAATTTGAATTCATCTGTCGATAGATGCCTCTCCCTGTTTCCTACTCGGTTCTTAGGGCATGTACAACCCAGGGGCGGGTCGTCTGTATAACCTCAATTTATCATACGCACAAAATGCATAGACAGTTCATACAACCCACGCACGTAGAGTCCGTCTATAAGCTATTTAATGCTTTGCATGGAGTTTAAGATCAACTACAAATGTATTTGTGTATATCATTGTGTGGCTATTTGATAGAATAATATGAATGTAAAATAATAGCATGATTACAATATTTTTTAGAAAACATTAATATAATAATTATATTATATTATACTAGTGGAGTACAATCACGTTCACATTCACATAGTGGAGCATCAGTGGGATATTCAGGTAGCATTCAGTAACATTCATATAGCAGTTAACAAGTACCAGGCACCATTCAGGTAGCATTCCGTAACATTCAGATAGTAGTTCAGTAGCTAAACAGGTACCAGGTAACATCAGTAGCTCAACACGTAACATTCAGGCATCCTAACTTCACTTCACACACACCGAAGCAGTTCACTAACATTCAGATACCACTCCAGCTTGGTTAACCGAACTCCAGCAAGGTCCACCTGTGCACAAATAGAAGGGTGAGCCAAATTACATCTCGAATAGAAAACTGAAATGATAATTCACAGGCATATATGACACAAGCAGAATTACTAACACTAGTGACAGATTCATCTTCTCTGGTGCAGCCAATGAACCCACTTCTGTTTTTGGCTCAAAGGATCAAGAACCAAGAACTCGGCTAAAGTTGTTGCCAATATCAAATTGTTGCCATTCAGAAAAATTAATTCAGTTTGCAGTATCTAAAATTCAGTTTCAGTTTGCGCAGCTAAAAATACTTGCAGTTTCAGTTTGCACAGCTAAAAATACTTGCATCTAAATAGTACTGATGGACAAATACTTGCAGTTTCGATGGACAAATACTTGCAGGTACCACTGATGGACAAATAGTACTGCAGATTCACATTCAGATAGAACTAGCAGGTTCAAATGCAAGAAAAAAAAATAGCAGGTTCAGATTCAGAAAAAAATATTTGACAGATTCAGTAGACAGTAGACCAATCATTGATACTAAATCCAAATGAAAATGTACTGCTAGCTACCATTGACATGAATCTGTCCACACTTGAACTAGTACATAATTTTCAGAGTGGCATTTGTTCTCAATATACCACAAATTACTGCCGTGGTATGCAGGTATAATTTAGAACTGCTGGAAGTGAGTCAATACCATGATCCAGGAGAAGAGAGATCACCGCCGGTCCCATCAAACCAAGCTGGAGACGTTGAAGTAGAGAACGGAAATCCTCCACTGGAAGGCATCGTCGCTGCTGAGCCTGGGGTGGCCGTCGCCGCCGTCAAGCCGGTACGGCCTGGGGTGGCCCTCGCCGCCGCCGTCAAGCCACCGCCACCTAGGGTACGGCCTGGGGTAGCCGCCGCCGTCGTCAAGGATCCCTTCTTCTTCCTGCCTCCAGCCGACGTCGACATCTTGGGTGTGAAATCGGAGAGAGGAGAGTGCGAGTTGGACATGGATGAGGCAGATTGGGGAAGTGACGGACCTGGAGAAATATGGCGGGTGGAGATGGATTTGGCGCGTAGAACTCCCGCGCGCGCCTGCTTACGCGCGCCATCGCCTGTTGCCGCGCGGGATCCCAGCTTTGCCGTCGTCTCGAGTAGACGAACCGTACAACGGTGCCGTGGTCGTCTACTCAGCCTCGGAGAACGGGACGGAGCCGTCGACTCGCGAGACGACGGAGCGCCCGTCGACTCCGCTCGCTGGGGGGTTTTCTGTAAAACATCCATCACAAAGACGGGATAAAGACGCCCGTTGTACGTGCCCTTATACTCAGGCTCCCCATTCCGGTCCTACGATCCTTGGGTTGGGCCGAGCCACCGTCGTGGGCCGCCGTGGGCTTGCTGGCGAGGCCAACTCCTCTTGATCTCCTAGGCCGAAGCCATCTTGAGCAGCAGCAGATGGAGCACTGCTAACAAGTCCAGAGCCATATGCTTTCTTCTTATCAAATTTCTTGTACTGCGAATTGGCTTGTAGTCCGGTGGTAGGACAGTCCAGGTGGGACGCTACCCACCAGGGGTTCAAATCCTGGTGCTCGCACCTTTTCTTGGGATTTTCCCAGGATTTACCGGCGTTGTGCATTAAGTGGTAGCGGCGTTCCCATCGACGACGGCGCCTATGGTGACTTCGAGAATCTCCAGATCTGCCGGCCGCCCAGTCCCGGAGGTGCTCATAGGGGTAGGGTTTGCGTCGTGTGTTCATAGGGATGAGTGTGCGTGCGTGTGTGAGTGTCTGCGTTGTCTTGTGTAATTCTCAAAAAAAAAATCAAATTTCTTGTACTTATCCTATCTTTCATCAGTAGCCAAAAGAGAAAACCTTTCTTTTATTTTGACTGCAACTCTTCCGAAGCCTTGAATATGCTGGATGAACTTGCCTCCTTCCAATTAGATGAGCATAAGCTTTCTGGTGTGTGCATTGTGCTCGTGGCGGCTCGTGCAATCGATGCATCGATGATATATATAATATAATATATATGTGTACAGTATAGAGGAGACTGCAGATGATTCAGTTACATAGAGGACCTGCGACACGTCCTCAGCAGCTTGCATATGTACGTGACGACGACTAGCAGCAGGTACATACATAAGCTGTTCGTATGCAGTAGTGAATCATCTGCAGATGACTCAGTCACATATATACAGGACCTGCGAGTGAGTGCAATCGATATAGATGGATCGATATATACTAGCAAGGAGACTGCAGATGACTCAGTCACACCAACCAGCGACCTCATCAGCTTGTATGGAGTATTGACGACTAGCTCCAGTAGCATCAGCACAAGGAACGAAGCTTGGGAACAAGCATGAGCTTCTCCTTTCGACGCACCGTCAGTCCGAACACCTCTCTCATGTCAACATCCTTCTCCTCCATGCCCATGGGCAGCTGCCAGTCAAAGCAGTACACGAGGTTTGCTAGCATGATCTCAACAGTAGCCATGCCAAAGTTGAGGCCAGGGCAGATCCTTCGTCCAGCTCCAAACGGCAGGAACTGGAAGTGGTTCCCTTTGAAGTCGATGCCCGCAGCACTTCCACCATCCATGAACCTCTCCGGCCTGAACTCCTCTGGGTTCTCCCATGACTCTGGGTCTCTGCCGACAGCCCACACGTTGATGATGACCCGAGTGCCGGAGGGGATGTAGTAGCCATCGACGGTGCAGTTCGACATGGAGAGGTGAGGGAGGAGGAGCGGAGCTGGTGGGTGCAACCTCAGTGTTTCCTTCACGACGGCTCTTATGTAGGGCATGTTGGCTAGGTCCTCTTCCTCCACCGTTTCTTGTCCTTCTGGTGTGTGCCTCCGGACTTGTTCTTTTAGCTTGGCCATCTGATGTGGGTTGCGCATCAGCTCGGCCATGGCGAGCTCCAGGACCAAGGATGACGTGTCTGTGCCTGCAGCAAACATGTCCTGTATAAATATGTACGTTTGTTAGTCATCGTTTAAGGAAACAAATGTATATAGATTGGGCATATATATTGGGTGGCGGACTAGGTTAGTCACTCACCATCAGGATAGCCTTAACATGATCTCTACTCAAACCATACTCGTTCTGGACGGAGAGCAACACATCGGTGAAGTCACCTCTGTCGTCATGGCGATGCATAGAGTCTCTTCTCTCATGGTCGCTCAGTATGGTTTCAAGCACCTCGTCCCATCTCTTGTGTGTCTGCTGGGCCCCCTGTTGGGCAGAAACCTCCTGCTAAGGAAACCTAATGACCTCGCCAGCCCAGGGAAGTAGTCTTCTAGGCTGAAACCTCCAAACAAAGCAGAGTTGGCCTCCACCAGCTCCCGGAAGAGCTTGTTCCGGCCTTCTGCCCTGAAGAACTTGCCTGACACGGCGCGGCTCACGATGTCGTTGGCGAACGTGTTCATCATCATGCTCATGTCCACAGCCGTGCCCGCGGTCGCTGCCTCCCCTATCTTGTCCATCACTAGGCTCACCTATATACGATTACAAATATGCATGGTTATGGACGATTTTGTTTATGTGTGTTGCATATACATACATATAGTTGTCACTTACCTCTTCTTTGCGGGCACGGCAGTATGAGTTCACCTTCTTGACGCTCAAGAGGTGCGTGGTGACGAGCTTCCTGATCTGCCGCCAATGCTCGCCGTAGGGGGAGAGGGCGATGTCAGACGACCCGTACAAGAGGTCGTCGCTGAGGGTGGATGCGGGCCGTGACGCGAAAACGTGGTCGTGCGTGCGCATGATCGCCTCCGCAGCCCGCAGGGATGACGAAATGAGGGTGGGGACAGAGCCAAGGCGGAGGAACATCAGGCCGTTGAAGGAGCCATGCTTGGCGGCGAGGTCACGGAGGGACACATGCGGGTGCTCGCCGACGAGGTGCAGGTGGCCAATGATAGGCAGCCCCGGAGGCGATGGCGGGAGCTGCACCTTGTTCTCGCCACCGTCGTTGCAGCAGCTGCTGCCACCACGGCGGCTTGGCCGCTGGGAAGCGTAGTGCAGCAGGAGCAGGAGTGGAACGACGAGCAACAGTAGCCATTGTGCTACAGCTACAGGTGTGGTCGCGTCCGTCAGCAGGAGCAGGGGACTCATGGTTGCTAGCAGCCTGGCTCAGTTTGTGTGTGTGTGTGTGCGCTGGCGTTTTGTGACTTCCTGCTATGAAAGATGGCTGCCTAGGCCTTTGGAGCCTGCTATATATATAGAACGTACGTTTTGGCAAGACGTATGAGTAGATTAGCTTGTGCATGCATCATGGAAAGTTGGATATATAAAGATGGTGAGACGCTAAATAAGGTCTCCTCCAAGATATCTTTTATTCTTTTAGAATTGTAATACAGCCGCAAGCACTCTTACATATAAGGACATACCCCTATGAGCTCTTTTGAAAGACCGAGACGGGCTTAACAAGCATCAAAATTGACGAAGTCACCATTGATACATCATCAATCACATACGTCTCGGTGTCGACATACATGTGGCCTACCACTGAAAGAACAACACTAACTACTGAACCCGAATAAAATGGAAGCACACCTATGTAAAGCTAAGAACTTGAACCTAGTGAATAGGTTCCACACTACAAGTAACCCAACCTTATCTCAGTTCGCTATCTTAATTTGGAGTATCTCCCTCTCTTAGCTTCTTACATGTGAGATTTTTTTTTCTTCGAAATCACGCCTGTGTGTGTATTGCTTTAAGGGAAAAAAGAGTTTTGATATACGACCAAACGCGACCAAAGCGAGCTGCCATAGATCGCGAGAGGTAAACACACGACAAGGATCACCGGCTTGAACGGTGCAGCTGGAGACGCGTTACTAACTAGAAAACGATTTTGCGACTAGAGAAAAGACGTGCACGCTAAGGCACGAAGACGAACAGCGCGCAGGCTTGGTGTAGCCGGCCGCAATCCACTCCTCTCCATCTGCGTCGTCGTCCGCCGCACGCCGTCAAACGTTCTGCTTACATGTGAGATTCATCCTTATCTATTCTTCTTTGTTTTTTATCTCTCTCACATCCCACTTCCTTTGCATGCATGCATGTAATTTTTTCGGTGTCCTTGGGGTCTCACGTCTACATCGCAATTTTCTTCCATAGTTGCCGTCGTCGTTGCAAGCAGCCGACACGTAGAAAAGAGGGGCGCGAAGAAAGAGATAAGGGCCGAGTAAGAAAACATTTTTTTATGTGTGTAACAACGACATTCTAGGTAATTATTAATAAGTATCTGTGCCTATTGCAATATATATTGTGAAAAAATATATATGTGGTCATAAATGGGTTGTTGGATCGTAAAACTTGAGGATATAGTGGGCTGAGTGTGCCGCTGGTAATTCCTAACTCGATCGTTATCAACACTATAGTGCGTTGTGCCTTGGTAAACAAGAAGTGGTATATATACATGTGCATTGCATTGTTAAACGATAAATGGTGGGAACACACATAAGAGATAGCATCTACAACATGTACCTCAACAGGGATCATATCCTAGTCTTTTGTGCCTCGTAAGGGCATGACCAAAAACTCGTAACACGCTAGCTCGCTCGTTAACGGCTCGGCTCGCTCAACTTGTTTTATAATGAGCTAGCTTATTTTTTTAATGAGTCAGCTAATTTTATAACGAGCCAGCTCAAGGCTGGCTCGCGAGCTGCTCATGAGCCATAACGAGCCATGATGAATAATGAATATTGTATGAATCAATGGAGTCGATCAACGAGAGGACGATGGATCATGGTCATAAACGATAGCATACATATATTTCCTATTGCAAAATTCATACACTACTACAGAATTGTACATTACTGCCGGGTCCAAAACCCCCTTCACTGCCGGAAAATGAACCGACAGTAGGGAAGGGGCGGTGATGACACATCTGTATCACTACCGGTCCTTTTACCCGTCAGTGTTGTGCTTTAAAAAAAACAAAAATAAATAATAAGCATGCAGGCGCCGCAGCCACCTGACATGCTGACCTGCCATGCTAATCCACAAATCAAACATAAAAATCATACATCAGGATGGATTCATACAATAAATTAGGCTACCACCAGAGTTCATCCAAATGAATCTCATTTACAAATCTTCGTACAGTACAGACAAAGAAGAAGAGTTCACACATCACAAAATCAACTCATTTACAATCTAAGGCTACTACCCCTTGCTGCTCCAATACCAGATTTGGGGAAGAAACTCATTTACAATCTGAGGCTGCCCCTTGTTGCTCCAATGCCAGATCTGGGGAGAGAGAGTATTGTGTGAGAGAGGAGAAAAGCAATGGGAATGGGAGATTGTTGGGTATTGATAGAATTCTGCGAGGATGAAGAAGTCTTCGGTCGTCGGGGTAGCGTCGCTCGCGTCGGCCTCCACGGTTGCCCACCCGTGGTCGCTGCTGCCGAAGTAGCCCGCACTCACGCCATCCGCCGGGTCACCCGCCGAGGTAGGCCGCACTCGTGCCGTCCGCCGGGGTCGCCCGTGCTCGCGCCCTCCGTCGGGATCACCCGCCCTCGCACCGTCCACCGGGGTTGGGGTCACCGACGAGGTAGTGGGGGGGGGCGATGAAGATGCATGCGGGGATGGGCTAGCAACGCAGCGCATGCGGGGGGCAGCGGCGGTGGCGCAGCGCATGCGGCAAGGGAGCGAAGCGGCGGCACAGCGCATGCGGAGCGGCGCGACGGAGATGCATGCGGGGGGAGGAGCTGGGGGGGTGGAGTGAGAGGCAGCGATGAAGTCACGGGTGGAGATAAGGTGTGGGCAGAGAGAGTGTGGAACACGAACGTGAGCCTGGACCTAAGGCCTTGTTTAGATTGCTAAAAACTAGCAAAAATAACTGTTCCAACTCCTGTAGTACTCCTGTAGCACTTTCGTTTGTTTGTGGTAAATATTGTCCAATCATGGACTAACTAGGCTCAAAAGATTCGTCTCGTGATGTACAATAGAACTGTGTGATTAGTTACTTTTACCTACATTTCATACTCGAACATATGTCTTTTGGTGTATTTAATGTGATGTGATGGGAGAGAGTGGAAAAACTTGGAAGTTTTGGTTAGAAATTTTAGCAATCTAAACAAGGCCTAACTAGATTGAACAAAAAATTTGGGTCCGGATTTTAAATCGCTGCCAGTGTGGCTAATAAAACCGACAGTGGACGGATATCACTTTGTCGATTTTTGTATATCGACCGAGAGTGATGTGAATTTGCACTGGATCTTGGCCAGTCTCAACTATTTTCAGATTTTGGACCCACGAAAGGGTCTTCACTGTCGATTTTTAATTCCGGTAGTGACGGGGCTGCAGTGATGTACGAATCTGTAGTAGTGATATGTATTTTGTTTATTTCATTTTATATATGCATGTGATGTGTTTTTTGCTGATTTGGAGTTATAATATTTGTGCATATGTGTTTTGTGCTTTGGCTCATGAGCCAAACGTAATGAGCCGAGCCGAGCAAGCTTTCTGGCTCGTTTGTATCCCCCACTCATGCCCTGGTGCTTGCCTCCCTCGTCCTGCCATCCCAAGTTCTCCTCAGCTCGCATTCCATATGCTCAAAGCTTAGTTGATTAGAACTACGGTGGATATGACCGAATGAAGAGTGGGTCTCATATGCAAGCGTCACTAGAATAGGTTTGAGGGCTCCGCGGGAATAGATACAAACAAAACGTACTACCCTTGAGAGTAAGGAAACGATCAAATGAAAAGTTGGGGGCCAAATTTGAAGGCCCTTGATGTAGTTTGTTTAATGATGATATAAGAACTTATGGAAAAATTTCAAATTATTCCCACACAGTTTGTCCTATGTAGTCTAGATATAACCTCCTAAACTAATTAACAATTAGTTCTATTACCTCCAGCTATTTAATGATGTTGGTCCAGTTTACTTACCAAGATTTGTTGCTTTTGCTTTTCTATATAAATGTTGAGTTTTAATATCATGTTTTTGTGAGGTTATGTTAAAAATGATGTCACAGATTGTACATCTTAATTTATGTTAAAAATATACCATAAAATTAATGTTATTATTTTGATAGGTTAGAAGATCTATTTGCTTGGACTTTTTTCCTGTAAATTTATTTAATTTAGGTCCATTTGATTGCTTCACTACTACACAACCGACCTTTACTCTCGAGCCCAAAAACGGTTACTCCCGGTTCGAAATTGAACGGGGAGTAAAGGTACTTTTATTCCCGGTTCGAATCCCCAACGAGGGAGTAAAAGGCCGCGGGTGCGCCGCCCCCTCGCCCCAGGACCTTTATTCCCGGTTGGGGACTCCAACCGGGAATAAAAAGCTAGCCCTTTACTCCCCGTTCTTCACATAAACCGGGAATAAAGCTTTACTCCCCGTTCTTCACCCAAACCGGGAATAAAGGTAGACCTTTACTCCCGCTTCTCCACCCAAACCAGGAATAGAAGTTTTTACGCGCATTTTTTTGTTCACACCCTTCAATCTTCATTTTTGTCCAAACCACCTCGATGATTTTAAATGTTCTCAATCCAACCTTAGCGTAATCAATGATTACGTTTTCAACTATGGAAATCGTACTTGATTGGAAATCGTAGCTTCGAGCTACTTTTTGGACCCCTAGGTGGCTTCAAATCGAAAAGTCTTGAACACCACGTTTGTTTAACTCTTCAAGACCTACACTCTGTATATTGGACATTTTTGGATTTTCCAGATTTTGAACCATCGAAATTTTGAATTTCAAAAAATTTAAAGAATTTTTAGTTTTTCGAACCCTAAATGTTTTTAAAATAAAAAGTCACGAATACCAAAAAATTCATAACTCATCGAGATCTACAAAGTTTATTTAGGTCATTTTTGCATTTGAGAAAGCGTTTGGAAAGTATAGTTGTAAATTGACGATTGTCTCGAGTAGTTCCATAAACTCTCTCTTAGATTCCTGATTTTGTGACTAGTGTTTCCAAACACTTTCTCAAACATAAAAATGTCCTATATAAACATTTTAGATCTTGATGAGTGTTAACACGTTTGTATTCAAAAGTTTTTCGAACGAGGTCATTTCGTGCTCCGTTTGACCAGGTTTGACCAAGTCAAAATTTTCAATTTTAAAGTGAAGAGAGCTTCGAGCTACTTTTCAGACCCCTAGGTGGCTTCAAATCAAAAAGTCTTGAATACCACGTTTGTTTAGCTCTTCAAGATCTACACTCTGTATATTGGATATTTTTGGATTTTCCAGATTTTGAACCATCTAAATTTTGAATTTCCAAAAATTTAAAGAATTTTTAGTTTTTCGAACTCTAAATGTTTTTAAAATAAAAAGTCATGAATACCAAAAATTCATAACTCATCGAGATCTATAAAGTTTATTTAGGTCATTTTGCATTTGAGAAAGTGTTTGGAAAGTATAGTTGTAAATTGACGATTGTCTGTAGTAGTTCCATAAACTACTATGTCGCAGATGGCCACCAAATTCGTGACCTGGAAGAAGGACTTGTACAATAAATACATCAAGAAGAACTTGACTCCAAATTGGTATGTTCAAGCTCCGATTGCGAAGCAGAGGCCCTATTGGGAGGACTTTGTGCGGTACAAGACTTCGGAGAGGAGGCAATGGAAATTTCGAGAAAGAACCAACTAAATGCCGTTAAAAGGAGTACCACCATCGCTTGGTCCGGTGGCTACGCAAAGTTCCATTCCCAAGTGGAAAAAATTGGAAAGCAGACCTTGTCGACAAGGGGATCACACCGAGAAACACTCAAGCGGCCCGAACGCACTAAGCAGTGGCTTTTAGGTCATGGGGCACGATTGTTCCTAGAGACCGGCAAGGTAATTCATGGCGAAAAACTCGAGGAGGCAACAAAAAGATTGATGCAAATTCTTCAACTCAAAGAGAGTGGCATGTTCAGGCCCAATAGAGAGAGAGATGAACTTTCATATGTCATTGGGACAGCTGAGCACACTGGTCGAACAAGAGGCAAAGGGGCCGTTCCGTGGAAATTTGGTTTCCCGAACGACATCGGTACCTATAGAACCCACCAGAGAAGGAAGGAACTTGAGGCAGAGCACATCCGCATGTTGCAGGAATATGCCGTTAACGCAGTGAAGCAAAAGGAGGATATGGAAGCGAAAATGCAAGAAGAAATCAAAAGGCAAGTCCAGATAGAAATGAGTAAGTTGGGGCTTGCGATTACGCCAACTCAGGCAAGCCACTCGATCAAGTGAGAAGCGTTTGTGCTTCCACGCCAGCGGCCCAAGTCTTGGTGACACGGACTGGGCTTCCCGTGGATGACATCACTAAAAGTTGACACCATGCGAGCTGCACATCCCAAAGGAGGGTGGCAATACAGTGAAGGTGGCCATTGCTATTGTTAGTCCGATTGACCGTACCAAGACACCAAGACTCCACGGCACAGCAATACCACCGGGATATGCTGCCGTCTCGGTGGATAAAGTTGTTGAAGGTTACGCTGACGTGGATCTTGACATTCCTGGAGGTGACGGGGATACAAAACTAGGAGATGTTGAGAAGCAATTCATTGCATGGCGTAAACAATACATTGTTATTCCCCGGGTTGCCGATGCCGCGGTGCCTCCCCCCGAGTTACCGCAAAGCCGGTCGAAAGGTCGGCTCCCTAGAGGATCCTAGTTCTCCAGGCGGTGGTTATGACGATGGGGTAGAAGACACGACGACATGCGCAGTATCTCCAAGGCACTCGCCAAAGCCGCCACCACCACCACCTCCAGGGCCGCCACCTCCGCCACCAGTGTCGGCCGCCTCCTCCCCGGCAAAGGTGCAGTCACCGCCTCCAACGAGGTCTACAGTGCCTCCTCCCATGAAAAAGGCAACTAACCAGAAGAGGACCTCAGCACAAACATACAAGTCTTCGGCCCCGCAGATGAAGAAAGTGTGTACTAGTAAACCAAGGCCCATTCCCAAAAAATTGCCTGGTGAAATGACTAAGGAGGAATTGGACGCTTCGGTCAAAGAACTTAACAAAAAATTCTTCTCATCAGTGTGCCCGAAGAAGGCGGCGGCGGAAGCTGCCAAGCCCTTCTACCTAGCTCCACGTGAGCTAAGACAGAAAATAGAAGCCAAGAAAAAAAAGATATGATCTCAGACAAGCCCTCGCCACTTTCAGACTATGACTGCACTCTAGCCAAGGAAGTTGATCGAAACAAGAAAAGGAAGAGTCAAATTGTTCCACAACTTGGAGAAACATCGCGACCACTTCCCGATCTAGTGTTCGATCAATACGGTTCAAACACTCAGTACCTAAAGTTTCCTGCTGGTGCATCAGTTAATACCGAGGAGCTTTTAGATTACTATGTAATGAGTGGTGTCGACATGAGCAAAGTGATCTTTGAATCTGTAAAAGAAATTGACGACAATTTTAGGGAATATCTGTGGGGCCAGAGTCTATGGGATCCTGAGAGATCTGCTGCCCTGGGTACTCAAATGTATGAGCTAAACAAGAAGTACCTCGAGGCGTGTGGTCGGGGAGAAATCGGATTCGGCGTCAGAATAAGAGACCAATGGGGAACGGGCGATGACATGATGTGGGTTGATTTTTCTGAATTGCACCAACTATTCCACCGAACCTCCCTGGACAAAGCCATCCTCAGCATCTATTGTCTGTAAGTAATTCTTTCTCTATTTAATAATACGTCACTATGTCCCGATTATATATGTATGTGTCTAATACCATACTCTTTCTCACCATATATGTAGATATTGGATTCAACATTTCCGAATCAAGGGGCGCCGTACTGATATAGGATTCATTGATCCTCATATCGTGCACAAAAACCCAGGAACAATAAATGGTTTGAAAGCGCACACATTGAAAAATATAAAGATGTTCCTCGAGACAAACCGCAACAAGAGGGGTCGTATTGTTCCCCTACAGATTCAAGTGAGTGTTCCTAACATCGACGATCTTCGTAATTACCTTTCTTTCTAGCTTAACCATTTATACATGCAAAGGCAATGGACATTGTTTTACATCGAGCAACAAAAAGGTCATCTCACGCCTTTGACTCGTTGAGATGGCCCCGAGAGTGGTACGAAGATATGATCAATATAATTCAGGGGTAATTGCGAAACCTCGTCAATTATATATATACTCAAAAGTTCCTTCTCTTTGCATATCACGATAATTAAATAGTCTAAGTTTTTGTTCTATTGTGTAGGGTTTGGGCAAATTTGATTCAGGAACATAATATGACCGATCGCAAACCGCAACCCGAAGTGTAATAATATTTCCAATAAGTACTATATATATGGTTACATTAATTCAATTCCCTATATAATTTTCATATATATGACGAATTACTCTTTTTTTTCTCTTAAAGTGGGGAATACAACAGCCACGGGGGGACCAGTCAATGTGGATTATATTGTTGCGAGAATATCAGGATAAATTGTACAAATTACACCGAGAATGAAAGGGTGCGTATATAAAAACCAAAGTCAGTTGTTATTGGCGTCGTTATTTATATAACTAATCATATCTTATATATATACTAATACTTTTATTTAACTCGAATTGAAGACCAAGAAGTTAATGGAGAAAACATTAGAAGACAAGCACCTTAAAGCCATGCAAGAGAGTATTGCCGTTTATTAACACCCGGATCCTAGAGCCTTCCGGCGAAGTTCTACTTCAACCGCGATGACAAATGGCTGCCAAAAGATCCTGAGCCTGTGTAATCGGGACATGTAATGACATCCTAATATGTATTAGATCGAGACATGTATGAACACCTTAATATATGTGTGCTTGAATAATTATTAATGTGTAATATATGTGTACCTTAATTATATATATATATATATGTGTGTGCGCATTAATATATGTATATATTACTTCTATTCCCAACCGATTAGGAATTATGCATTATTACGTGTATATATTAGTTGTAATCCCCAACCGATTAGGAATTAAAATGAAATCAGGAATTAAAATCAAAAGAAAAAAAAAAAAAACAACCCTTTACTCTCGGTTGGTGGCACCAACGGGGAGTAAAGGGTTATGGCCGGCCACGTGTCTGGCAGGACCTTTACTCCCCGTTGGTACCCCCAACCGGGACCTTTACTCCCCGTTCATTTACCTTTACTCCCCAACCCGTACTCCCGGTTCTACAACCGGGAGTAAAGGCCCATATGGACCGGGAGCAAAGGTCGTATGTGTACTGGTGCTTTAAATTTATGTCCCTAGCTATTTGTCTTATTGCTAGTCGCCGTTGCTGATGATTTGTTCGTTCTAACAAAGTAAGAGTCTGTACATTATAATATGTTTGTCCTTTTGTCATACATGTGTTAGAAGTCTCATTCGCCCAGATCTGTGAAATGGATAGATATATATGATATTGTTCCTAGTGGATACATATGAGGGAGGAGACAAGGGATCCGAGAAGTAAAAAACATCTGGCTAGCATGTATGTGACCTGTGCGATAGATGACACGTACAGAGGAATACATCAGCTGCTTTACTCGATCTTTTGTTGGGATGCATGAATTGTTGACTGTACAACATTTGCAGAGACAATCTTAATTTGTCCAGTGATCATGACACATACAAGGCGACTTATTAGTCAAGGTTTTGTTGATTGATTGACTGATAATGTATATATATATGGGTGACCAGTCCAACCCACTAGTCCTGTGTCTCGTACTCCTTCTTACAATATAATTGGTTTTGATTTTTTAGAATACATCTACTTTTTTATGCATCGACATATAATAATATGTCTAGGTACACAACAAAAATAAGTGAACAAAAGATATTAACGTGATTAATAATTTCGAACGGATGAAGTACCGATTATTTGTGTTTGTTTTCGAGGTCAACATCCTGAATATCTTCTTTAGCGGACTTTAGGACATCCATATATCGATCTGATGTGTGACATGTATAATATATATCGATCGATCCAAGAAGAAGAGCACAGATCCGATGAAAATCACAGGTCTATGCCATGACGTATGTGTCTTGATTTTTCTTCGATCTAGCTTGACAAAAATTTGACAAATATAAGCGTGCAGTGCAAACAACATAAGGAATGCGACAAGCACCCAATCGACCGAGCTAGCTAGTACTAGACTAGAGAAATGGCTGCATTGTGCTAGCTAGCTAGAATGGATGACCGAAACCTGCAAGAGTGACGACTATTATTGCACGGTTGCATGCATTGCAACCCACAAAAACGCTAGGCGTTGTATCGTTACTATTATAGTATTTGGATGGGAGACAAGACGGGGTGAAACGATCCTGATTCTGGTTTATAGGATGGGAGGAAACTAGTGATTCCGAGGGCACTATACTACGATACCAAATACAATAATTTTTTTTTCTAGGAACACGCCGTTAAGCGTTTTTCATTAAGCAGAATAAAGTTCACACAAACAAACGTGCAACGGTAACCAAACAGTTACCGAAGCGGAAGCTGGCAACTACTGGATACACTAGCAGGGATTACATCATGAAAGATTTGCGACAAATTAACCCGCTACAAGATGGGATTAGGCGACCTCCTCTTCTAGACCCTCAGTGTTGATGTCAAAGGTGGAGGTGTCAAGAGTTCCATCCAGGAGCATCTGAAAACGCGCCGCTTCGACCGTGACACGGCCCCTCTCTGAAGGCATCCTTGACGTTGTCCACAATGACGACGGAGCCTCCCCTCCTCCACTTCGAAGCCCAACTTCCGAAGCAGAACCGTTTGGGCTTGCAAAGTCACATTAGCCTCCCTAGGCTGCGCTGCGATACATCCGCTGCGGCGTAGGGCGTGGGTGGAGGCTGGACGCCGGCGCCGCCGCGAGCGCGACCCCGACTTGATATGTGGAGACGCCAACGGCACACACACCAACTCTTCAATTTCTTGCTGCCAGGACCCCTGGCTTTGTGGGGCGGTGTCAATAATGTTACCCACCGGCCTAGCAGATTCCCAACTCCAACACATCAAAAGGTTTCTAACTGTGTATATAGTGCTTTTGATTTTTAGAAAATAGAATATATTAAAAATATTCGACCTATGCATCGACCATTGCATATAGACATCAACACTACGCTCTACAGAAACACGAACATAAAGTTTTTTTTTAGATGAAAGGCTTTCGCCCAGCTTGTATTGAAAGCTGTAAAACGTCAGGTTACGCTGGGGTTACCAGCTTACAAAAGGGATCAAACACCTAAAACCTGATTACAAAAGACTCCAGAAACCCTCAACAGAGCGCTAAAGTTCATCTCTCATCGGGAATACAGTTTAGGTGCGCTGAAAGTTTAGGTTCGGAGAAACTAAGGAAAAGTTCCCAAGGTTGATATTTAAAAAGAAATTCTATTACTAAATCTCCAGCCGTGTCTCGCAAACACCTCTATAACAGTTGTCTCAATTGTACTGCATTCCATCTTCATGAATTGGCTATCCTCCTCCTTCATTTGCTTATACTGACAGACACGGGTGTGTGTACTACAAATTTTCACAGGAACATCACTGCAATAATATATATGCTAATGTAGTGATAGGTATGTCCAAGCAATCACCTACGTTTAACTCTGCTTTCATTTGGCGAGAGGTAACCAACCTGGTTTTTTTTTTTTAAAAAAAAAAAATCGACCCACCTAATTTCATTCATTCAAAGTAGCCTCCATAGGCCTGTAACCAACCTGTTTTGCAATTGTACGTTAGCACTGATATTTTAGCAAATTAACTAGGCAAATTTGGTCCATTTGTTGGATATGGTTTTTTTTGCCGAGGGAGGCTTCTTTTCGATCGCATAGAATTGATGTAGGATTTTTTTTTTTATTTTGTTCTGAAGAAAGGAAATAATCCAGCATTTGCAGCCATGCAGATGCAGCCCATAGAACTGGAAGGATAGATGATAGTTGACAGACGTCATCATTCCACTGCTCATATATATACCATGGATCGTCTCTGAACATACTGGAAGAAAAACGAGAGCTGCCAACAATTATGCGAGGAGTAGAATGCTGCAGCTAGCGTACGTGCTCTTGGGCCAGACCGGACATCAAAGGTGACGGTTGTAAAGCGTTGGCAGACAGGGACCTCCTCGAGCCACACAGACCTTGCAGTAGCTTCATGATCCATGACAAGGCGGTCCAGAGGATTGAAAGAAAGCGTGCCATATATAGAGCCATGATTTGAAAGTGCCTCACATTCGCGTTTGGCATGAAGATCAGCTCATGTGCGCTCATATCTTAATAAGCGTGTTCTTCTCTACTGCAGGGAAGGAGGTGACCAGCAATAACAACCGCAGTGGTTGCTGCTGCGGTGACCAGTGATGATTCAACCCATGATGATCTAGGTAGTGTAGAAGCAGAGAGGTCACTGGAACAAACAGTCTCAATACCATGAAAATGCAGAATCACAGAATCAGTTGGAGAGAACACGCTATATTCATCGGCATGCCCATGTCGTCTGTGGCCGTGCCCTGGTGCCCCAAAGCCGCCGCGCCTCATGCTGCATCACCAGGCGCACTAGTAGTTCACTTCAGCCCTGAAGTAGCACGATGTTTGGGAATGGGAACAAGCATGAGCTTCTCCTTTAGACGCACCGACACTGCAAACACCTCTGTCATATCAACACCCTTGTCCTCCATGCCGAGAGGCAGCTGCCAATCAAAGCCGTACATGAGGTTTGCTAGCATGATCTCAACAGTAGCCATCCCAAAGTTGAGGCCAGGGCAGATCCTTCGTCCAGCTCCAAACGGCAGGAACTGGAAGTGGATCCCTTTGAAGTCGACGCCCGCAGCGCTGCCACCGTCCATGAACCTCTCCGGCCTGAACTCCTCTGGGTTCTTCCATGACTCTGGGTCTCTACCAAGAGCCCATGCGTTGACGATGACACGGGTGCCCGAGGGGACGTAGTAGCCGTGGACGATGCAGTCTGCCATGGACATGTGAGGAACCAGCAGCGGGAAAGGTGGGTGCAACCTCAGTGTCTCCTTCACGACAGCTTTCAGGTAGGGCATGTTCAGTAGGTTCTCTTCATCCACAGTTTCTTGTTCCTCTGGTGTGTGCTTCCGGACTTCACCTTGTAGCTTGGCCATCTGATATGGGTTGCGCATCAGCTCAGCCATGGCGAGCTCTAGGACCAAGGATGACGTGTCTGTGCCCGCAGCAAACATGTCCTAGATATGATATCATCAAATATATATGGAGATTAGAACATATATATATAAATGGGAGGATCGAATATATATGTTGCGTATATATACCATACATACTATATATGCTACTCACCATCATGATGGCCTTGACATGATTTCTGGTCATGCCATACTCTTTGTGAACCGAGAGCAGCACATCGGTGAAGTTACCTATGTCGTCATGGCAATGAATAGAGTAGTCTCTTCTCTCATGGTCGCTCAGTATGGTTTCAAGCAACTGGTCCCATCTCTTGTGTGTCTCGTGGGCCTTGTTGCTCAGATGAAACCATCTGCTGAGGAAACCTAGCGACCTTGCCAGGGAAGTAGTTTTCTGGGTTCAACCCTGTAAACAGAAGGGAGTTGGCCACCAGGAGCTCCCGGAAGAGCTTGTTCCGGCCTTCTGCCCTGAAGAACTTGCCCGACACGACATGGCACACTATGTCGTTGGCGAACGTGTTCATCGCAACGCTCATGTCCACAGCCGTGCTTGCGGTCGCTGCCTCCCGTATCATGTCCAACACTAGGCTCACCTGTGTGTGTGTGCATATATAGATATATGAACATATTCACAGATGACCTGTACATATACATAATACACTATAGTATCTTGTTCTAAAACATAGAATCGTTTTTTATTTTTTTCGAGGAAACCCGGAGGGGCCGTGGCCCTGCAGGAAAAACAAACAATAGTTGCATATGTACCTCTTGTTTGCGAGCATGGCAGTATGAGTGCACCTTCTTAACAGTTAAGAGGTGCGTGGTCGCGAGCTTTCTGATCTGCCGCCAGTGCTCGCCGTAGGGGAGAAAGCGATGTCGGATGACCCGTACAGGAGATCATCACTGACACTGGATGTGGGTCGCGACGCAAACACATGGTCATGTGTGCGCATGATCGCCTCGGCAGCCCGTGGGGAAGACACGATGACTGTGGGGACAGAGCCGAGGCGGAGGAGCATCAGGCCGTCACGGCCATTCTTGGCGGAGATGTCACGGAGAGAGACGTGCGGGAGGCCGCCTAAGAGATGAAGGTGGCCGATGATGGGCAGCCCCGAAGGCGAAGGCAGAAGCTGCTGCTTGTCGTCACAGCTGCCATGGCGGTGGCTTGACCGCCATCGGGAGGTGTAGCAATGCAACAGGAGCATGGGAGGAACGGTGAGCAATAGTAGCCATTGTGCAAGAACGGACGGTGAAGAGGTCGGGTGCGTGAGTTGGTGTGCCACATCTTGGTGACTCATGGTTACTATACTAGCCAGGTTCTGTTATGAAAGTTGGCAAGCCTTTGGCTGCTACATATAATTAAGACATTCTGAAATGTTTGTAGCTTGTGGATCGTCGTGGAAAGCTGGATGGCAAATAAAGACATTTTGATAAGTTTGTAGCTTGTGGATCATACGTGGAAAGCTGGATGACAAAATTGTATAACAACCCAAGACTCAGAACAGTGAACAACTTTTGGTAGCATCTCCACTGGATGTGCCACAACAAGAGCTGTAAACTAGAGAGTTCAACAACAGTTTTTTGGCAGCATCTCACCATAAAACAAGAGCAATGCGCGGAAACAACAATATATATAGAGAGACAAATAAACTCACCCAACAAGATATAGCATAATGAAGAGCTAAACATTGAACAAAGTCTAGAAAGACTTCGCAACAACCACTACAAGCCACAGTTAACGTTAACCAATAAACATGGACTCTATGTTCTAGTACTATTATGATTATATATGGCATGACATTAAAAGGTAATATGGATGTGTTGAGTGTGTGCTACATTCTCACCCTTCCAGCGAAAACCACGTGACTCTCTGCTAGAAAGATATAAAGGGGTGTGAGATTAAAAATCTCAGGATGTAAACTGTTTTAACAAGCTATCTAAACTACAAGTTCATTAAGCATCGATTTAAACATCATTTTTATGTAAGCCCACATAAGTCATAAGATGTGTCCAACAATTGATACAACACATACATGGTAAAACTTAATAACCACCAAGAAAATGAGATAATTCCAACAAGTGACACATCCTCATATAAGAATAAAATTAGTCAGTACCAAATCTTATAGAAGCATACCTTGTCAGAAACTGTACCAAAACCTTAGTCCAAGGCTTTCATGACATAGTCTAAAATCATAATGCATATGCAATGCAAATGCCAAGTCTCCTACCTTCATACCCAAAAAGGGTATGAAGCCCCATCATTATGCCCAATAAACATTGTTGTACCGGTACGGTCGCAACTACCACCCTTCAAAAGAAAGCCACGTGACTACCTACTAGAAGGAAAAAAGGGTGAGATTAAAAAATCTCAACAGTAAACTGTTTTAACAAGCTATTTGAACTACAAGTTCATTATTAGGCATCGATTTAAACATCATTTATATGTAAGCCAACAAAAGTCATAAGATGTGTCCAACAATTGAAACAATGCATACATGGTAAAACTAAATAACCTCGAAGAAAATGAGACAAATCCAACAAGTCATACATCCTCATATAAGATAAATATTAGTCATCACCAACCCTTGGAGAAACATAGCTTCCCACATACTCTCCCAAAACCTTAGTCCAAGGCTTTCAAGTCCAAAATCATAATGCATATGCAACAATGCCATGTCTCCTGTCTTCATACCGAACCAGGTATGAAGCTGCATCGTTATGTCCAATAGACGTTATTGTAGCAAAGATGGCTGCAACTAGCAGTGATAACATAACTCCATATGCCAATGCATGAATATTGTCATGGAACCAAAATTATACATGTCTAAGTTCGAAAATTCAATCACGGGAGTGATCAAACCTCGACTTGACTCCATATAACTCGGCCCATGATCTAAAACCCACCCGATTTCAAAACCAAACAACCAGGACCATAATCATATAGCGATGTACAACAATTCCGAAAACCATTTGCAAAGAAGTAAGGGAGAATATATTACATAACAGAGTACTAAAATTTATTACAAGTTTAATTAGTTGTAGCAGCGTTACATAAACCAGAAAACCCATGATCTAAATTAGTACCGAATATAGCGATGTACAAACAGATACGGAAAATAACAATTAATAGTACGAAAAGAACTAAAAGAATGGTAAACTAATTTATGATTATCTCAAATGAAATAGTAGTTCTTTAGATAACCGTCCTTGGCAACTCTACAAAACAGCAAATAGAGGAAATCTGACAACATAGAGACTTCTTCCCTTCAAATACCAACTTATTTTTATCTTATTACAGATTGAGGTATTAGTACACTATTATTACCATACAATTCGCATTGAGTCCAAACACCAAACCATCTATGTTAGATTGTAGTTCACTTATTCATCTCTGTGTGCGTTGTCCTCATGCTCTACAACCTCTGCAGTTCTATGCTCCAAATCACATTTGTGCGCGTCCCTTAGCACCAGGAAGCTTGGGAATAAGTATGAGCTTCTCCTTTAGATGCACCGGCAGTCCAAACGCCTCAGTCACGTCAACATCCTTCTCCTTCATGGCGGGCAGCTGCCAATCAAAGCAGTACACGAGGTTTTGCAAGCATGATCTCAACAGTAGCCATCGCAAAAGTTGAGGCCAGGGCAGATCCTTCGTCCAGCTCGAGCGGGAGGTAATGAAATTGGTTGCCTTTGATCTCGACGCCCGAAGCACTGCCACTGTCCATGAACCTCTCCGGCATGAACTCCTCTGGCTTCTCCCATGACTCTGGGTCTCTGCCAAGAGCCCATGCATTAACGACAACCCGGGTGCCCGAGGGGGACAAAGTAGCCGGTCGGCGGCGCAGATCTGCCATGGAGAGGTGTGGAACGAGGAGCGGGCCAGGTGGGTGCAACCTGAGTATCTCCTTCACGACGGCTCTCAGGTAGGGCATGTTGGCTAGGTCCTCTTCCTCCACTGTTTCTTGCCCCTCTGGTGTGTGCTTCCGGACATGTCCTTGTAAGTTGGCCATCTGCTCTGGGTTGCGCATCAGCTCGGCCATAGAAACCCCCAGGACAAAGGATGATGTGTCTGTGCCCGCAAAAAAACATGTCCTGTAGATACATATATGTATGATTTTCAGTCATGGTATACGTATATATAAACCAAAAAAAATAAATGCATATAGATTGGGTGGCAGGATGGTTAGCTACTCACAATCAGGATGGCCTTGATATGATTTCTAGTCATACCATTCTGTTTCTGGACAGAGAGCAACACATCAGTGAAGTCACCTCTGTCATGGCGATGCATAGAGTTTCTCTCGTGGTCGCTCAGTATGGTTTCAAGCACCTCGTCCCATCTCTTATTGGTCTCGTGGGCCCTATTGCGCAGAAACCTTCTACAGAGAAAATGTAACGACCTCGCCAGCCCGGGGAAGTAGTCTTCCAGGTTAAACCCTCCCAAGAGATCAGCGTTGGCCTCCACCAGCTCCAGAAAGAGCTTGTTCAGGCCTTGTGCCCTGAAAAACTTGCCGGACACGACACTGGTCACGATGTCATTGGTGAACGTGTTCATTGTCACGCCCATGTCCATGGACCTGCCCACGGCTGCTGCCTCCCGTATGTTGGCCATCACCAGGCGTACCTCTTCTTTGCGGGTGTTGCGGTAGGATTGCACTTTCCTGACACTCAAGAGGTGCGTGCTGACAATCTTTCTAATCTGCCGCCAGTGGTCGCCGTAGGGGGAGAAGACGATATCGGAGGACCCATACATGAGGTCGTCGCTGGCCGTCGACACAGCCCGCGACCCAAACGCGTGGTCATGTGTGCGCAGGATCGCCTCTGCGGCGCGTGGAGACGACACGACGAGGGTGCGGACGGCGCCGAGGCGGAGGAGCATGAGACCGCCACGGGCGTGCTTCGCGGCGAGGTCACGGAGGGAGACATATGGTAGGTCACCGACGAGATGCAGGTGGCCGATGATGGGCAGCCCCGGAGGCGAAGGTAGGAGCTGCCCTTTGCTAGACCACCTTGACCACCGGGAGCCGTAGTGACGCAGGAGAAGGAGCAGAGGAACGACGAGCAATAGTAGCCATTGTGCTAGAACTGACGGTGAAGAGGTGAGTTGGTATGCCACCTCCTCCAGGCGACTCATGGTTGCTACCAGAGAGGGCCAAGTTCAGCAGCGCTCGTGTGTGTGAAAGTTGGCTACCGTGTTTGGATGCTATATATACAACTAGAACGTACGTTTGGCTAGATATTTCCGGAAATCATGCAAGTAGGGTTGTGGACAGATCATGGAATTGGATGGCAAAATAATAAAAGCATGAAGTGGTCTGGACAAAAATACCGCCTCACACTACGGGGAATCCTGCGCTTTGCCGAGTGCTCGCCGCCTTCGGCAAAGCCCCCTTTTGCACTCGGCAAAGGCTTTGCCGAGTGCGCCTCGGCAAAAAGCGCGCTCGGCAAAAGAATTACTCGGCAAAGCATTCTTTGCCGAGTGCCAAGTATCGGGCACTCGGCAAAGGCTTTGCCGAGTGCCAAAAAAACACTTGGCAAAGAAAAACACTCGGCAAAGATAAAAGTCGAAAAAAAACCAAAAAAATAGCAAAAAAAAATTTTTTTTTTTTTGGAGAGGCCACCATTGACCAGCTACCACTTACCCTCAACCATGATCTTTTTTCCAAGTTTTTTCTACACTTTTTTCACACTTTGCGGCGAGTGGGATTCGAACCCACAACCTCTCCCTCGCGTGTCTACTACCTTACCACTGCACTACACTGTCATTTGTGTCTAGATTCCGTATTAGCTCCTCATATATTATACTAAATCGGAAATTCAAATTTTCAAACGACCTCGGATGCAAAAACTTCCTAAATAAAAAATTGTAGACCTCGAAAAGTTGTGAAACTTTGTAGTTGACAACTTTTGATTTAAAATCGTTTAGGTCCTCAAAAACCGGTTTGAAAAGCAGGATTTGCCGAGTGCCTAAAAACACACTCGGCAAAAGAGCCTCTTTGCCGAGTGCCTTTTTTGGCACTCGGCAAAGAATTCTTTGCAGTGTTTTTATTTGACACTGGCAAACAGGTTTTCAAACCAATTTTTGAGGCCCCAAACGAGCTTAAATAAAAAAAGTTGTCAACTACAAAGTTTCATAAACTTTGAGATCTACATTTTCATTTAGGAAGTTTTTCCATCTCGAGGTCATTTGAAAAATTCAAT
Source organism: Hyparrhenia diplandra (assembly GCA_015847255.1). NCBI lineage: Eukaryota > Viridiplantae > Streptophyta > Magnoliopsida > Poales > Poaceae > Hyparrhenia > Hyparrhenia diplandra. The sequence continues at coordinate 144,433 of JADLZK010006343.1, read as the reverse complement.
TTTAAATTTGAGAGCGCTTTAGACCTAGTTTTGCATGATAAGATGAATTGAAATCAAAAAGTTTTGTACTATAAAGATTCATATCTTTTGGAGACTTACAAAGTTTACTTTGATCATTTATTTATTTGACAAAATGTTAGTAACATTGTTCATAAATCTTATTAATCTCTCTTCTAGTTGTAGGAAACTAAGAAATGATATGAAAGAGATGTAAGTTTTGTGAACAACGTTATTGATGCTTTTGTCAAATGAAGAAATGACAACCAAAATAAACTTGTAGAGCTTGAGAAGTTATGAAACTTTGTAGTTGAAAAACTTTTTATTTAAGCTTCGTTTAGGGCCTCAAAACGATTTGAAAACATGCTTTTGCGAGTGCAAAAAAAGACACTTTCGGCAAAGAGCCTCTTTTGCGAGTGCCTTTTTTTTGGCACTCGGCAAAAAGAATTTTGCCGAAAGTGTTTTTATTTGACACTCGGCAAAGAAGCTCTTTGCCGCCGTGTTTTTCTTTGCCGAAGTTTTTATTTGGCACTCGGCAAATAGGCTCTTTGCCGAGTGCCCGACGTTTTGCTCTCGGCAAATATTTTTGCACTCGGCAAAGAAGCGGATTCTGTAGTGTCATATATATACTCCATCCGTTCCAAATTATAACTCACTCTAAATTTGTTTTATTCATCTATTTAGTTATATATATCTAGACGTATTTCTCATTTATATACTGAACTTGCTATAATGATGTCATCCACATAAATAAGAATAAACATAGTGACATTCTTATTGCCGATGAATCAAAGCATCATATTGTAGATCCATAGCATGTTTCCAATATATCACATCTGGTGGAGTGCCATCGGCGGCCGCATGCATGAACCTGATCCGCAGAGGACAACGATCTGCCGATCGTGAGAGAGCGAGCATTGCAAGGGCGACGCATGGATCAGCATCGACCTCTGTTTCGCGTGGATCAGCATCTGTCGACGCATTCTTGGGAGTGCGCTGGCATTGCAAGGGCAGATGGCACAGTAGAGCAGCGCGCCAGCGCATATATGCCTTCTCAGCTCAAGGTTCCGGGGAACATGCACCGCGTGCTGCAAGACAAAACCCAAGTACGGTGCATTCTCCAAACATTCCAGAGAAGGGATGCAAAATTGTCTATCGATACATGACTTGAGAAACAGAGAAGGGACCCAGTATTGGCCAGCCCTGAGAAACAGAACAAAGTTGTCCTTGAGGAACTCTCGGAAGGGAGAGTTTGTCGGGCCATCTCCCCTGAAGAACTAGTCCAACACGGTATGGATCACGGTATCGTTGGCCAACATATTCATCGTCATGTCCATGTCCATGGCCGCCTCTCTCCTCGTGTATCGCTGTGCATCACCTGATCAACATATGATTTGTAATTTTCTATATGTGTTGCATATACTAGTTACATAGCTCTTCTAGTTTCATGGGTGCGGCAGTAGGAATGCACCTTCTTGACGCTGAAGAGGCCGGTGCATGGTGACCCGCGCCACGCCGAGCAGTCTAGCGCGGGCCAGCTTGCCATGGCTATACAAGGCTGCCTGCACTACCGGATTCCGGCAAAATCCCGTGGGCAAACTGTTTCCGTGAGCTAAGAGGAACAAATCACGGAAATCACACGATATCCCGTGAGCTCAGAGGAAACATCACGGGAAAGACAATACCACGGGATATCTAATTTCCGTGATGGGCGCTCACGGAAATATATCCCACTCATTTCCGTGAGGAGGGTGCTCACGGGAAGGGGAATCGGCCCGTCGGCCAGGACCCGCTCCGTCCCCTCCGTCCACCCTTTCCCCGTGAGAACACCGTCTAGCTCACGGGATATCTCTTTCCCGTGAGCAGGCTTTCCCGTGGGCCAAATAGTAGGCTGTGGCAAGGAACCCCTTTCCGTGAGGGGTACATCCCGCTCACGGGAAGATGCTCACTGAAATTTTTGTTTTTTGATTTTCATCTCCAAACTTTTTCTACACTTGTTGCACATCATATTGCACTCAATATTAAAGTTTGGTGAATTATTGACTTTATTTGATATATTTAGGTAATTATTATCTTTTATAGGAATTTTTGAAATGAGACCAAATTTGAACTACAAGTGCTTCAAATTGTTGAAAAAAAAATTAGTAGAAAATTTATATTCCTCATACTCAACACAACGTAAGATCTTGCATTTAAAAAAAATAATGAAATTTGGAACATCTTAATACGAAATCATGAGCGTTAATCCTTGTTTTGATGGGCTTAAAAATTCTAGAAAATAAACCGATGTGCAAAAATCATGAAATTTGATAATATGTCATGATATCTTATGCCGAGCTATGATAAAAAAATTGGGAACGTTTTGCACAAGTTGGCACGTCACGATGTTCACACGCTCCAACATCTACGTAGAAGTTTCATGTTTGTTGAGAATGATCGGTGTGATTTCATGTGGATGTGGTGGTCAAGTTGTGGTTTGGCTATGAAACTTTTTCTATATGCAAATGACCTCGGATATTGTGTCATGTCTATTTTCGAGATTTTTTTGGATTATTTTGGTAATTATTATAATTTTTTTGTTGCGATTTAAGTAAATACAATTATGAAAAAATGAGATAGAACCACATGAAATACTGGCCATTTTTTTCGCGCAAGGATCATTTATGTATGGGTGAGTGTATGTTATAAGGTATTTTTGAAGTAATCTTGACCAAAGTTTGAAAAGATATATGTTACAAAAAGAAAGAGGGGTAATAAATTTAATTTAGAAAACTATCTTTTCCCTTGAACTCTACTATCTTGGCTTTACAAAATGTGTCTATTAAATGAATCGCTACTCAAATTTGTTCTTATTAAAACAATCAGATAATATTAGGGTCTTGCTAATTTCCGGCGACTGAAATTTTCAAATCTGCTCAGCGATGAAGCTACTTAAAATGATTTTGATCCAACTTGATGTCACACCCGATTTGAAGGAGTAAACTAGGTGTATATTATATCGCCCGAGATCAATTTACACACATATAACGACTTCATTGGTCCACGCATTCGCTGTTACAATAACGAAAGATAACATAAAGGTAATAACGCATTTTATTACATCGAATCTCGTATATAGCGGAAAAAATCAAATAACTTTAATTGTTTCTAAACAAAGACGCACGACGACACACGCGGCGGCGACATCGTTAAGCGAATCCACAACGCCACGTGAAGGTTGACGGCGGTACCACGTGAGCTAACAACCGGGCATGTTCTCCTTTAGTCATCATCACTTGAGCAACCTTTATTATGATTATTGCAAGGGTGAGTCCATGTCGAACTCAAAGAAGTATAGGCGAAAAGTAATGACATGCAAGGCTTATACAAAAGGAAAGGCCGACACGGGGTGTAATCGCATGTAGCTCCTTTAATCTTGATTCATTTTAAATAGCAACCCGTTACTAATCATTGGTTGAGAAACCCAAACCCTTAATTAAGGTGTAAGTAATCATTAAGTTGTTTTCAAAGAGTAGATATCAATAATCATTAACGCTTGAGATCACCCCAAGCAACACGGAACTCCATCCCGACCAACACGAGGCTCCAACCTCATCAACACCATCACTATTTCCGTAAGAGTAGCTTCTAATCATGTGAGAGCCGGGTCAGTCAGAACCGGAGTAGCACCCGCTAGTATACCAGCTTGATCAAACTCTGCTTGAGAGGTGTGCACTTTCCCTTCAAACAATGGTCCCATTTGCCCCAAGTTAGCTAGACCCAAAACTCTACCAAGGAGAGCAGCAGTGGAAATCACTACGAGACCTTTCATGTGTTTCAAGATAGGGGTTCACTCGCCAAAGTAAAACGCAGCGCATGAAGGCGCCCCCAATCACCGGATCTACCAACCCCCATACTACAATCCCGAGAGCCCCCCACGCCATCTCAAAGGGAAAGATCCACCCTATAGTGAGTGACCTCGATAATTAGTCAAGCCAAAGCCCATTAGGTCCGTTGCAAACGTTGTCCTGTGGGCCGCCCCACCTAACCGGACCTTAGGGAGAGAAGACGGATGCCTCGCAAACCCGGATGCACTACAAAGAATCCGCATAACCCTTTGAACCCACAACCACGATGCATCATGCATCCAACATCTCCAACCATGGTCGCAACCATGAAACATCTCCATAAGCATGTTGATAGAAGCATTTTAATATCATTAATAAAGGTGAGTAGATGAGCCGAGCGTACTAAGCAAAAGCGTACCTATCTACCCATAAACCCCCAATAGGTGAATCGATAATGGTGGCTAGTAGGTCCTTAGGGTATACCAAATTAAGACATGTGCATGAATAGTAACGTTGCATTTAATGAGTAGGAACAAAATGGTCAAACGGTGCCTGCACTTGCCTTGTTCGAGTCGCATCGCCGGGGCTATCGTGGTCGCCCCGCCGTCCTTCACTTAACGTCTCCTCTTCTATACGCATCAAGCATCACATACGGGAGCAATACATGCAAGCAAACATTTCATAATTAGACAATACACCAGTACATGAATTAGCAGCAAACAATCTCATAAAATCAATCTACTGGCCGAGACGATTCCGTAGGATATGTGGATCACTAAAATCGGAGTTAAAACGAAAAGTTATGGCTATTCAAAGTACCGATGGCAAAACTATAAATAATCGGAACTTCATTTCAATTAAAAAATAAATGGAATTCAGGTTTAAATGGCAAAGAGGGCGATCTCGTGAATACGCGAAACCGGCAGGGGCTAGTTGGTAAAATTGCCGGGCGCGGGCGCTGGCGGCTTATGCGCTGCCAGCTTTGCGTGGCGGGCGCTGGATTGGCCGGGTCCGCGGACCGGCGGTGGTCCGGCCGTGGACCAAGTCCACGGACCGGCGCCGGTGGGATGCTTGAGTTGGGCGGCGGCCCGCGGTAGACGGCGGTGTTCTCGCCGGGCGTTGAGCGCCGCAGCGCTCGGGCGCGTTTCCAGCCGGTTTGCACGATGGAAGCTTTTTCGGCGACGCGGCGGACGCTGGAGCGCGCACGCTTAGGCAACGCGAGAGCTGGGCCGACGGCGACATACGACGCATGGGCGGCGCTGGCTAAACGCTGGGCGGGCGCTCGACGGCGAGGTCACCGGGATGAGTGCTATAGGGCACGGGCGCGCTCAAGCAGAGACACGAGCTGGACGCTGGCTAGCAGCCAGCGCTGCATGCGCATCGACGGTGGCGCTAAGTAGGGCGGCTAGGTGCGGGGATGACGCAGCGGCGGCGTGCCATGGTCGCGCGGCGAGCGGCTGCGCAGGGCGCGACGTGCGTGAGGCGACGCTGGGCGGAGCTATGGGCACCGGTGAACTCCTCGTGGCGTGGCGGTTCTCGAGATTGACTCACCTTTGTCGATTGCCGGGCGAAACGACGGAAACGGCGCGGCGGCGCAAGCTTGATCTAGGGTTTTCGGGCGAAGCTCGCTGTCTTCGCGTACCGGGCGCGCGGAAGTAGGGCAAGAGGGGGGGCGGGGGCTGCGCTCGCGCTTATAGCGCCGGACATCCCTGGGCGCAGACGCGCCCACGCTACGGGCTGAGCGCTGACGCCGAGTCCGGGCTTCGTGGTCCGCCCCGAGCTCGGGACGACATCAGAAGTGCAGGGGCCCACTGACCCGGTCCTACCGCCGTGGTCACCGGCTGAGCCGCACACAGGCGGCATGCGTTCGCTACGCCGCTGCGCGGGGCGAAGCCACTACCTGCCGCTTGTTGGGTCGCCTAAAGGCCATACAATAATACGCCAGAAAAGTCGGGCCATGAAGGAGGTCGTCACAAGCTTCGCCAAAATGCCAGAAGGCGCCCAAGCTAAAGGAATTAGCTTCTCCAATTTCTATTTAAGGCAAAAAGAACGAATTTGAACTACAAAAAAATTCAAACAAAGGCTAAACAATTCAAGAGCATTAAATAAAATTATGCAAAGAAGATGAATGCAAATAATTCAAGGTTTCTACCTTATATTTCATTTTTATGGTATTTTTATAAATCATTAATTTGGCCTAAATTGAAGCATAGCATGAATAAAATCAATTTAAATTCTAATTTTCAAAAAGGCAAAAATTAGGGGTGTCATAAAAACGGCAACAACACATCATCATCGGAAGAAACAGAGCACGCAGTTGTAGCCTCGAATTTTTCAAATACCTATTAAATGAGGTGCCTTGGGATAGTTGATTATGCGGCACTCTCCAAATGTTGGGCGAAGGAGGACAAGGAATTGGCCGCCAAGGAATCCGTAATCCTTGGGACAAATATCCACGTAACCTTGCTCGATTTTTTTACGCGCATTGAGCATACCGGGCAAAGGTCGTGACAAGGCTGAAATTGTTTGGACCTCGTGAAGAGGCTCGGTCTTTATCCGAGATAGTTTTAGAGAAGGCAGCCCGCCCTTCCGATGTCATTGGTGTAAGGGAAAGATATGAGCTTACGGAGATGTTACTACAGAGGGGCAAGCATCCGCCATCCAAATTTTTGTCGCAGTTGAAGGGAAGGGAAAAGGCACCGCAATTCGTAAGAGAGAGACACACGCTTTAGAAGAAGAACAAGGCACGGCGTGTTTCGCTGGGGGAAGACTTGTTGGTCCGGACGCGGTGTAGAAAGACTAGATGCGTAAGAAAGAGGGAGGCGACGAGACAAACAGGGCCGCGACAAAGCTTTTGCCGCACTAGATGAACTCAAGGCTAAGGTGGAGGCGATGCAATCACGATATCAATTTTCGCCGCCCAACATCTCTAGTCCTCAGAGGGTGATCCGGCAGAGCAGCCGCACCTTAGCCATTGCTACAAAATGGACCGATGCTGCAGCTTGAGATGAAATTGGAGGCCAAAGCAAAGTAGAGCAGAGCCCTGAGTTGCAATAGATGAGCTCAGGGACCCGAGAGTGGCTTGTGCCCTTCAGCTTCATACTGCCTAACCCTAACTACCAAAGATGGATCTCCACGCTATCACCCGAAGAGCTTCAAAAAGGCAAAAGGCCTTTTGTGCCGCTTCTTCATGAGTGGTACATGCGCCAGCGCCCACAAACAGTAAAATGTGGCGCTTATCGCAGCGTCTGCCCGCGAAAGAGGTTTTTTGGCGGACACGCATCGAAGAGGTCGCGATCAATGTGGGTTTCGACGATTTGTTTGACCTCATAGCACCGAAGTATTGATGTGTCCATCCTTCGCCGCATGACACCGTGAGTACAATTTCTTCTATTCCCCGCACTCACTTGGGATGCCTCTTCATCTATTTGCTTGCTAAATTTGCTTTGCATGCCTCTATTCCTAGATGCCCGCCAGGGAAGCTAGGGCCATGTCATTGTCGGTTGGCTTTCTTGATCCCGAACCATTGACCTTCGGCAATGGGAAAGCTGGCCCCGGCAAAGATGGGCATGACATATCTAGAATGGGGCCTAAGGAAACATCTTGACAAGGATTTTGTCATGTTCACAAGATAACCCCGTGGACACCGGATTGCCGTTGTCATTGCTATCAAGTGGAGCAGGTTTTATTTCGTTGACTCTCGCTACCCGGCTTTTGAATTCGATACTCATCCGCTGAAAACCGCAATAAAACAAAGGAGTGTTTCCTAACCTACAACCCCCCCCTGCATTTTTTTCTTAATTATGTTACTAAAAAAAAAAAAAAGAATGTGACATTTTGCATTTTACTCATGTGTAGGCTTACTCGAAATGTGTTTTCAATCCCACGGCTAAGGAGGTGACGAGGACACAAAAGTTTTAGTTAACCCCAAATATACGAAAAGTAAGTAGTGCTTCACTTGAAGTTGTGCCCCTTATGCGCTTCCATTCGAATAATAACCACCGTGTTGTTGATATATTAGGCAATTTCCGTGCATTAATTTCATAAAAGTAAACCATGACGAACCGAAAGCAGCCTAGATTAAGCATGTGTACAAAGTGTACTAGCATAACACAAAAGCATATCAAGATCATAGCATGATTCAACATCATATAGCATAACATGATCATAACAACTAGTGCAAACATGTGTATCATACTAGCATGACTTAGCATCATATAACAAAGCATAGTCAGATCCAAAGCAAAGAAGTTCTACCTCTACGGTTGATTTAGTCAAAATAGTCCGCTTACAAGACCTCCATGACACCTTTTGCTCTTCACCTTTTACTACAAAACCCATCAGCCGATCCATGTAAATCTCCTCATCCAACTCTCCATTAAGAAAAAGCTGTCTTCACATCCATTTGATGAATGATCGTACCATATGAGGCAGCCAAGGATAGTAGTGTTCAATAGTGGTCATTTTAAAGTAGTCTAATGCTAATGCCTCGCCTTTTAGTTTTCAGCAAGTAAATATAGCAAAATCTAGAAGCATCATGAATCAACGCCATCAAATATCTCTTTCCACACACCATTCATCTCACATAGATCGAATGTATGAGTTCTAGAGGTGCCAAGTGTCTTTCCTCCACCGCCTTGTGAGGCTTTCGAGGTTGCTTAGATTGCACACAATTATGACACTTAGAACTTTTTGTAATGGTGAAATCTAGAATTAGTCGCAGTTAGATAGATGTGACACCAAAATTCACATGACATAAACGAAATGCCAAACACTCAAATTATCATTAATTGTGCCACATATCCGATTCAATCGACTTATTACAAAAAAAATCCGCCAAACTTAGGGCGAAAACAAACCTCCTAACCATAGCCTTCACCAATAAATTGTCCATGCTTAGACATAACTACTTTATTGGACTCCAACACTATCTTAAACACACACAGAATATTAGCACTCAGATCAACCCACCAACTCGGTGATTGAAACACCGATAGTACGGTAGGAACATTATCAGCTCATCATCAAGATTGCTAATAGTCACGAGGTTGACGTTTTATTTTTGGTGGTAGTTGTAAATTTAGCATTGGAAGATTTATTCCTACCTTTGGTCTTGCCATGTGGGTTTTCCCCGCACCAAATTCGCGCCGTAATGGCTCGTTCCCCTTCTCAATAGTGTTCTTTTGCCCGAATCTTTTCCTCAACATCAAGAGATGCTATCAGATTTTCAACCCGATATTTTCTAGCTCTTCTATGAAGAAGGCAACTTAGCATTAATGCATACGGCTACAAAGTTGCCTGCATGACACACTTAAGGAGTTCAAGTTCTTTTGCCATGTGTTGAACCTCATGAGCTTGCTTTGACTATAGATCTAAGGTTAGCAACCATCTTGTAGTCATGAAAGCTCTCCATAATCTACTACTTAGAATATATATCCGATGGTTGCATTCAGGTTGATAGTGTTGCCCCCTCGAATCTTCTCTCCGAGATATTTCCCTCGTGCAAGCCAACAATAATCCAAAACATTTTAGCCTCAGAGCGAGCATGGCCTTAACTTCGCCGCCTCTTAAAATTTGCACTAGAAATTTTTTCTAGCCTCAAAGACGCCGCTGAAAAAGCCATAGTTAAATCAAGAAAAAAGGCTATAATAAGGTTTTTGGATTGTTGAGATATTAGGCAATTTTCGATTAATTTCATAAAAATAAATCATGACGAACCGAAAAGCAAATAGATTAAACATGTGAAGCATACTAGCATAACACAAAAAGCATATCAAGATCATAGCATGATTCAACATGATCATAACAACTAGTGTAAACATGTGTATCATACTAGCATGACTTAGCATCGATAACAAAGCATATCATGATCTAAAAGCATATAGCGAAGCATGACATGATCCAAAGAGTATATAAGAAAGCATGATCATGGCAACCGATGTAAACATAGCGGTTCGCATACACCGCATGCATTGAACATGATGAACAATAAGATTAGAACACGTATGTAATACCCGCCAATGTAGAAGTACCGTGGTGTTGATGCGCATCGGCGATCGATCGCTTGTAAGCTTAGTCGATGAGTGTTCCTTGTTGATGATCCCGCCGCCAAAACCTTATGACGACGGGATGACTGGACCGATGAAGAGAAAAATAGAAACATGGAAGATTTGGGGAGCAAATCACCCAAGAGCGCTTCCCGCATCTCGCTGTAAGCTGAGCCCTACTTACTGGCATACGCCCCTTTAGGATTTTCTAATTGAAACTCCCAATTATAGTTGTGGTGTTGCTGCCGGGCTTGGTACAAATATATAGGGCGGAAAACTCCCTACCTCCACATCAACCAAAGAATATGATACTAATTGATATCGCACTGACCTTTACTCATGGGTTTAAAGCCCATTAGGGAACGCAGATATTGGGCCTTTGAGATTTATCGTAATTTCTTCATATGAATTTTAGGAGAACTATTCATATATAAATTCTAACATGTGTTTCATATGTTTGCGCAGTGGCTGCTTAAAACCGATAAGTGATAACAAGACATGTGTTTCATATGTTTGCAAAGGTTTGTTGCAAAACCGATAAGTGATAACAAGACATCTTTCCACACACCATTCATCTCACATAGATCGAATGTATGAGTTATAGAGGTGCCAAGAGCCTCTCCTCCACGCCTTGTGAGGCTTTCGAGGTTGCTTAGATTGCACACAATTATGACACTTAGAACCTTTGGTAATTGTGAAATCTAGAATTAATCGCAACCTCACCAAAAATTCACATCTAGAATTAATCGCAAGCTAGATAGATGTGACACCAAAATTCACATGACACAAAACGAGAATGTCAAACACTTTAATTATCATTAATTGTGTCACAAATCTGATTCATTGACTAATTATAAAAATCAAAACTTAGGCTTAAACAAACCTCCACAACCATAGCCTTTCTCACCAATAAATTGTCCATGCTTAGACATAACTACTTTCTTGGACTCCAACACTACCTTAAACCCATCTCTTGAAAGAAGGTAAACTTCGATCTATCGATGTTTGCGGATATATTTTTTAGAATATATGTTTGCGCATATTGGGAACACGTATATTGGGCCTTTGAGATTTATCGTAATTTCTTCATATGATTGCAAAAGGCTCGCTTGCAAACCGATAACAAGACATGTGGGTTCTACACGGTGCACCACTTGATGGCCGCGATGAAACAAGTTCATTTGATCGTCACGAGGTAACCTCGCGCAGCTCCATCTTGTGTCTACCTTTGTTTGGCAATATAGACCATGTGTACACAAACACTTACGCCTACCTTTCTTTGTATTAGGATTTTGACTTGACGGGAGATTTCCATCAATTTGGAGGATATTAGAGAGAAGATGGCCAAGTTTCTTATGGAACATGTCATCAACCCCGGCGCAGCATTTCGCTTCGTGAAAACCGTGAGTTGATTCTCGCTTTCCCTTTGCCGCATGACGATCGTGGATACATGCATGTGAACCGTGGTTATCGCTTTCCCTTTGCCGCATGACGATCAAAGCCGGATACATGCATGTGAACCGTGGTTATTTGTGTTGTGAACAACTGCGGGCGCGGCCCCCCAAGAACCCGTACATCCGTAGTGAACAATCCAAATACACCTGAATTTGCAATGCCGCCGCCGTCCATTTGTTTGTGATCGGACCTGTCCATCTGATATTTGTGTTTGCCGCTGTCTACCATTTTTAATTTTTCTTTATAGTTGAAACGGTTCATATCTATGTATAGACCATACCGCCGATGCACGCCCAGATGTTTCGTGACTAAATGTCTATCGCGTAACCGAAGAAACGCCTCAAACACCGAACAAGCGCCCTAAAAATACGTAACGCTTACAAATATGCAGAATCAAAACGGTCGCCTCAGAAAAACGACTAAATCCCGCGACGCGTGGTTACAAAAGAACGCCTCGTAATAGCCGAAAGGAACGCAGACGAAGCTTACTAAAACGCTGCCCTCAGAGCTCGTGTGTTACTTCCCGACGACACTTGCGAAACAACCGCTCAGAACACGGGGCACATTGCGGACGATCGCTTTAAACATGCGATCAGAAGTTCTCAGACGAAGTTACGCCGAACGGCCCACGGAAGCTGCCCAAAAGTGCATTAAGGTTCACGACGGTAGTACAAAAACAAGCTGCCTGCGGAATCGGGAGTGTAGTTACGCCGAGCAATCAAAATCGCAGATCAAGTTTCAGAGGTGACACGTATTGACGTACCACAAAGCGCCTGTAAGTACGAAGATATCACACCGGTTCCCTTTCCACACGGGTTCAGATTTGAATAACGGTTTACGTAATCCTTATAGTGATCGGGTGTCCGGTGGAATGGATAACGCTTAGAGGCGCGCGATGCATACAAGCTGCTCGTCGCGCGCAGTGGCACGTACGCCTTTATTGTGTACGCTGCCCCGCATTATTCGAACCTGTTACGCCGCATACCCGCTTCAGGCGGCCACTACTTTTTAGACGCGGGTACATACTGACATCGATGCCGCTGGTCCGCGGAGGTTTCCGTAGAGGTACCGATCTTAGACAATTATGTTCAGAGATACCGAGACCACGCCGAGCAAAACCCTCAGATTACGACGTTCCACCTGCGGCGTGTAACAAGGGCCACTGAGACGGAAGTTTGAGACGCACGAAATCCCGCTCGTACTAAAGCCCGCTGCAGACGCCGCTAATGCAACGTGTCCTCAGAAGTCGATATTTAGATACCCTAATGGGGATGACGCTACCAAGGATCAGAGAAGCCCTCAACGCGATCAGAGAGGCCTTTTTACATAGTGAAAGCTCATGCCGATCCGAGGATCCCCATTGGGTCCTCGGGAGACCCCCTTCGGACAAATCAACACGCACGCAGAGATGTAGGACGCCGCCCTCACCAGACACTCCTCCGGAGCCCAGGTCCGTACTTCCGGACACGATACGCTAACGGCCCCCTGACGATAGACACCTTAGCCTTTGTACACGACCGCATTGTACACATTATCTCTCCCTTACACTATAAAAGGGAGAGTAATGCCACATAGAATGGATCGACTTCTTCTAGGTTTTCACACTTAGTCATCTCATCCCTGATTGGAGTTCTTCTTCATTCCTAAGAACAACTTGTAACCGCTTTGGTTCCCGCGGCACATTTGGTGCGCAGGTAATCTGAAAGGACACAAGCGCCGGACGAGGGCCCCATGGCCCGAACTAGATAAACTCTTCGCCTCCCAAATTTCGCGACACGCCACGCCATCGGGAGCGATAGCCTATAAATTATTGCCGGGTACTTGGGATACCCCTGGTTAAAAAACCGATTCTTGCGACGCCGAAGTTCGCCACCGAGGTAGCGATGGCACACCCGATCTCCATGGTGCACGGACGAGATCGGGCGCCCATGTGGCGGAGCAATGTTCTAGTGGAAAAGCAAAGGGGTACGAGGCACACACACCCCGCAACCCACGCATCTCCTACGCTGCCGTCGCGCTTAGCAAATTGGGTGTCAGAGTCCAGAACCGCGATCGCCACCAAGACCGCCTTCCCCTTATCTTCCTCGGGCGTGTCTCCTACAGTCGCCGCCGCGGTGCTCAAAGACCACGCGTAAGCAGCCAAGATTACGCCGACACCGCAATCGGCATCTTCAGCTACGGTGTCGCCGTGGTGTTCGCCTTTGTGCGGTATCGGGCACGGATTGCAGGAACCGCTGGCGGGTTGTGGAGCTGAATTAGCTACAAATCGCACAGTCCCTTGCACCCATTGAGCGTCGAGGCCGCGACGCCGCCGCCGCTGCACTGCAAATCACCGCCAATGCCTCGATCATAAGATGGAACCGACAAAGGAATGCGGTAGGTGGATGAAAACTAGGGCATATGGCAGCACCACCGAACGGTGGATAGTAGAGTGCGTGCCTTGAATGACAAATAATCGCTGGGTCGCATGTCCCGTATGGTAGCAACGCCCCGTAGGGGACGAATGGTGGCATCGACCACTACCGTGTGCAGCCATTGGCGCTTGGTGCGAGATGTCGGTGATGGTTCGCTGCGGCTCGAGGATGGTCGCATTCAGCTCCCGGCGACATTGGAGAGGATGCGGGAGGGCCAAGTGACCGACAAAGAAATTATGGTAACCCCGCATCTTTGATACCGGAATGTTATGGTGGTTATTGGGATTGAGAGGAGAGAGTCGAGGGAAGCGGTGACGACTCCCGTGCTATGGGGCTAGGGTTAGGCTGTGAGGGAGAGAGGGCGGTGGCTAGGGTTTTGGGGGCCAGGGAAGGTCGGTTGCGAGGCTTTACCCATAGCCAGGAAAAGAGAAGGGATTTCCTTCTAATCTCTTACTTGATTATAGATTGATGATACATATCCTCTCATCTCATTATATAAAGAGCTCTATTTGGCCCCTAAGTAAGCAACTAATTAACCTTAACGTGCTAAGGCCCAATAAACCCTTGACTCATCTAACAACCACATTGGATTCCCTAAAAAACCCACACCGAAGTATCAAAGCTTACACTCAGCTTTCTGAATTGTGCCTCAACAATACATTACAGAGTATACAAGATAGATAGATCTTTCAACTCCACTACTCATCTGCTGGCTAGTTAAGCTTTTGTTGCTCCTTTTATGTTCCCGCAGGTGGTTTCCACCTCTTATATAAATAGAGATCATGCGGGTGCTTGCCCAAACTCTGTAACTTTGGAGGGAATCTCCATCTTAGCCGTTTCTTGTTGCTGATAATAAAGCCATCAATTATATATATAAAAAAAGAAAGATTCATTTTTCTAGACTACAATGGAGTAGCGGATGGTTCAATATCCTTTTCTAGTTTTTTTAGTGCTTCAAATTGGAGATAGTTTTTTAATCATGTTCATAAGCTTTGCATGGAGTATTAGATCATCATCAAAACTAGTGTTCGAGCAAGGAGTTTTGACCAAAATATGGTATGATAGTTGTGCCGAAAACACGACGTTCAGGTGTTTATTAAAGGATCAAGCCTAAAAGGGGGGAGTAGACCTAAATCTTCAAATTTCTTTCACACTTCAAAGCAATGGATCTGAAGTGTCCAAAAGTAATGGCGACTTGTTGGGAAGTTCTAGAGATAAAAACAACCTCAGATCTGCTAGCAACACTCCTCAATTGATTCATAGATAACTTCGATTCAGATATAAAACCGAGATACATAACCTCGGGGAAAAGGGAAGTTTGAAGATGAGCGAGCAATTGGTGAGGAGGATCTAGAGAAGCGCACCTAGAAGGATCAACACTGCTCAACTAGTTCACAGATAACTCGATTCAGATACAAATCGAGATACACAACCTCAAGGGAAAGGGAGTGTTATGGAGTCCTTTTGGGCCGCCAGCATAGGCATCAACCTAGGCATCCACAAGAGTCCAACAGTGGCTAAGGCCTGGTTTGTTAGTTAAGTAAGGATTAGGGAGAGATTTTAGAAGTTTTGGTTGGTTTGTTATGAGATATGTCTTTGTCTATAAAGGGGCATTTAGATTGTAACTAGGGTTATCGAAGAAGGAATAAACACTCCCTGTATCGAGGTGGAGTTTCCCTTCGACAATGGCGTTGAGCGCTTCAGCCGGGACCACCGGATCAACACTGTGAACCAGTTCAGGAATGTTGATCCTTCTAGGTGCCCTTCTCTGGAGAAGAATCCAACACCGAGGTTCCTCGCTATCCTCTGCGTTCCAATTCCCAATCCATTTTACTTCTCCACTCACCTCTAAGATCCTCTTGCCGCCAACGCCGTATCAAGGTCTAAAGATCAGCAAGCAATTGGGGAGGAGGATCTAGAGAAGGGCACCTGGAAGGATCAACACTCCTCAACTGGTTCAGAGATAACTCGAGTCATATATACAAATCTGGATGCACAACCTCACGAGAAAGGGAGGTCTAATGATCAGCAAGCAGTTAGGGAGGAGGATCTAGAGAAGGGCACCTAGAAGGATCTAGAAGTTCCTAGAGCTACAGCGGAGGAGATCGAGGTAGATGGGAGAGGAGGAAGAACAGTTACTGTAAGGATCTGATATTCTTTCTGCTTATGATATTCTTTGATGTCTCTTTTGTAATCAGAGCGAGGCCATCACAAGGTTGTCTCTCCTGGGCCCATATGGCAGCGACACCTGAAAAGATCTGAAGCAATAATAGATCGTCGACTTACCACATTTCCTTGACGTTTTGAGACCCCCTTTGAACCTTTTCTTTGACCTTAAATGTCACTAAGAGATAGATCGAGTTCCCTAAAAACTAAGAGATAGATCGATTGGAAACTCTGAAGTGCAACAGAGAGAGTGAAACAAGTGAAGCCACAGTAACTAGCACGCAAGAGACAATGATTTCACTTGAGATTCAACCACGCCGCCAAAGGGACGCCTACATCCCCGTTGTTGAGGTGATCACAAGGTCTACTAATGTCTCTTTCAACTCGAATCCCCTTCTCTAGTGACCTCAGGTCAGGCTCAAAATATCCACTAGAAATCAAGGTTGGTACAAACCTTTTGAAGATTTACCACACGAGTTGGGAGCTTCACGGGCGACGTAGCTGTCTAGGGGCAAAGCTGAAAGGCTTTGGACTAATATGTTTCATGCGAGTGAAGGTGATGTTTAGTCCACAAGGAATGTTGAGCTACATCAACGCCGGCCAATGGAAAATTGGCAGATTGGAGACAAGGAAATTGATAGTCACGAAACCTTTGCATCCCAGAATAAGGGATATTCACTGACTTTACATGAACTGCATATATCAGTACAATTTAACTCCTCTTGGCAGGAACCATCAAAGTTGGTTACATAACATTTACAGGCTTGCTCCTAATTTCAACAACCACCATATCTTTCAGTAATCCTTTTAGAGTTCCGGCTGTATCAGTAATCTGCAAATGTCAACGAGAAACTCAAGTGCAAGAGATGGAAATGGAAAATTTTGGTCTGGTATTGAACCCGATCAGAAGTCAAGAGCTTGGGTATTCCTGCAATGGCATCTACCTTCAGGTTTGTACGATTTAAGATAGATGACATTGTGGGAAGTCAATGGAACTCTTTAGCCAACCTGTAAAAGCATTGGGTATTTAGGAACTGTAAACACTACTATCCACCGCAAGAATTTTGCTTCAAAAAAAGTTGAAAAGACAAATCAATAGTTTTCTACTGTGTTGGGAAAAATATCAAGAAAGCGCATATAATTTAGGCAATAAAGTAGGCAGTTGTTAATCCGGACAACTTCTGAAACCTCAATATGGTGAAACAGCTATATTTGTTATTTTTAGGAAGACACAGGCTTCGAGTTTCAACACAATATTTCCTGAAAGCTCAATCTCATAACATCTCTGTATCGCAAAGCAATAGGTTTCTGTGATGAGCTTTTTAAGGTTTTCAAACATCATGGCTAATGGAGGTTTCAGGTTCTCATTTGTTATGATGTTTGCATAATATAAGCAATGCTATAATATTTCTTTGCTTTTCATAACATGTTCCCCCTGCAATTAAACGGTGACTAGAATAGTTTTTACCTCATGATGGCCAAATAGTGTGAACTCGGACAAAACCATTTTCTTTAATGAGTCGCAACTCTTCGTAGCTCTGCTAAATGGCTGGTTATCTCCTGTATACACTGCAGTCCATCACTACCACATTGTAGGGAACTCAATACCTGCTTGAGAAACTCCTGATCCTCTTCAAGTGCCCTCAGTCTTATATTCAACAGAGAAATTTCAATCTTAAGACTTGCTACACCGCTCAAGTTGTCACTGTTGGAAGGGGATCCATCAGCTATTGTATGATCTTCAAGTAGCATGTCTTCTTGACTATTTCTGGCATCACCAGAAGCAAGTATGTTTGTGGAAAGGCCAAGATTTTCCTTCAATCTGCTCAAGGATTCCAAAATGTATGCCTTATCGTCTTCAAAATGCGACATGGCGCTCCCCACAAAATCCGTGTTGTTCATTGTATCAGTGCCATTAAGTCTGTCACCATCGAATGGATCATTCTGCAGGAGCCTCCTGCAGTGTGCAAGTTCAGCGTCCAAGTCAAGCAATTCTTTCTCCCTCTCTGTAAGTAAATCATGTAGATCCTGTATTGCTAGGTGGTCGTGGTCTGCCTGCTGTTCCATCATCCTCAGGTACTGCAGTGCTTCCATCTGCATTGCAGCCTTCTCCTCCTGCAATCTATTGATCATGGCCATCGTCTGGCTAGCTGCGACTGCTGAAGCATTCCGTTCTTCCTCAAGCTCTTTGTAAAGAGCAGACATTGACTTCTTGTTGAGCTCAAGCTGTTTCTTTACAGTCTCGAGAGAATTTTCCCCTTCAACATCGTCAGTGAGGCTCCCATCTGAAGGTTCCAGCACAGAATAGTTCCTCTCAAGATATGTCCTCTTGCTCGCAGGGTTGCTTTCTTCATTCAGAGCATTGGTACCAGGGCTAGGAGATCCTTCGCTGGAAGAACTATCGAGGCCCCGTACAGACGAAATCTGAGAAAGGAGCGCCTTCACTTCTTGCTGGGTTGTTGAATTGATGTCCCTAGCAGAGATAATTTCTGATGGCCGAGGAGATGTCAAATTGGCCCTAGCAACTGAAGCATTCTTCACACTGCTGTTGCGGTCCACAGCAATGTGTGTTGGCGCGGCCGATCTATAGTTGCTCTTTGCTGTCCCAACATTTGCAGAAGGGGCGCTGTCCTTTCTAGATTGTCCATGTGAGCCTTGTGAACCATCGGATTCATGGACTTCCTCGATACCCACCACAGAAGCTACATCAAGAAAAATGCGTGCAGTTAGTCAGAAGACCAAAATACCCAATTATATATACCAGTGACACTAGTCACTAGAGTACAGTTTAGATAGCTACACATACTCTTCCCATTTGGATTATCTGAAGGTACACTGTTCCAATAATCCACAGCATTGGCCACTTCAGAAGGCTTAGGCACGCTGCGAGCATTCTTGAATGGATCCGAGCAACAAGAACACAACCTTGATGACCTGCTGGATTCACCGACACCTACCACTTTGCATGAAAGTTGGCATGCTTTGCAGAGATCACCAGAGCATGCGAGCTGGTCATGGCTCTTGCAGTGAGCCAGAGATGAGATCTCAGAGCGATGCACGGCACAGACCATGTCTGCAGAGAACCATGGCTTTCCGTGGAGGGCGCGGTCCAGCCTGGTGCACATGATGCAGGGCGGCCGGAGCCCGCAGATGCGCGCCAACCTTGTGGCTGTGTAGGATGCCAAGGCAGCCACGTAGAGCAGTATGATCACACATAGCTCGCCGCAAGCGTAGGACAGCATGGGCCAGAACCTGTGCCCCAAGTCTTGTGATCCCGAGCCGTCTTTCGCAGCCATGTCTGGTCGATCAGTTTACATCAAGGTTCGCATACAGGTGGCAGCGCTTTCTCAACGAATCACACCAATGCCTCAATGCAGCCCAAGGAAGTTTGATCTTTATTATATATAATATAAGGAGCTTCCGATCCTTGAAGGCCGATGAATGGCTGATTGCACGGAGCGAAGTGGAATGGAGGAATTCAAAATTTTGCTCCGATTGCAGCACAAGTAAAAATAATTCCCTGCAAAAAGGCTGGTCATGATTCCTCCTTGCGGCATTGACCATGATAAAAAAAGAAAAAGAAAAACTGGCACAAAAAAACATTCCACATTCTCACATCCTCGACACCAAAAATGGGACGACGGATTATGATGCATACCTATGGAGAACCTCGCCGGAGAATCGAATCGGAAATCCTAAAGAAATTGGGTACAAACACGTAAGAAATCGTGGTTTCTTGGCAGGAAGAGGAGGTGGCCGCTCCCTGTTTCTCTCTCTCCCCTCTCCGCGCGGGAACGAAGAGAAGAGAGAGAAACGAGGAGCCGAATGCGTCTGCCTTGCAGCGGAAGCCCCCAAACGCGGCGTTTCCTTTTCCCTCTCTAATGCCTGCATGCCCAGCAGCGTCAGGCGAGAGGTTTCAGCGCAGCCTCACACGTCCGGAACCATCATATTATCAGATAAGAATCAGAAAAATAGAAACATGATTTTCTCGAGGAGGTGACTTTGTACAGCACCCAGACCCAGTAAACCAGCAAATATTCATACACTAGAGCAGCTAACATAGACAACAAACAATAGGTATCTCATGGGGCAAAAGAATAGTACGAATTTGTTTCAGCAAAGCGCAACTGTTCAATCATCTTGGCACACATATCGTGCTACCCCATCTTCGCTGAATCAACCAAAACTTTACTTCCATATATAGCATATGCTCAGGCTCTCTAGTTTCTAACGTTCAACCCATGAAATGAGTCAAGGATACAACAAAAAGGGGTCTAGAAGTAATCCAGATGAATTCCTTAGGGTTGAAATTGTAAAGCTAGCAAAGTCTCAGGACGAATATCAAAACATCTTCTGAATTTACTGTCTCTGGTATATTCCTGTGTTGCCGGTATTGGTGCTTGGCTATCTTTGGTGGTATGTGCAGAAATAGAACTATTGAGGATATTCAGTAAATCATTTGCAGGCGGCTTTCTGGCAAACTGGACACTTGCTGGTCCCAGGGGAAGCAAGAACATCAGCCTGGGCAGATCTGGGTGCTGGCAAATATGATGGAATGAAGTTGAAACTGTGACCAGGGAGGCGGCAGCTGCTTCGCCATAAAGTTCTAGAAAAGAAAACAAAGATCAAGAGTGTGAAAAGCTGATGTCTATAACAATAGAACAAAATTTAAAGCATCAGCTTAAATAACTTCCTCCTCCCCCCAAAGATAATGTAATCCTAGGTTTGTTGTTTTCAAAAAAAAAAAAAAAAAAAAATCTAGGTTTGGGCTAAGTTAAACTCTCTTAAGTTCGACTACGTTTTAGGTTTCTCTTAAGTGTGATGCACAGAAAACAAGGAGAGAGATAGAGAGAAATAGATATAGAGATGTATTGGAAAAAGAGAAATGTGTGTTAGGGGAAGAGAAATGTGTATTTGGAAGTGAGTGTCAAATATTGTGGGGCAAATTTTGAATCCTATAAGGTCAAGTATTTTTGGAATGGAAGGAAGTGCGTTTATGCTTCCCTTTATGCTTCCCTCTGTTTCCACTTATAAGACATTTTTGGCTTTTCTAGATACATTGTTTTTACTATGTATCTAAATATAGTGTATATATTTATGTACCTAGAAAAGCCAAAAACGCCTTAAAATTTGGAATGGAGTAAAAATAGTATCAACATTTGTATCTCTATATAGATTTAATTATAATTATAAAAATATATTACATGATTAATGAATCTAATGATACTTATTGCACATCATAAATATTATTTTGTATATATTGGCCAAGGTCGATTGACTCGTCGAAAAGCGAGAATTACATTCTTTTTAGGACAGAGGTTAAAATGATCTCTTTGAGTAGTACAACAGCAGAAAATAAGATGAGATGCAAAAAAAGTAAATTTGAACCTTGGCCACTGTACATTGGTCACACTAACAAAAGTATTCCGTTGTTTCTTTGGTCAACCTCAATTTAAAATCAGACTACACTTGAAAGAATCAATTGTAGCGCATTTGAACGCTTAACACTAGAACACACAAGCACACTTAGATTAACATTGAGTGTCTGAACAAGACCAGCGGCATCCGTTGAACGAAGACGAATTAGAAGTATTCTTACCCTAATAAGTATCAATTAATCAAATATATTGAACACAGTAGACACTGAACATAGGCATACAGAAAACTTAATTTTTACAGGTGTGTAACAACAGAGGTTTCAGGTGGTAAATTTAAGTATTTGTTTATCATATAGCCAGGGAATGTCCTATGTAAATGATTACTATTATTATCTAAGCAGAGGTATGATAAATTTCTTAGAATACCTTAATCAGCTGCTCTGCAGTTAGAACATCTGTTGCAGCACTTCCAGTGATCTCAATAGACATTGCCCCTCAGAATTGCTTATCAAAATGCTTGACCTGCTGGTACGACGAATGTATTCAATTCTTTCACCAGCTGGGCCAATGACAGCTTCAGCATAGAATATTGGTACTTGCATCTTTTTCTTAACCTGTCAAACAACCCGCCAAGCAAATAGACACAAATCACCTTTTTAGCAAAACAATGAAAACATGTGGTCAAGCAAATAAATAAGACTCCTTGGACATCATACAGACCTGAGAAGCAACTGCTGTTGATTGACTAGTTGATGGTGTTGGAGCCAGATGTAGTGGTAGTGGTGCTTCTGGTCCACATGCAGATACACGACAGTGTAGAAGATTTTCCACAGTAGTTGGCGGATGCATTCTGAAGCATGGAGATGCTTCTCGTCCACATGCAGAAATACTGGGAGATGGAGGTTGTTCAGTAGAATCTGACGGAGATACCCTAGTTGGATGGGCTTCACTTCCATGTAAAGATATTCCAAACTGTGGATGTTTACCCAGTTTAGCTGAATGACATGTCTGTTTCTGTAGCCGTGCTTGTTGTCCATACACAGATATAAGGGAGCGTATTCTTTCAACAGAATCTGTTGAATTAACTGGAGATGCATACCAACCATTTTGAAGGTTGTGGTGCGAATGCAATTCCATAGGAGCTGGTAGATATGCTTCCGTAGGTGATGATGCTTCTGACCCATATGCACTTCTAGCATGGTTTGGTGGTGTAACAGATCGATATCTCCTGAAAGGTGTAGGTGCTTCCCATCTGTATTCAAATGTATCAGCATGTCGAAGATTTCCCATAGGATGCCTACCCCTCAAATAGCCAGTGTCAATCCATTGTTCATGTTGAAGATCTTCAGCAGATACAGAGTGATAGCCTGGACTAACTGGACACACAGGGCCCCTCAGGGTAGTCAATGTAGTGACATGGGGGCATGTCCATGTGTGAGATTGGAATAGGTACCTGAAAAGCAGCAAGTCCTCATCATTACATATTGGTGAGCATACAAATGTGCACCATTTCCAGTGTGCCACTGAAATTGAATTAACAAATGATCAAAATAGTGGCTGGAAACTTACATGACGGTCAAACAATGGGATCACACTTCGATCAACTAGGTACTTTCTCAGATGAGAAGCAACAAGTTCCAAAGCCTTATGCACTCCCAAGGGCAGTCCACATATTTCAACAACCCTATCTTCTTCCAGTGCAACAGGAGGCAGATCACCATCTAAACAGTGAATGTAACAAATTAGATACAGATAAGGTAAGAATCGTGATTCATCAAATCAACAGATGTTGTGCTATGACTTATGAGAATTTGAACAATTCATACTTGCCAGTTGCCATGAGCAATCATTTTCAGTGTTAAAGTTGCTATTGCAAGATATGCCGAGAAATCAAGTAACAAAAATAGTACATGAAAATTAAGGAGCTCAAAAGTTCTAGCACAGTTTTATACTTTACCAGAACTCTTTGAATGTAGCTGAGTCCCAGTTCAGTACAAGAAGAGACCATGTACACTGACTTCTCTGCTTGTTCTGTAACTAATAGATTGATTGACTTTTGTCAGAATCAAATTGGTAGGCACAACCATTAAGAGATACGGATATCTTACAGCATATAGAGCACGTATGTGTCACTAACAATTGCGACAGCAACAGTGCAACACTACATTTCAAAAGTGCGTCTTCTGCCTAGCGTTGCTAAGTGCAACCATGTTTCATAAAAGATCCAAATGCAATATCAGTTGGACCCCTGTGATGGTAGCAAAACATACTTTATGCTTTGAAACATCAGAATTCTAGAGCAAAGTTGTGCAGCAACAGAGACTAACTATACTTCAGTAAAACACAAAATCTGTTGCTTCCTGACAGATTACTCATATTCCAATTACGGCAGTGCAATAATCTAAAGACACACAAGCGCTGAGCAGAAGCAAATAGTAGTTTTTTAAAACTGAGTTGAGGGGTTGCATCAAATTAAGTTACCAAGGACACGGATGTCGGTTTGCGAAGCTTCCATGATTGAATTAATCAGCACACCATGATCGCCAATAAGGCTTGCTACCTGTTCACTTGGTGCAAGAATCCGCCTCACAATCACACTATCGGACCCCACATCTAAAGAGTCGCCATTAATAGTTTGCTGATATACTCTTAGTAGGGCATCCATGGCAGGAGGTAATGGTTCATTAGGCTGTTCCCTTCCAAAAATGATTACCTTTCAATCAAAAATGGAAGAAAATTTAGGATTTCTTTTTTCAATTGAGCCAAAACATAAATCATGTTTTTTCTTCTCTCAGGAGACACCAGAACATATTTAAAAGAATTTTTAGCTGTAGAGGATCAGATGATGGCTATCTTACAGCTTGCTCTTCCGCACAAAAGATGACCACCAATAATACGAACACAGGCTCTTGTTTCCTCACACAGTCTTCTGACCCTCTCACCTTTGTGGCCGATTATTGCACCGACCATCTGTGCAGGAATCAGCATCCTGAAGACACTAGTTCCAGGCCAACCAGGATACTTTCTTTCATCAGCAGAGGAAGTGGCATCACCAGAGTCTTGATCGTCAACAGTACCTAGTTTCAGAACACTCTGTTCATTCGATTTCCCGGCGAATTCATGAACCTCTTGCTCCTTCGAACTTGACTGCATCCGAGCCATGGTCACCAGCACTGAAGCATCAAACAGACAGACAGAACAGGTGAAACAACGCCCAACAATAACAATAGGTTCATCCTAAGAATGCTGAAATTAAATATCAGTGATATATATGTGTTGGCAGAGTGAATGAAAGCAACAAGGATGGGTAATGTACTAATGTTGAACAATCAGGGCATTTCCACAGATAAAACAATAGAACCACACAACAGAATAGTATAACCTAATAGGCCCGGAAATAAAATGTACACGCTGTGTATCTCAAATACAATACAAGTGAAATTCACACTCAAATGGCAGTTGTATAAGGCAGCCAACAGCATTCACCACCCAGACAATAATCAACTAATCACAGTTTTAGAGTGGCGAAAGGGGACCCAACGCAGGCATCAGATGAGGAGAAATCCGCATACATAGACCCAAAACTAAGCAAGCATCAGCTAAGAGCACAAAGGAAGAAAAACAATCCAGAAACAAAGCATGCGATTGGGTCAAGTTGACGCGGTTTTGCACCCCACCCCAAACGCTAAGGGGTTGTGTGCTCCATCAACTCAACCCCGTCACCTCCCCAAACCCTAGGAAACGGAAGCGCCGCTCCTATCCGCCGACCGCTCCCGCTCGCTCTCCGAACCCGCCGGAGTCCGCGCCGCCGCCCAGCCCAACCAGAAGACGTGATCCCCGGGACGCGCGCGCGCGCATGGGAGGCAGGAACAGGACAGGTAGTAGGGAAGAGGTTGCCCTTACCTCCGCGCAGCAAGGGGGCGGCGGGGAGGCGTACACGCGGAGCACGTGGAGGAGGCGGCAATGGCGGCGGCGGCGGCGGCGGCGAGCCGTAGCGCGTCGGAGCACGTGAGGGATCAAGTGGAGAAAGGAAGAAAAGGGGGTTTTAAAGTTGGTGGAGAGCAGGCAGCGACCAGCGAGGGTTTTTTTGTCATTCTTTCGATTTTGGATTGGAGCAGACCTCAACTGACACTCCGTCGTATACATGGGCATGCAGCCCGGGCCCGGCGGCGCGGCCCGTGGCCCGGAGTTATGGCCCGGCCCGGGCCGGGCACGCCCGGCATCGCGTAGGTGCCATGTCTTGGCCGGCGATGGGCGTCGCGATGCCTGAGCCGCCACCGGATACGAGCCCGATCGAGGGCACGGCCGTCGGCGGTGATTTTTTTTGGCGGTTGATTAAATCTGAATCAAGATTCAAATACAACACCGGCAGCCCAAGTTGCAAGGCCCATCCGAAGCATGACAACAAGCGACTCCGGTGGGCCCATCGTCCGGGCACCGATCCCGTGACTCGTCCTAACTTTCGTCTACTACGCGCGCCGCGCGTGACTCTTGCGGCTTTCCCGATGCGACCAAGCTCGGGTTGCGCGCCCGCGGACTCGCTCCTCGCCGTCGTCTGGGCCCGGCCCGCCGCCCAGCAGCGGTAAAAAAGGTAACTCCCCGGCGCGGCGCCCTCTTTGCTTTGCGAGAGCCTCGGGCGGGAAGTTACGAAGACGGCATCGCTAAGGATGCGCACACGCAGCCTCCACGCGGCGGCTCGCCTCCCTCGCCTGTGCGGCCACCTCGACGCCGATAGCGGCTGCACGACGGCGGCACGCCGGGCGGCACGGCACGCCAAAAGCGGCAGCGGCGCGTGCCGCGGCTCGGGCCGCCTGCACGCGAGCACGCCATGGTACGCGACGGCCGCAAGACGGCAGCACGCGGCGGCACGCGGCTGGCGTGCGCAAGACGCACGGCTACGACGGCGTGCGGCGTCTGCCGAACGACGCGACGACGGTGCACATGTATACTCCGTCGGCGCGCAGAAGGTCGTTTTGTTGGGCCCTCGTGTGCTTCATAGTTATATATGGCCATGCGGCCGTGGGCCGTTGGCTCGACCGACAGACCGCGTGGCATGGCACGGCTCGATAGCTGCACGGCCCGACGAGCAACGCGTGCGGGCGGCCCGGCCCGTAGTACGTGCCGTCGCACGGCCGCTGCGCTTCGTGGCCTGCACGCAGCGAGCGCACGGCCCGTGCCACGATGTTAGCGCGGTGGTGGCCCGTTCTATTAACAATATTACGAAATTTGGCCCGAGCCCCATAGCTTTTTATTTCCTAACCCTACCATCCTCTAAAAGGCCTCCATCTCCTCAACCCCGCGGCCCAACCTATCTCGTCCATCGTAGGCTGCGCGCCCGCATCCCGCGACTTGCGACCGCTGACTAGGTGAAGCCGGCGTGAAGGTCCCGCGTCGGCCGTCGGGAGCCGCTCGCGGCCTCGCTTTTCGTCCGCGAGGTGAAGCCATGAAGGTCGCCGCTTCGGAGCCCGGCACTCCGGCAGCGGCAGCCCGCCCCGAAGCTCCGCCACGGCCTCCTCCACGCCTCTCGCTTCACGCCGCGGCCCGATTTGCGGCTGCGGTCCAGCTCGCCGGTGGCGAGCGGCGGCGGCAGCCACCTCTCTTGCCCGTGGCGGCGGTCAACCTTCTGCGGTGGCGGGCTTTCGCCCGGTGGTGGCGAGGCGCTCTACGCTTTCCCTCTTCCCTCTCTCTGGGGCGCGGGCGGCATGGCCCGTTAAATTCACCGGGCCCAACGGGCGGCACGGCACGGAAAAATCGGCCCACGGGCCGTGCCTTTGGGCCGGAGGCCGAGCCGCAATCTGCAAAACCCACGGCCCGATAGGCCGCGATGGGCCCGGTGCGGCACGATACTAGGCGGTAGCGCGGCACGGCACGACCCACCGTGGCGGGCCCAAGACGGCCCGATGGCCATATATATTCATAGTGGTAGTGGGCTGGGCTTAAAAAATGCTTGTGCACACCAATATACATCTATAGATGTGCATTGTCACAAAAATTTGACTTTTGAACTAATTTCACTTGCATATGCATATGAGTTTGAATCTCAAATTTTGTGACAATGCATATCTATAGATGCACTATAGGTGTGCGTAGTTTCAAATTTTTTGAAAACTCCTATGTATGGTTTTAATGGGTTTTTCATGGATTGCACTGAAGATGTAGTTTTTACTGAATACTTTGCTTTGCTTCGGACCTAAGACATTGTGTGTTTATCGGACGTTGTGTGCTAACGATAGGGAATCGGCATTTGGATAAGTGGAAACTTTTAGGCAGTGTGGTTTAGGAACTTAGAAATCACGTATTACGGATACCCGATTTTAAACTATGGATAAAGACATAGATTTTTGCTATGCATCGAAATATAGATACATAACAAAAGTTTTATATAAAAAAAGTCATAACGACTTTTTAAAAATAGAGATAGTATTAATTTTGTCCTTTTCCTATATTTATCATGTATTTCTTGGTTCATACACCTCAGACATGAAACTTTCCTTTTGCGTTTGATTTCATAGGAAAACCATACGAAAAAACATCCACTACTGAAACCCTCATGTTTTGGTTTCCTGTGTTTATCCTACAGTTCATCCAAGCACCTATTCCTATAGACTTCATGAGTTTCATTCCTTTGTCGTACATATGCATTTACTGTATTTTCCCTACAATTTTTTTCAATCCTACATTGCATTTTTTTTTAGAATGTTAAGAATAGATATTGGGGGTAAAGAAAAAATAAATATCCATTAAACATATATAATAACGTAGATTTGTGGGCACAATTGGGGACTATGGCGGATAATATCAAAATAGTTTTCCTAGATTCTAAATTTATCTTTCAGTAAAGTTGTTTAAGTGTTGCAACTTAGAAGCCATGTTGATGCATAGGCAGTAGAACTTGAACTTTTTTTTTTTCGAAAAGCGTATTTATTGGCACGTATTGTATTAAGGGAAATTAGAGTTTTACACGTCACACAACTTAGCCAAAAGAATTGGCGAGAAGCGCACTAAAGCACACATACAAGAATTATGCGGCTTAAACGGTGGCGCGATACGGTTGTACTAAAAAGTAAAACTAATCTTGGCGACGAGGGTGGGTGAAGGAACTGTCCGCGGCTACGGCTCCGGATCAGAATCTCCCACGGTGCATAACGCACCAAACCGCATCATGGGGAAGATCTCGCGCAGAAGCCATGTTGATGCATAGGCAGTAGAACTTGAACTTGATCTCCTATCAACCAAAAATGCTTAATGTTTAATAAACTCTAACAGAAAGAACATAGAAATGAAAAAAGAAAAGAAAGAGAAGGAATTAGGCGAATAAAATGGATTTGCTCATCACTACTCTTAAGATCATAGAACAAAAAATCTTCAAAGCTTGACAAAAGGACCCTCCTGCTGTTGCAGGTTTTTCCAAGTCTTTAGGTGTCATTTAGGTTTCCCAAATATGTTTCAGTAAAGTTATTCAAGTGGGTTAAGCAAAAAATACAAAAGCCATCGAAAAGCCTGACGGTGAAGCTCTGCTGTGGACTACCCACCAAAAAAAAAAGAAATAACAAAAACAAATTAGGCAATCTCTTACCAAGATAAAATAAATAATTTAGGTGAAGAAAATATTTTGCTCATTAGTGGCAAATGGCAATAAAGAGGAGAACACGACTTCTTTTCTCTGATCCGTTTGTAATCCACAGCCTCAGAATCAGAAAAAAAAAAAAAAGGCTCTGTTTTCTGTAGCAGCAGCCAGCAGGAGCACCTGAAGGCCGTAGTTTCTTAAGTGCTAAGCCTGGAATCAAAACAGCCGCGCAATGCAATGCAATTATGCAAAGCTAATATAAAGAACACCCCTATAATAATTTGCCTTTGACGGGGAATAAAAATCATAAACTGATGTGAGAGTCAAGCACTCCTGAAAGAACAAACCTTTTTACTAATCGCTTTCCATCAGCATCAACTCAATGTTATGCTTAATCATAGCCAAGAATAAGCGTAATGATGATAGCCAAAATTTCAGAAAGGACTAATTGACTTTTGGGTCTATAATCCTATCTGCTTAGTTGACTATTATTCACGGAATCTTGGTGCCAAGTTTTTGCATAATCATCATAGCTGAGCATATATTACTCATGATTGCGATTAGCGACTAGTTAAATGCGTATGCCCACATTCAAATGCATGACCATGACAGTCAGTTCAGTCCCCTTGACATGAACCTCCTTTTGACATTACACGCAGACATGGTGTTGTAATGTGTGTAGGCAATGCAAAGATTTGATGGTGTACTTGCTCAGGCAATGCATGCAAGATGTAGTGTGAAAGCAGCAAAGAAGCTCAGCTCGGCTAGAAAGGGGATTGCTTGTGGACTTGACGCCATTGCCTGCCACAAGGTAGCATCATTTGCTTTGCTGCAGGCCTCAGCCTGTATAAGAAAGAAAAAACTAGCGATCGGACGGTCTCTTCCTCCTCCATCTTTCCTTCTCACGATCGTCTTGTTGAGGGGAATGTCGTCTGGCGCGAGACCGTCCTCTCGATTGGACGGTCTCGGAC
This sequence comes from Hyparrhenia diplandra, assembly GCA_015847255.1. Lineage (NCBI taxonomy): Eukaryota > Viridiplantae > Streptophyta > Magnoliopsida > Poales > Poaceae > Hyparrhenia > Hyparrhenia diplandra. The sequence continues at coordinate 114,611 of JADLZK010006343.1, read as the reverse complement.
CAGGCTTCATTCCCCTCAACAGCTCAATCCATCACGGAGTCAGGGAAGAAGACGGTGATCTCTGCTGTGATCTGAACAACAACTCGTGCTTGCTTCTGTAGCAACAATGAAGTCTTCTTGTTTGCAGTAAGTGTTTCCATTCTCGTTTTGATTTTTTTCAGAGTTGCTTCACCATGAATCTTCCAGCCGGTTCCTCCATCTTCAGTCAATCGTGCTCTGAATCTTCCAGCTAGCGTCGTTTCAGATGAACTCGATACTGTCCATGTCGACATGAAGATTATCGAAGAGGAATGCGTAGAGGCCACACACACAGCTTCAGACCTGCATCTTCTCGTGTTCAGCCAGGAATGGGTATGTAATGAACAGAGCAGCACAGTAGGTTTGGTTAATCTTGGGTAGGGCTGGTCGGGTCACCGTGACGGTGATGGTGATGATGACTGGTGGCCTAATCTGCATCGCTTCTCGTGTCGTCCTCGTTACGAATCTTTCCGATCATGGAAAGATGGCTTCCAAGATTGCTTCGTCAGTCGTCTACACGTGCGCGTGCCAACGACACCCAGCTCCCTCCGTGCGTCCACAGCTGAGCTGCCGGCAGCGGCAGATGCAGATGCAATGTGCAGGGTGACATGACAAACAGGCAATCATCCAATTCCAAACGCCAATGCTGCTGTACTCTTGAGAAGAGCACACACACGCCAATACTGCCGAGATACGCTAAACTCATGAGCGTGCCAAACTGAACTACTTTGGCTGGTGCCTTTGCCTTCTTTTCATTTTTTGACCAGGAAAAACTTTGCATTACTCAAAACCGTTGTCATTTCGTTGGCAACTACATGACGAATACAAATTGGAAGCTAGTTACAACTGGCTACAACAGCCCTAATGACCTTCCTAGAAATTACCTAAGTGAAGACTTTGACTTGTAGTCAAGTCAATTAATGGTTTCTAACCAGTTCGGTGTGAATGGATTTCAAAAGAAAGGAAGTGTTGCTATAAAGGTCAATGACAATTTAGGCCATTATTTTCAAACAAGAAAAGGAGTCCGACAAGGGGATCTGTTATCTTCAATCTTGTTTAATATAGTGGTTGATATGTTGGCAGTTCTTATATCATGAGCTAAAGAAGAAGGACAATTTCATGGAGTGACTCCGCATTTGATTGCTGATGGACTCTCTGTTCTTCGGTATGTGGATGACATTGTTATCTTTATGAAAAATGATTTAGAGAATGCCAAAAGCATGAAGCTTTTGCTCGGTGCTTTTGAACAATTGTCAGAACTCAAAATCAAGTTCCATAAAAGTGAAGTTAGATAATATTGTTCACGTAATTACTTGATTGTACAACACCACATATTTAGATTCTAAAATTTCCCTCAGAAACTTTACATAAATGACATCGACAGCGCAGAAAAATGAAGTTCTCCATGTAGTAATGAAAACTAATGATCCAAACCACAACCACAGTCCACATACAACTCCAGCAATCACCGAGTAGTAGATATATACATTTTCAATTTCTTTACTCCTGTCCAATATTTGTGTACCTGAACTGTTGGGACATGATATACACAATGGAAAGCCACAAAGACCGTAGTTGTTGCTGTAAATTGAAGGATCGGCTATTGTTTGGAGCTGATTACCAGTTGGTATCTCACCTGAGAGCATATTGTTAGAGAGATTTAGTGAACTAAGAGACATGAGTTCTGAGATGCCTGAAGGAATAAGACCACATAGTTCATTCCATGAGAGGTCCAGGGACTCGAGGAGTTTTAAATTGCCAATGTTAACTGGAATAGCATCGGAGAGATTATTTCTTGGTAGGTTCAGTAACCGAAGGCCTTGAAGATTTGTTAGCTCAGTTGGAATTTCACCACCGATAGAATTGCCTGACAAATCTATACCGGTCATCAGCGCAATCGCCCCTGAAATTCATAAGTCTGCATCTTCCAGCTCACATCAACTCGATCGTCATAAGAAAAGTCTGCTTTAGGTTTAAAATCTGATGATGGACTCTGGATCTCATGTTGAATTCAGTCTGTGGTTCCACCATGGATGTCAAGTTGGTGAGACCATGTGGTATTGGTCCTTGTAAATTGTTGCTAGCCAGGTCCAGAAATTGGAGATGAGAGAGCTGTAATAGCTCCAAGGGAATACTACTGCCATTGAACATGTTGGACCGCAATCGGAGAATTCGTAGCAAAGGTAACTCTGACCCTATCCATGATGGGATTGCACCAGAGAAGTAGTTGTGACCAAGATCAAGGACAGAAAGCATCCTCATGTTCTTGATCACAGATGGAAAGTCTCCTGAGAATCTGTTATTTGCTAAATGCAATGATTCCAACGATAAACTAGAGTTTGTGGAAGAAACGAGTACATCCCCTGAAAGATTATTGCTGGACAAGTCCATGAACACAAGTTCCTGCAAGTCCCATATGCAGCTAGGGAGCTGGCCAGAAAGTTGGTTGCTCGATAGATCCAATATCTCCAATGACTTCAACAGGCAAAATGACTGAGGGAAACCTCCTGAGAAACTGTTACCGTCCAATTGAGCAGTGATTAGTTTGTTACTACGGAAGTTGGGAACACCGCCGATGAAGTTGTTGCTCGTCAAGGAAAGATAGTAAAGATCGCTGAGCAATGACAGGGTCTCAGGCAGCTCACCTTCTAACTGGTTGTTGTTGAGGTCAAGGTCTTGTAGCGCCATCAAATTGCCAATCTCAGCAGGGACCGTGCCTGTGAGGCTGTTGAAGGACAAAACCAGTATGACAAGGTGAGTCAGATTCCCTACTGAAGAGGGGATCGGTCCCGTGAGACAATTCTGTCCCAGGTGCAGCATCTGCAAGCTCGCCATGCCGCCGATCTGCGCTGGAATCACGCCGGTGAGGTTGTTGCTGAGAAGCGACAGCAGCTGCAGCTTCTTTGCTCCGCCGATCTCCGGAGGGATGCTTCCGGTGAAGGAGTTGTAGTGCAGGTAGAGCAGTGTAAGGTCCGGCCAGCTGCTGAAAATGTCAGGTGGGATCGTACCGGAGAGCTGATTTCTTGACAGGGAGAACTCCCTCATCCTCCTCATCCCGCCGACGGACGGCGGCAGCGGACCGGAGAGCTTGTTGACGGAGAGATCCAAGAACTTGAGGTTGGCCATGTCCCCCATCTCCGGCGGCAGTTTGGAGACCAGCCCCGTGGCCTTGAGGTCCAGCCGCTCCAACATGTGAAGCCGGCCAAGAGACGCCGGGATGGCACCGCCGAGGGAGTTGTTGCGCAGAACGAGGACTCGCAACGCCGGCAGCGTCCCAGCGCCGTCGGGATGCCGCCGGTGAGGCTGTTGCTGGACAGGTCGAGCGAGACGAGGGACGTTAGTTTGGAGATGGCTGTCGGGATGGCGCCGGCGAGGCGGTTGCCGCTGAGGTTGAGCCCCGTCAGCGCCGGGAACGCGGCGATATCCAGGGCCGCGAGCGTGCCGGCGAGCCCGGCGCCCGGGAGTGCGACACCGGTGACGCGGCCGTTGCCGGCGTCGGCGCACGTCACGCCGGCCCATGACTTGCACGCGGACCCGGGTAACCACGAGGATAGTGGGGAGCTACTTGTGGTGGAGTTGGGCGGTAGCAGAGGGACTTCCATCGCAGCAGCGCGTCGGCTTCGGCGGCGGCTGGCGATGGAGAGACGGTGGATGACGAGCGTTTCAGTAACTGGGACGTCAGGATGCACAAGAGAAAGACGTTGATTCTCCGTGTGCCGGCCATGTCCGCGTTTGGGATTTGGAGCAGCAAATGCTTCTCCACCGGTGGTGACGATTTCATGGAACCAGTGTGTAGATTTTTTCGAAGCAATCTACAAATGCCATGGTCGTTTCCGTTGTTCACACGGACGGGACGACACGTAGTCCCTCCGTGTCCCTCCGTCCCCACCGAGTTTGTCATTACACCTGATTCTTGCCATCTTATTCAACGCTTCGCCTTATTCAAAACTTTTGCATAAATATAATTTATTTTTATACTTACTTATTTTATCAATGAAGATACTTGAATATTAATTAATTTATTTATAATTTGTATAAATATTTTAAATAAGACGGATGACGGATGTGACGTTGCCTCAAAAGTCAAAAACTAATTTAACTTCATGACCGGAGGGAGTACGTGCTTAGTCCACCGCTACGTGACACGTACTACGAGAAGACAAGTCTTCTTTGTGTTGCGTTCCGTGTCCTTCCTCTACGTGCTTTCCGTGTCCACGAAACTCCATACCATAATTCTCACAAGACACGGTAAAAAGTAATTCTATAAACTCTCACACAATAACTAAAAACATTTCAACTTAATATACTTTTAATCATCATCACCAATAATAACCATAAAATCGGTTCTGTTTTCTAAAAAAATTTCTTGTCCACTTTCGTTTTGGGTTTGCTTGCCGCTGCGTGTCCTCCCCTCTCGTGTCTGTTTCGTTTAGGTCATGTAGGATTCGGACTTTCATCCGTTTTCTCTTGTCCGGATTTTTTTTTAGTCCGTTGGCAAAGTAGATTTTCGCCCAGCCTAAGTTATTCTGCGTGGGCTAAATTATGAGTTTAAAGAATTTATTTTTAAGAACTCTCTTGGAGTCCAAACTTTATATATAGGCGCACGCGCCGCCACCATGGTTCTTTGGCGCGACAGGTGCGCTGGAGACGTGCACACTCCCGAGCCTCGCATGCATGCATGCGCAGGGAGCGGCACTTTCGGAGATGCCTTGCTGGATGGGTCCCGCTTTTTTTTCTTTCTTTCCCTTTAAAATGTAATATCTTTCTCATCAAGCATCTATTTTCGATTCCGCTTTTGCACCATCAAGGCTTATTATAACAAGATCTATAAAACTAGATCCATGTTGAATATGTTTTGAGATAATTTTCATGATGACAAAAATTTACATCTAAAGTACAAAGTTTTATATCTAAAAGTATAAAGGTTTTATTGTTGGAGTAAAAAGTTTTAAAATTTGGAGTGTAAAATTTTTGCCGAGATTAGAGTTGATGGTGTTTGCCGAGATTGGGTTTAACGCCGTATGCCGAGATTATGGTTTATGACATTTGTGAGATTCGTATGCCGAGATTAGGGTTTATGATATTTGTGAGATTAAGGTTCATGACTTTTGCTTTGAGATTAGGGTTCATGTCTTTTTTTGCTAAGATTAGGGTTCATGGCATTGCGCAGATTAGGGTTCGTAGAGTTGCCGAGATTAGGGTTTAGGGCGCCACCGAGATTAGGGGTTGATAGTGTCTCGCTAAGATTAGTGTTATAAGCGCCATTTGAGATTAGGTTCATTGCATTGCCGAGATTAGGGTTTATGGTGTTGTTGAGATTAGGGGTTAATGGCTTTGCTTGAAATTAGGGTTAATGGCTTTTGCCGAAATTAGGGTTTATGGCGCTCTTTGGTGATTAGGTTCATGGTGTTGCCGAGATTAGGTTCATGTCTTTTGATGAGATTAGGTTCATGACGCTTGGTCGAGATTAGGGTTCATGGAGTTGCCGAGATTAGGGTTCATGGCGCTTTTTGAGATTAGGGTTCATGGCGTTTGTTGAGATTAGAGTTCATGGCGCTTCCGATATTAGGTTCATGGCTTTTACCGAGATTAGTGTTCATGGCTTTGCCGAGATTAGGGTTCATGGCATTGCCGAGATTAGGGTTCATAGCATTGCCGAGATTAGGGTTCATGACTTTTCTTTGAGATTAGGGTTCATGGTGTTGCTTAGATTAGGGTTCATGGCGTTTGTTGAGATTAGGGTTCATGGCGCTTGCCGAGTCACTAACCCGATTTTTAAATTTAGGGTTTTGGGACAAGTGTCCTTTTAAATGCATGCCCCCTACTAGGAAATGGGTTTTGGGGCAAGTGTCTTTTGAAATGCATGCCCCTACTAGGCAATGGGTTTTGGGGGCAAAGTGCCTTTTGAAAAGCATGCCCCTACTAGACAATGAGTTTTGGGCAAGTGTCTTTTCAAAATTGGTGATTTTTTTTATAGGTTATGAGTTTAAATTTTTTAAACTATCAGTACAAAAATTTATGATATGATAGTCCATATTTTTTGGACATACTTGTTTCAAGTTTGTAATGTAATCATTTAAAAAAAATTATAAATTATTTGAGTGTAACCTTTTACTTTCACTTTCATATGGATGTGAAACCATCCCCCGCCCTTTTTACTTCTCCCACAAAACCCGATGTCCCTAAAGAGAAAATTTTAGCTTGTAGAAAACAAATTTTTCTCGCTCAATGACGCTTGATAGGAGAAAACCGAAAAAAATACGCAAAAAAAATCTTGGCCCATTGATAGGAAAAAGTGCGCATGGAGAAACGCACCACTTGTGGTGTGGGTGTCCGCTATTGTTATCGCTGCATGCGTTCGTTACTATTGCTGCATGCATGCATGTGCGCCGTTATTGTTTGCCGGGCGCATGTGCGCCGCTAATGCTATTTTTGCACATGCGCCAAGTAGTCTCGCCGTCTTGGAGTTGCTCTTAGAAGCGTTGTATCCATATCTTTCTTTTCTTTTCCGTTCTCTGCTTTTTCTTTTTCTATACTCCCGCTCGCACACGTATGTGTTCCAGGTCGTCTTTATTTTGTTTTGTGTTTCTTTTCTAACAAAGGAAACACGGTTTTTCATATGTAATGACGATAATGGTAAAGAATAAATGCAAATATTATCTTTGAAATGTTGGGCCTTAATTAATAAATAAATAGTTTTTTTCTCTTTTCTAAGTTCTTAGATTTAAAAAAATAAATTCTTATTGTAACATAAATCATCAATCTATATCGATACCTACTAATAAAGCGAGGAAATTTTCGCCAAATTTTTTTTTTTTTCACCACCGTTATCCTTTCACCTCTTGTTCCTTTACTGCCTTTTTTTTTTTCTTTTGCTCGCCAAATCGTCATGGCATCTGTCTCTATTAATATGAACGGGAAATTTCTTTCTTTTTATTAGTATGTATAGATATGATGAACACTAAAATAACAAATCAACATTAGAGATCACCTTGAAATAAATGATCATTTCTGATTTATATGTACTATTCACATCTTTGTATGAATGTTTAATTTTTTTTCTCTCCCGCTTTACAACGCACGGGCATATTTCCTAGTTACAAAGAAAAAATAGACGGTGTGTATGCTGAACTGGAGCCCGCCTGCATGTTTGAGTTTGTTAGCCTTGATAGTATCAAATTTAGCAAATCGAATGTAAGCCCTATTTTTGTCTTTGTGGTTAAAAATTATAGGATACCCCAAATGCATAGTGTTGGGCTGAAAGTCTTGAAAGGAAAGATGGTCTTCATATTATTTCTAATGCTAGCTGGCATATTCTTATTGAAATAAATAGAGGATTTTTGAAGGTTGGGAGTTTAACCTGATTGGTTGCAAAACTCATAGAGGATGGCTTTGATTTGTTGAGCTTCTTCTATAGCTTCCTTTCCACATAGGATATAAGAGTGTATAGTAGTACCCCCAGTTCCCAGTGAAACTCCTGTAAGATTGTTGTGTGTAGATTTTCCCTGCAACCTGATAGATAATTCATTTATAGCTATAACAAAAAGGTAGGGTGAAAGAGGACAATCTTGTATGAGCCCCTTTTGAGAGGTGAAGTGTTGAGAAGGTTCATCGTTGACTAACAATGCAAATTGAAGAGACAAAATACAAGCATAAACAAGACTAATAAAACCTGTCATTGACCCAAGCCTGTAAAGAGCATCAGTTATAAAAATGCCACTCACGCTATCAAATGCCTTAGCTAAGTCATTTTTCAAAATGAAAGCGTGGTTTTTCCAACATTTTAAATTGAAGGAACGAATGATCTCCTGAGTGTTGATTACATTGAAGGAAATGTGCCTGTGAGCAACAAAAGCAGACTGAACTTGGTCAATGTAGCTAGAAAGATGGGGTTTGAGGCGATTGGCTAAAGATTTTGTATAAATGACATTGCATGGGGATGGTTGGCTGAGGAATTTTTGGAATAAGAGTGTGAAATAAAAAATGGCCCTAATGGTATACCTTATCCTCGAGCCCATTTTGATCACCTCGATCGTATTTCCACGCCAAGCGAGCACTTGATCACCTCAATCCATTCACCATGACCACCATGCTCTACCCTCGGCTTACCAATCTTCAATCTAATCGATTACTTAGCATCAAGAGATTAGTGCTTAGGATATCATTTTTTTGTGATCAGGATGTCATTAATTAGCTAAAATCGAACTAGAGATTTCCAGAGAGGGTCATGGGAGGAGCGGGTCCGCCGACGATCACCCGTGTGCGTATTGAACATACCCGAGAATAGAATATTTGAGATTTGCTAGCGGGTGGTTTGAGTGAATGCCCCAGTCCTCTTCGTAGGGATCTGGTTGAGATCGGCTGATGACTGACTTCATTAATCTCGGTGGTGAACTCATATAGTTCTTTGCACAAGAATGATTTATGGTTTAGCCGTGGTGAGGTCCAACCTCGGTCCACGAGCGGTTCGATCCTCACTGCCCTGATTTTTTTTGCTTTTTTTTTTTTTTTGGGTAGGATTAGCGGATAAGATCGATTGCATGCGCGTTTTCGGCGAGGAAGCCGGGCAGGATAAACGGGCGGTCGAGGAGGAAGGCAGGCGAGCCGGCGACGCTGCATGCGAAAGGATAAGGTGAATAAATGGAGGTTGAATGGGCCGATGCAAATGGAGGTTGAACGGGCGACGCGGCATGTGAAGCATCAGGGGTAAAGTCGTCCCAAACCACGCATACAAACGCATGTGAAGCATCAGGGCCACAAGTCACAAAAACGTTTTATTGAGAGGCAAGATCAACATTCTTGTTATTGCCTTGCTCTCTGCGGCGGCGTCTCGGGGATTTATTGTTAGGGCGGCGGCGCGGCGCGGCTGAAACTTGGTGGCTGCTCTCCGGTGAGTGTGAGATGCGTGACATGGACAAGCGGCCAAACTGCTGCTTCCGGTGAACAGGTGCGTCGACTACCCACTCAGTGTACGCGTCTTTTGTTTTTCTGCTTGCATGGCGACCTGTCATCTGTACTGATTTTACTCGTCTGCTAATCACGTTGATTCACCCATGGTAGATATTTATAATGTATATATTGCGGTATAATGAGATTGATTGGCCACCTAAGAGTACTGTCTCATAATAATGTTTGAAAATTATATAAACTCATAAAAATTATGAGTTTATATACCTGGAATCCGGCGGCGCTTTCCTCTGAAGAGAGGAACGGCGTCGTCCGCCCTAGCCATGGAAAACGGCAGGGCAGGAGGGAATTCCGATATATCTGGATCACGTTTGCCTTGGGACGCGCGCGATGCCACCGCCAGCCAGAGCGCGCGGCGAGAAAGAGTTGATAACCCACGACGTTGACAGTCGGTGGCAGCTTGGGGCACATGACATGCGCACAGCCAAAGTGCCTACTAGGCGTGTACGTATGCGTTTATCTCTGGTAGTGTATGGCTGTCCCTGTTCCCGCGATGAGAGAAGAACTCAGTATAGTGTGCTACTCAATTGTTGGGCGGTGATGTATACGTACCGCACTATACTAGCCTGTTTTGTCATTGGTCACAGTAGGAGATATTTTCAGCAATGTTCTGGTCCTCTTTGATCCCTACAGGTAATAACTAGTATCAACTAACAATTATCTCTTTTCGATTCGTACAATTAATAAATAAACTAGCTAATTGTAGCTAATTATCTCGCTAGTGAGACCAAATTAGATAATACTCTCTCCGTTCCTGAAAAAATTAATTTCTAAGCCAAAAAAAATATCTCTAAGAAATATTTTTTTGGAGGTGAGTGATACACCAATCCACCTCTCTCTCGTGAGCTGCTATTGGATACTCTAAAGAACACTACTTAATTACGATTTAGCTGTTCAATGAGATGCTGCAGCATGGTCTTTTATTTTATTTGCTAGTTTGTCCTAACAATTTTAGGAATTTATTCTTTTAGTGACAGAGGGAGTAGTGGCTAATATTAACTACCTCATCAATTAAGTGTGTATGTAAACACCCTTCTAGCTAATTGTTAGCTGCCCAATTGTTAGTCGGATAATTTAGCTATGGACTATTAGCATCTAACTACTTTCCAGTGGTGACAGGTCCATAATTATGTTCAAGGGTTATAATAAGGTGAGCAATGCATAGTGGGGAGTTGCTATATCTCTTTCGTAAGAAAAAAAATTACCAACATTTTTTGCAACGTGGTAGAACCTTAGATCATCATTTAAGGGTGGGAACTATCATTAGTATTAGTTAGCACAATTTAACCACAACATACAAGAGACAATTAACAATTTTTTTTTCTATGAAAAAACAAGGACAAAAGAGGGTGATCTCCTAGCACAAAGGATAAGATACAGATTTGAACAATTTTACCACAACAAAGAGACAATAAACAATTTTTTCTATAAAAAAAGAGTGGGCGTCTGGTCCCCAATAAACAAGGCCGGCGTCGTCGGCGTGGCACGTACGGACACGCAGCCGCCATGAGACCATGCACATGTCCGGCCAAAGCTTCTCGCTGAATCTTTATGGACTAGTGCTGGTAGGAAGCGACGCTGGACGTGCGCGTGTGCGTCGCAAGAGAAGCAACAGAGATTTCTTTCAACAGCCAGAGCAAGTTGGGTCGGGGTATAGAGCCGTAAGCGCGGTGCGGGTAGGAAAAGTGGCAAACTATATAACGACCCACTCATAATGTGCGGCTAATTAAAACAATCTAGTGTCATAATCCCGGTTATATGGCATTGATTTTAATTGGACAATGACATGTAGGGCCAGTTTTCCATCCATTTCGATATATATAAGCTCCCATCATTGTTTACCCTTGAATAAACTGCTGTTGGGTTCTGTTGCAGCACGAGTTCAACTTGTGTACTACGTGCCCGTGCCTACTGCTGCAGTGAGTGATAGTGCGCATTAGGCAGCTAGATTGGTGATTGATCGGTTGCTGTAACCATTTGGTTCACTCCTATTTTTGACCTATACATGTAGTCCACATGTGTAATGTTTCCTCAGGTATGACCTGCCTGCAGACAGAGGCAACCGGGCACTACCAGTAGTATAAATACGTGTTTGCCGCTTCACTCGTGGAGCTGCATCCTGAAGTGTGTGTTTTGAAGATCGAATTGCAAGAAGCGTAGAAAGAGCCATGGGCAAGGGAGAAGAGAGTAAGCAACGTCGGGATGGCCATGGTGGAAAGAACAAGTACGCCGTGGCGTGCTCCATCATTGGCTCCATCATCTCCATCCTCATGGGCTATGGTAATATAATGAACAACTCGATTTGATCCATCGTTTTACATACAGCAGAAACAGTATCGATATATAATTCCGGTGCAACATGAATGCTTATTATCGCAGACACGGGCGTCATGAGCGGCGCGATGCTGTTCATCAAGGAGGACCTCAAGACCAACGACACGCAGGTCCAGGTCCTCGCCGGCATCCTCAACGTCTGCGCCCTCGTCGGCTCCCTGACGGCCGGCCGCGTCTCCGACTGGATCGGCCGCCGCCGGACCATCTCCCTCGCGGCCTGCATCTTCCTCGCGGGGTCAGTCCTCATGGGCCTCTCGCCTAACTTCGGCACGCTGCTGGCAGGACGCTGCGTGGCCGGCGTCGGCGTCGGATACGCCCTCATGATCGCGCCCGTCTACGCGGCCGAGATTTCGTCCGCCGAGATCCGCGGCTCCGTCACCTCGCTGCCCGAGATCTGCATCAGCTTCGGCATCCTGATTGGCTACGTGGCCAACTACCTGCTAGCCAAGCTGCCGCTGGTCTACGGCTGGCGCGCCATGTTGGGGCTCGGCGCGCTGCCGAGCGCCGTGCTCGCAGTCAGCGTGCTCGCCATGCCCGAGTCGCCCCGTTGGTTCGTCATGCAGGGCCGCGTCGAGCAGGCCCTCGCCGTGCTCAGGCGCGTGTCGGACACCCCGGGCGAGGCCGATGTGCGGCTCGCGGAGATCGAGACCGCGGCGGGGCTGGCAGATGCCCAAGCTGCAGGCCCTCGAGGTGTCGTCGGCAAGGGCGTATGGAAGGAGATGTTCCTGCACCCGACGCCCCCGTGCGGCGTATCCTCGTCGCCGCCTTCGGAGTCCACTTCTTCCAGCACCTCACGGGGATCGAGGCCGTGGTCCTCTACAGCCCGCGCATCTTTAAGGCCGCCGGCATCGCCACCCGCAGCGAGATCCTTGCAGCCACCATCGGCGTGGGCGTCACCAAGACGGTGTTCATCATGACAGCCATCCTGCTGGTGGACCGCATCGGGCGGAGGCCGCTCTACCTCTCCAGCCTGGCGGGCATCGTCGCCTCGCTGGCGTGCCTCGGTCTTGGCCTCACCGTCGTGGAGCGCTCGGCGCCGCGCCACGCGCCGACGTGGGCCGTGGCGCTGTCCATCGCAACGGTGTTCACCTTCATAGCGTCCTTCTCCGTCGGCGTGGGGCCCATCACGTGGGCATACAGCTCGGAGGTGTACCCGCTCCGGCTGCGTGCGCAGGGGGCGCCAGCGTCGGCGTGGCCATCAACCGCGTCATGAACGCCGGCGTCTCCATGACGTTCGTGTCACTGTACAAGGCGGTGACCATCGGGGGTGCCTTCTTCCTGTTCGCGCGGGCTGGCCGTGCTGGCGGCCACCTTCTTCTACTTCCTTTGCCCGGAGACGCAGGGCCGGCCACTGGAGGAGATCGAGGAGGTGTTCAGACGTGGCTGGCGCGCGCGGCTGCGGCCATCGGAGCAAACTGTTGTGGAGCTTGCGGTGTCCAACGCCACCGACGGCAACGGCAAGGCGCGGCCGTGATGCGACCGCAACAAATTAATATGGACGATCGATGCATATGTCAATATCTCTCAACTGGGAGAAAATATTCTCATATACTCTCAATAGTTTCCAAAATAATAGGTAAATCAATGAGATTTCTAAGTATGCCCTCAAAACAATGAGCTTTCTAAGTCGCTAACAAATATTGATGACATCATGCATATTGTTGGGTTCTACAATAGTTTCCAAAATCTCATTAATTTCTAATCTAAAGTATAAGAAACAATTTTACACAAGAAATCCTAATTAATTTATAAATCACTAAAACCACTTTTTATACTTTCTTTTCGCACTGGACATTTGCACTAGGAACCCTATCTTACTCCTTATTTTTCCACATCTTTCCAACTCGAGACTTGTACATCAATACATGCCAGGATATTTTCGCGTGATTGAATTGAGACATGGAGTTGTTGGAGAGCCATTTTTTAATTTCTTAATAATGCAAAAAATGTAGATTAGGAGTAGATCTACCAAACTTGGAGATGCTCCAAGTATATGACTTTTCATTAAAAATTGTGATAGTTAGCAATATCTTTGTCTTCTAAGTTCCTTAAAAAGATCCTCCACATTTATCCTAAAAAAGAATCTCTATATGTTAATTCTCACGAGATATACTATGAGGGTGTTGCCTGGAGTTGGCCAGTGGCGAGGTGACAATGGTGGCTACAGGTTGTCGCGTGTGACGGCGTGGGTGGCTTGAGGGGTGGAGGCGTAGGGAGTGGGGCGCCTAGGGTTGGGGCGTGAGCGAGAGAGCAAGAGAGCAAGGATTAGAGAGCTTTTGCTCTTTCTATCACTTGAGTTGATTTTTTTTTTATCCTTCAAACCTCCTTACTGCTTTATATTAACAGAGGAATGCTCAGCTCGATCACGAGCAAACAAATTCAATACAAACTCAGTTTCTGTTCTTATCGGTTTTAATATCACCTGAGTTGATTTGATTACTTCCCTTTGTATTTATAGTCCTCTTTAGCCTAGACTCCTAAGCAAATTAGGATATCCTTATCGAATCAGGTTCTCCAACAAAAACTCAACTTCCTAACTTAACCGACGTATTTTCTAAACCGACGAAGTGCGGCTGTGATGTGAGTTGGAGAACTACTACTCTTCAGATTGCATCTACAACAAGTATTTGTAAGCCGAATTATCATACAAGTTGATTCGTCGTTGGTCTGTTGTAACTCTTGTGTGCCGGATCTTATTAGTAATCTAGTCTTGGCTGTATTTCTTTTCTACTATTGTTTGATCGCCGGAATTAAATAATAGTTTCATTCTGACATTGCAAGCACTCAGTTGATCTTGAGGTCATCGGCTGAATTCTTGGATTTATATATCCACTGCTGATTTGATCAATCGGGACATTGGAGGTCGCTGCTGCTATAGTAATTGTCGAGCATTCAGTTGTTCCTATCTGTGATCAACAATTTGACAAGGCTGCAACTTGCTGCACTTCTCTGTTTGAAGTCTGATATAGCCTCTAGTGGTGTTGAGTGCTTTTCTATTAGTGGAGGCTCTAATAAATATTTTTGTTGTTGGATAACACTAATTATCATTCAATATATCAGAATATTTGCTACTGCTATCCAGAGTCGGTAAAATTAAGAGAAAACTATATTCTAGTTTGTCTTGCACCATGAAAGATTGGGAAAAATTGTTGGACATCGTAGGCGGGTCCTCATCACTTTGCATATGTCAATATCTCTCAATTGGGAGAAAATATTCTCATATTAGTTTCCAAAATAATAATCGGTAATCAATGAGTTTTCTAAGTATGCCCTCAAAACAATGAGCTTTCTAAGTAGCTAACAAATATTGACATCATGCATATATTGTTGGGTTTAGTTTCAAAAATCTCACTTCTAATCTAAAGTATAAAAAACAATTGTACATAAGAAATCAAATTAATTTATAAATCACTATAAGCACTTTTATACTTTCTTTCGCTCTCTAACATTTGCACTAGGAACCCTATATTACTCCTTATTTTTTTCCCATACTTCCAACTCGAGTTGTACATCAATCTGTGTGTGGATATTTTTAAGCGCGACTGAGTTGAGACATGGAATTGTTGGAGAGCAGCTTTTTTAATCATGCAAAAATGTAGATTAGGAGTGGATCTCCCGAACTATTGGAGATGCTCCAAGTAAATGACTTTTCATTACATGTTGTGAAAATTAGCAATATCTTTGTCTTACTATGTTCCTTAAAAAGATTCTCCACATTTATCCTCAAAAGGAATCTCTATATGTTAATTCTTATGAGAAATATTGTGAGGGTGTTGCCGGGAGTTGGCCGCCAAAGGAGGCGGCAACGACGGCTAGGGTTGTCGCGCGGCGGCGGCGTGGGCGGCGTGATGAGCGGCCTTGCAGGAGAGGGGTGTCAAGGGTTGGTGGCGTGAGTGAGAGAGGAAGAGAGCAAGGAAGATCCTTATCGAATCCGCATTCTCCTTCACAAACTCAATTTTCTAACTTAGACGACTTATTTTTCTAAACCGACGAGGATTCCTTATGGTAGATCATGACGGGAGGAGGGTGAAGGGTCGAGATGGGGACTAGGGGTTGAATAGTCATTTCTAAAACTAATTGCGCCTACTAATCGAATATAAAGCAGAAATTAAAACTATTCGTTTAGCCAAGACTTCACCCCCTACCTGTGACTCTAAAACACCTCACAAAAAAGATTGTACACAAGACAAATGAGGTGACAAGCCTAGCTTGAGCTCCTTATCAATTCTATTGCAAGGTCACACAAACCTATGCACTAGTACTTCAATCAAAGGGGGTGTTGGTATTTGATAAGCCTACGTAAATATTTATAGTTTGTATAATCCGCAGTTTAACGGATACCGTGAGCACTTCACCCGGGAGAGGGTTTTAATATCGAATCCACAGGGAGAATGATGTGAAGATAACTGAGGCATATAACTAATCCCTGAGCAGCAATCAAGGACTTGAGAGGATAAAGAGGTAAGAAGATTCCTATGGTTGTCTAGTTCTTATCCTTGTGTTTATGTTGATATTGTCTTAAGGGGCGTACTCAAAGGAAAATATGGATCTAAACATGCAATCCTCCAAAGAATGGTCCCGCTTGGCCTATCCAACGGGATGTGGACTCCAAAGGAATCAATGGTACTGTCACTACCACGAACTACCACACTCCGGAAGGTAGGGTGCATTCACAAGCAACCTCGGTCTAAGCACCATGCCTAAACCTAAGCTACCCCTCTAATCTATAGCGTCCTACAGATTAAAGTACTCAAATAAGAGTTGTGAACAATAAGAATAATAAGAACACAATTACTTACTCAAACAAGAAGTTGATCCACTATAGAAGTCTCAGGATCAAGTGCCACAAGGCCTTTAATCCCAGAGGTACAAGCATATAGAGGAGTCACCGGCAGTCCTGCTTCCCCTTCTCCTCCACCCACTCTTTTTAGCTCTCTAGACTAGATCTAGTCACTCTCTTGGGGTACTACAGATCTAATCTCTCAACTTGATGCTTTGCTCTTCAACTCACTCTAAGGCTTCTAGTTCTACATGGTGTTCTAGTCTAGATTGGAACTAGAGAGGAGAGGTCGTGCCTCGACCTATTGAGTATTGAGTTGAATATGAATTAGGGTTTAACCACTCGGGGTAAGGGGTCCGCTTATATAGGCCTTGGCGATGAACGATGACCATTGGATCAAACCGACCTTGAACAACGGTATGGATACAACCTCAATGTCGGTGGTAACCGCCATAGAAAGGAGAGGTTTGACAGTGGACCCGGCCGCTGGGCCGCCATGATCTTGGCTTGGCGATCGCCGGTGTCCCGTGGTCACAACGACATCTCCTTCCTCCCCGGTGTCTTCTGGTGTCTTATAGAATGTTTTAGTCCACTTTTGGATTGAGTTGCCTCACGGTCAAGTCTTGTCATCGTATGGGATGTAAACTCTTAGGTTTCTCCTTTGTTCTTATCTGCTTTTATCCGCTTTTAATCCCCTCGAAAAGATATAAATCATCAAAGCTCGTGGAATTATGTTAGTAAAGCCCCTAGACTTATGTTGATATTCAATGCCCTTATTTCATGTTTAGTTGACTAGTAATATTATGCTATAACAGTGTCAACAGGAGCTCCTATCAATTCTAATGAGCAAAAAGCACAAAGCCTCCGGCGGTAACCTAAGAGAGCAACGGACGCACCTCCTCGACACACGGGCGGTGCCCTTTCCATGCGTCCCGAGAGGCACCGAGAGGTCCAAAATGCCCCGAACGGACTCGGACACGCCCGTGTGCGCCCCGGCCGCCGACCGATGCGTCCAAAAAAACTACACGTGAAGTAGAGATAGCAAATGCTACCGGGCGACGCGTCACTAAAGCCAAATAACGCGTCCCCTCACGGCATTTGGTGAGTCACCGCAAAACTCCATTTTTGATGATCTAAGACTCTATGGAAAGCTTACTTAGAGGGCAACACAACCCACATGGTTACTTGATCCAAAGCATAATGGATCAAAGAAGTATTCCACTCCAAGAGCAGTCCTAGTGTCCGAAAATACCAAAACAACTTCCTTTCTTCTCCAAGTTGATCAACATCAACTTCAACACATCCTTCTTTGCAAATGTGCCAACACCAACAAGTGTACATCAGCATGTGCATGTGTGTTAGCATTTTCATAATCATTTTCAAAGGATTTTCTCTTGCACTCATCACGCCACTCGATCCTAACACATCACAAAGTTAGATCGCACAAGTGGCACTAGATGACCGATATGCAAACAAAATCGCTCCATTTGATAGTACGCCATCTATCCTAAATCCGGTTGTAAACTTCTCTAAGCACCTATGATCGTGGTTATACCTTTGCCTTGCACATTTCCATTCTCGCTCCATCTCCTCCAAGTGTCGATGCAACGCATGCATCAACATGATCAAGAATGGTATGATCCACTTCATATCATCACATGACCTTATTGGTACATTGATTTCGACCTCACTTTCTCTTCACCGTTGTGTCGGTCCGTCGGCGCCAAGTCTTTCCCAAGCTTCACCGTCTCGCGGTCCATGACTTCAAAGCCTCGACTAGCCCTTCACACTTGCAACCGGGTCCATCAAGCCAAACCTCATCTTGATCTTCACCACCTTGGTCCCATGACTCCATGTCATGTCTCATATGCAATAAAGCTCCTTCATTGCATCATCTCATGCGAACTAATATCCTGTGTATTATCTCAAACACACATTATTAGTTCACCTAATGTTGTCACTCAATTACCAAAAACCACTAGAGACATTTAGTGGGCCCGCAATGGGTGGCGGCAGACTTCTCCTCCTCCTTGTGTGTGCCATGGGGCAAGCCATGAGGCCCTGTGTCTTGAAGGTGGTGCCTCTTCCTTGGTCATCGGTGGTTGTTGGTATTTCTAATGTCACTAACTAGTAATGGCATCTAGAAAGAATATCGATGTTGCTTCGGATAAAACTTAAAAAGAAATATTCATTGCAGTTCATAGCATATCCGAAAAGGTTGTCATCCCTATAGTTAAACTACTAATATGCAAGGAATATAATATTCGTACTATGCCTTGATAACTTCTTAATAAGTAAATAAACAATTATAATGGGTATCCATAGTTTACGATATGAATATATACCATTGTAGCATTTTAACCGTGAGTAATAACCGTGTCTTGAATTTATATTCTACCACAGGAAAGAAGTCTCATATCTTTGAATTAACTAAGTATAGATCTTAATCTAACCATCTCTCATGTGCAAGACATCAGCATTAATCTCATCAATTACTTAAGCAAGGATCAAAAGTTCATAGTAAAGATAATGATAAAGTTCTAGATAAAACGATTTGACCAAAAATCACGTTGGTTGGCGAGAAAGTGTCTAACAATGGACGATAGCAATTCATAGGCTAGCTAGCATTAGAAACTCCAATATGTAACTCTAAACTAAATGTTAGGATCTACCTAATTATGCAATACAAATAACAATCATCGAAGAAAGACTAATTAAATCCGGACATGAGGACGTAATCCGTGAAGACTAAGGCCTAAACTTAGAACAACCCGAAATCTAACATCCGCTAGGCCTACATACGGGGGTGGATTGCAAAGGACTCAATGGTGTTTGTCACCACCACGATCTACCACACGATCCCGCACATAGGGTGCAAACGCAGTAAATAAGATCTAATCACCATGATTACATCATCTCTACCACTCACCTTCCGATCTAGATGATGAGCGCTATACCTAATCCATGCATGAACATAACAAATGAATTCAACTATGCTAAATGTGTAATTAAAGTAAATACTAGAACAAATAATCTCGAATATAAACATGATCAAGATATTCATATTAAGCATGTGTCCGAACTTGAAAACTACTTTACAATGAAGAACTTACAAGAACGAGGCCCCTGATCTTGAGCTGGCCTCCCACGATCCGGAGCGGATTTCTCCCTTCCTACTAGTTCTAATCTTGATTGCTACTCTTCCGAAAGCGATGTTTCTCTAGCGCTGAATATGACTTGGTATTTTAATTAGAAATATCTTTGTTATAGAACTTGATGATCTAAGAAGGGGGGTCTAGGGGTCCTAATATATCGGTCTTCGTCTGTCTCTCCATCTTCATCAGCGATGTGGTATTAACCTTGAATCAATCCCCGCACTTCTACCGTCGCCCTCGGATCAAACCGACTCAAATCAACCGGTTTTAGATCGAGTCTTAGAGGCGGTGGAGGAAGCTTCCCCGCAGCGCAGGCGGCGGCGGGGGGGCCGATCGGCCTAACTATTGGGCCGATCGGCCGTGGGTGCTCCCTCCGGGTCCCGCTGTGCGCCGCGTGTTCGGAGTCTTCTAGATGATGTATTTCTTGGTTCCGGGTTAGTTCACGCCGATTAATCCGAAGCCTTCTAGACTTGTTTCGAGTTGGATTGCGCTTATGCTACGCCGGCCGTATGCCACGTCATCTCTGCCGATTTTTCTCATTAAGTCCCCGCAAATCACAACTTTACCAAAAACTGATGGAATTATGTTAGTGACACCCTATTCTAGGTTGTTATTATTATTTATACCCCTTTCTCATGTTTAATTAATTAAAAATTTTATATGATAACAAGTGTCAACAAAGGGTCGTTTTCTTGCTTGGTGCAAACTCAAAGCAATATCGAGGTTGCTAATGTAGCCGAATGTGTAGTAGATGTAGTCGTAAAGAAAATCTCCTATTGTTGATGGTCATTAAACTCTAAATTTAACCATCAATTCGCATTAGTTAACTTGAAAAGAATTACAGACTATAGTCATAGAGCTTGATTCTACCAAGTTTAATGAATGTTGGTACTCTCACTTGTTTTGCAGGATATACAATAAGTATCTCAAATGATGTATTGGAGTGCACCATTGCAAAGAGTTTGTAGAGGCGATCGAAATGGATATATTGTTTGCTATATTTGGAGCACAAAATCAGAAAAGATATCAAATCCACGATGAACACCGATACTAGAAGACTCTAGAAGCATCCAGAAGGCAACTCAATGAAGTGGAGGCCTACCTACCACAGTGGTAGGCCGGCCAGTCCACTACGAAGCCCATTTTCCCTCGCCACCTCGCACGTGTTTATGAGATCTTTATTGACCTTCCTAGCACAATCATCTAATAAAGGGAGTAACAGAACAATGCCCATTTTAAATCTGTACTTTAAAATTTTATAGTCATTGCAATTAGCTATTCTCTTTTCTAGCCTCTTCTACTTCACAAAGAATTTTGTTTTCGTGAAACATATCTTTTATGCTGATATTGTGAATGGATCTCAGTTTACCCTGAATTTACCAGTGGCTCACAAAAGTTTTAATTTCAAGCTGCATACTATATATTAGAGTCACCATGTTCTTACATCATTTGCTGAAATATATTCCTACATTAAGCTTGGATGATTCTTCCTTCAGGGCATTGCGTGTCCTTAAATGTGCTAATGTGATACTATCTGAAGACACAAGGCATTCAGGAAAGCTACTTCAACATTACAACATCAAGACACCTCTTGTGAGTTGTGAGTCAATTATATAGTTGCATCATGTTGTAGAATATGAGTAATTCAGCTTATTAAACTATAAGCTTGCAGCTTAGCTTCCATAAGTTCAATGAGCGTGAGAGAGCCCAGTATCTTAAGGAGGCTTCATGAAGGTGAAGCAGTTGCACTGATAAGTGATGCTGGCACGCCAGGTATTAGTGACCCTGGCATGGAACTGGTAAGTTGATTAACCTAATTTTAAGTCCGCAGACTTCCTCGTGACTATTTAAGTATTTATCGTTTCCAAATTATAAGTCGCTTTGACTTTTTCGGTACATCTATTTTACTATGCATCCAGATATAGTAATATTTTTAGATACATAGCAAAATCGATGAACCAAAAAAATCAAAGCGACTTGTAATTAGGAACGGAGGGAGTAGATAACATTTCTGGCTGCTATTCTCATATCATGTGAGGAAGCCATAGTCGCTTTACCCTGGAACAAAACATTGTAACTAGTGAACAGCACCAACTTCTTGCTTTAAGTCTATTGCTTCTCCTAATTTAAACATGTGAGGCGTTAATCTTGTTCTACTGTGTTTTCACAGGCTAGACTATGTGCAACTGAGAAAATCCCTGTCATTCCCATTCCTGGGCCTTCTGCTGCAATTGCTGCTCTTTCTGCATCGGGTTTGCCATCAAATGAATTCACATTTGGTAAATGATGCTGATACTGTTCTCAGTTTATTTTTCAGTTGTAAGGAACTATTGGGGGTCAGTCCTGATTTTCAATTTTAGTTGGGTTTTTAACAAAGCATGCTCGGTCAAGAAGAGACAGGCTTGAGATATCTGCTCGTGAAGCTGCTACACAAATATTCTATGCTCCTCCCCATGGCATTCAGCAGTTTCTTGTTGATGCTGCTTCATGTTTTGGTGATTCTAGGTAACAGATACTCAGTCACCTCTGCATACCATTGCATCATTTGGAAATCCTGTTGTATGAAAGTCACAGCATAGTACATGTCTGTGTTTTGTATGATATGGTATTTTTGTTACAATCATTAATTGCTGTATGAATAGATTATTACAAAAAGAAATATTACAATTTCTGGAGTTTGTTTGTTTTACAATACAGGCATTGCGTTATTGCAAGGGAGATAACAAAAATACATGAAGAGGTAGTCTTCAAGTTTTTTATTCTGTAATTTTCCTTCCTTTTTTCATCCAATATTGTCTGTTGATCACACAATATTGTATACTTTTTTAACCCAATATTTTTTTCCATCCAATATACCTTTTTTTAACCCAAAAAATATACTTCAGTTGGTAGTCACAACAGATGCATATCCCAGTTCACTGTACAAAAGTATGATCGTTTGCAGTATTGTGGTTTCATGAGATATTCTGAACATACTGCCAGCTGATCAGATTTACTTTGCCTACTTGGTACTGTGATTTAAAATGAAAACAAAACCATGTCTGCCTAATTCACATATTTTGGGCTGTTGGACTCAATTATTTTTATTTAATATGAAGTTCTGAACGCTGAGCTGTGAGCTCTTTACATCTACACCCTTATTGCGACATAGATATCCCATTCCTTGTAAATTTATGATTTATATTTGCTTGCTATGTAGTCTTGATCTTACTTTACATTTGGCAGTTTTGGCGGGGAACTTTAGGTGAAGCAAATGAAGCCTTTGCATCTCGACAACCAAAGGGAGAAATAACAGTACTCATAGAGGGGAAATTAATTTCGGTTGACGAAACTCCATCAGAGGAATTCCTTGAGCATGAACTAAGAGAATTGACGGCAAAGGGATATACTCTTTCTGCGGTACACATGCAACCCAACTCATTGCTGCAGTATAGGTTTCAACTGCTGATATTTTTCCTCTAAATTACTGTGCTTTAATTAATAATTATAGGCGGTGAAACTGGTCACTGAAGCCACATCAGCAAAGAAGAAAGATGTTTATGCGCTTGCATTGAGGTTGTTTGGAAAATAAGTAAAATGCAACTTTTGATCGCATCTGGTAACTAAACTTATTTCTATGTACAGGCGTATTTACCATTTGACTGTAGATACCATGAATCACATTAGGAAGGTGTCATTTCCATGAATCACATTAGGAAGGTGTCATTTCTCTGTATAGTCTCTGTTGCCTCTGGATCATTTACTGAATGTTGCACATTTTGTGAATTTCATTGTCATAGCTGACAAATTATCTCCCATTGTTTGATTCTCATGTAAAACTTATGCACACACTTTAAGCAATTTTGGTGTTCCAGCAACCATCTTCCCTTTACTAGTTTAGACGTTTAATGGCTGATTCCTTAAATTTTTTAGAATGAAGACACAGGACAGAGAATGAGATGGATCATTGTTCCTCTTATAAAAGCCTGAAGAAAGGAGACTGATGGCAATGAGGCTACTGAACCTGACAATTCAGAACCACCAAGCTCCCTCCGCTTGCTCCTTTTCTCCTTTGTGGCCAGCGTTGGCTTTGATTTAAAGTACCGCCTCCTTTGTCACTCATGTGGCAAGGACGGCTTGGCCTCGGACACCTTGGCAGCCTGGAGTATGACAGACAAGTAGCGGGGGAAGGAGGAGGATGTGACGGCAGGGCTGTTGTAAGGACAGCCGGACGGGATAAGCTAGGTGTGCCAAACACCATCGCTTGACATTTCCAAAAGCTTCATGTGTGAGAAGTATGTAAAAAACTGACTACAAAGTCATTAAAAACGTATGAATTTTCTGCTCGGCTCAACCTGTGTTGCAATGCCAATGCTATGAATTATTTGTGGTAAAAACAAAGCACCATATAGTAAGAAAAGAGACATACGGCCATATGATTTTATCCATATCTTTCGTGAAGGCATCTTCGAGAATGTTCTAAGTACGTATTGCTATTTTTCATGTGCACAAGTTAAAGTAAAATGCATGATCAAGACACAGTCCATGGACAATGTGATGAGACCAATTTGATATTGTGTTTGTTGATGTATTTCCTTAAGCTTTGTTAAAGCTAGAAAAGGTTTGGCTTAGACAAAGCAAAGTGTAACATTTAGAATAGAGGGACTAGATAGAAATTCTTATATGATTCGTATTTCTATTTAATTGATAGTGTATGATTCCTATAAAATTCATGTGTTCCAAACAGTTATTGAGTTGGTGCTGTATAAGTTTTTATTCGCAAAGTGCTAGAGACTGCCCATTTCTGTTTACGAAGCATCTACTGACTTTGTTGCAATCAAATTTCAAAATATGCATTGACAATTTTATTTTTATTTCATTTGATTCATATATAAGCGGTGAAGAGTGCACAAATACAGGAACAACTGAATGAATTACAGGAACAAGTGAATGAATGAACAAGTAACGCTTTCCGTAACAGAAGAGCAGCAGAGACGCTAAATAATCATCATTTAGGACACGTGGACACCGAACTTTGCCTGGAGGAACCTCGTGAAGTGCACCACCTTGTCCGTGTCCGGCAGGACGCGCTTGGCTGCCGGGTGCGCGGCGAAGCGCCGGCTCCACCCGTCCAGGAGCGGCGTCGAGGAAGCGTCGACGAGGGACAGACCGTGGAGCCGCTCGCAGGCCCCTGAGCGCCGGCAGGAAGCAGCCGAGGGCCAGGTCCAGGAGGCCCGGCGCCGCGTCACGGCCGGAGAAGAAAGCCGCGCCGCCGCTGCGGTCCTGAACACCTCCTCCAGGCGGTTTAGCGCGGCGCGCGTGTCTGCCACGGCCTGCGCGCGCGCGTCCGCTGTCGGCGCCAGCGAGACGGCGTCCAGCGCCGGCCAAAACTGCAGAAATCAAGGCACGTCGTCGACGAACACGCCGGTGGAGAGTCAAAACAAATGAGCTGTGCTCGGTGCTCACCTTGTCGTCGATGAAGACGGTCCAGAATCGGTGCATGGCGCGCTCGTAGGGGTCGTCCGGCAGCAGCAGCTGGCCACCCTGCGACGACGGCAGTGCGACGTCCTCGACGTACTGGACGATGACGGCGGACTCGCATATGGCGCGGCCGTCGGGGAGGAGAAGCACGGGGATCTTGCCGTAGACGGGGTTGGCGGCGAGGAGCCTGTCGCTCTTGTTGGGCCCGAGCGGCTCGTCCAGGAGCTCGTACGCCACGCCGCGCAGCTCCAGCGCCAGGCGCGCCCGCGCCGTGAACGGGCTGACCTCCCCGCCCAGCACACGCATGGTCCCGGCCGTCATCGACGACGGCGAGGGAGCTGCAGGCCGGCTGGCTGGTCCCGACGTGTCTTTGTTGGGCTCCTCTTCTTGAGATTTGGAGGACGAAGCGCGCGCTCCTGCGTCGATGCGGCCGGGTCGCCTGCAATTTAAACGAGCCGGGACGGCAGTAGAGTGCAGCGATGGACCCGAGTGGCGAGTCGTGTCATTGACCGGTCGGTCGGTGCTCGTGCTCGTGCGTGGTTGGTGCGAGCTAATTGATTCTGGTGCGTCCAACTTCGGCTCGCGCGCGTGCTTCTAGTTCTAGCTGGACCTTACTTACTACACACAAGAGGCGAACAGCACGCCACGTGTGTTACAAAAAAAAGCACGTGAGGCTTTTGCACGATGGATGACTGCTTTTCACACAACACCAAGGATGACACACCTTAGACAGACAGAGGATTTCCCTCTTGTGAGGCTTATGCTTTGAGAGAAATATGAGAGTTAAGTTGGGTGATGAAGGGCAAGAGAGAGCAATCGAGCACTAGTAGGCTTCATCAAGGGATCCATGGTTTGGAATATGCCTTAAGCATGATTTGGAAGGGGCTAGAAATTTAAAACTGTTACTTTATCTGTATGAACTTATGACAGGCCTCAAGATAAACTTCCTCAAAAGTGAGATAATCACAATTAATGATGAGAAAAACTGGGCTAACACATATGCTGAAATTTTTACTTGCCAAGTTGGTACCTTTCCTATAAAATATCTTGGGGTCCCTGTTAGTCCCAGTAGGCTTCATATTGTAGACTGGCTGCCTCTACAGGAAAAAAGTCAGAAAAAATTATGTGCTTGGAAAGGAAACAATATGTCAATTGCTGGAAGAAAAATTTTGATTGTTTCTAGTCTCACTAACACTCCAATCTACCATATGTCCTTGTATCTCTTGCCAAAGACAATAGTGAAGGGGTTAGATAAAAACATGAGATCCTTTTTCTGGCAAGGAGGAGGTACAAAGAGAAAGTACCACCTTGTAAAGTGGGTTAGAATATGCAAGCACAAGAAAAAAGGTGGACTAGGAATCAAAGATATAAGAAAATTGAACATTAGCTTACTGTGCAAATGGTTGTGGAAGCTAGACACAGAAGAAGGACTTTGGCAGGATATTATGAGATATAAATATCTGCGAAAGAGTACTATTACCAATGTTAAACACAAACAAAATGACTCTGCTGTTTGGTCTGATTTACTCAAAATTAGAAAGATCTATATACAAGGAAGAAAAATAGAGGTACAGAATGGTAAAAACACTCTATTCTGGGAAGATGCTTGGTTGTATGACAAACCCCTCATTCATTTGTTTCCTGATCTATTTGAATGGTGTAGGCAAAAGGAGATAAAAGTTAATCAGGTTCTAGCTGACCCTGATAAAATATCCTTTACTAGATGGCTGGACAGTGATAACAGGCAATGTTGGCTTTCCATCTTAGAAGATGCATTAGAAACCACTTTAACAGGTGATTCTGATATAGTTCGGTGGAAATTTGGGAAAAAAATCCAACTTCTCTGTGAAAACAGTATATGCTTTAACAGTAAATGATTCTGGTAGTGATCACAAGAAGATCTAGAAGGCTAAAATTCCAGAAAAAATCAAAATATTTTTGTGGTTGGTTGTTAATAATGCAATTCTAACAAAAAGACAACATGAAGAAAAGAAATTGGCCTCGAAATCCGGTGTGTTGTTTCTGCAATTTGGATGAAACTGTAGATCATCTTCTGTTCCAATGCAGTATGGCTAAGGCAGTCTGGGCTGTCTTTGCTACTTGCTTAGGTGCTCAGGACATACCACAAAATATTCATCAAGCATGGATTTGGTGTGATAAGTGGATCAAACATGGCTCCAAATATCATACTTTGGGAATTGCAGCCATTTGTTGGTCCATATGGAAAAATAGAAATAATCTGTGTTTTCAAAGAACTAAAAAAGTGACTCCAATATCTATCATTTGTTATGCATGCTCCCTCATGAGTTACTGGGCGGGGCTTTTTACAGGAATTGAGAAGGAAGTTCTGAAGAAGCGGTAAACAAGATGATGCGCATAGCAGTCAAAATCTTGGTGAAGAAGCGAGAAAGGATTGTAAGTGCAATCAACCTCTAATGTGGGTTTTGGCGTTGATGACAATCTAAATAGAGGACTAATGAGATTTATCGAGTTGACAAGCAGGCAACAAGCCAAGAGAACATTACAAACCTAAAGGAGGAGTACCCCGATTCGTTTTGCTGTTGGTACTTCAAGAAAGGAGGTTTATATTCATTTTACATTTTGAATTTGAGTATAGGACACGCCGTACTATTAAGAGGGATTAGAATCACTGTGCCAAAGCGTGCAACCAAGTGCTCATTTTCACACCACATAACCTCCAGCTCCAAACTTAGTCAGCCATTCAAACACTTTCTACTTCTTTGCTGACTAAGGCTGAGCGGCGGTGCCGCTCAGGGGGAGCGGCGGTGCCGCTGTGCGGCAGTGCCGCTTGATCATGAGCGGCGGTGCCGCTCGTGATCTGACCGTTGGAAGGATAGTATTTATACTTTCCTTTTCTACCCCAACGGTCACCTTTCTTCTCCCCTGCTCACTTTCGACAGAAAGGACCCAAGTGCTCAGCTCTCTCTCCTCCTTTGAAGCTCCTCACTCCCTCAAGCAAATACATTGATTCCACCATCGATTCTTGAGTGTGAGGGCTGCAAACCTCGATTGGAAGAGAGCTCCACTGATCTTCATCGTTCTAGAGGCACTTGGTTCGCACTGTGGCCGGCGGTTGTGGTCTTTTACTCTTGGAGCTTGCTCCTAGCCGGCTAGTGCGTCACCCTTGAGCTTGCCAACTTGTATGGCAGCCTTGGGAGGTTTGTAACACCCTCTTGCATCTAATACATTACCCCACATCTCTAGGATTCGGTTCCTAGACTTGTGAACGAGGCAAAGAGGCAAACCTTTGTGGTGAGCTCATTCCTTTGTGGAACCTCAACAACGTGGACTTAGGCAAGCCTTGGTGGCGAGCTGAACCACGGGATAAATCATCGTGTCACCGTGTGCTTGTTCTACTTTACATTGCAATCCATATTGTTGTTGTTGAGAGGATTTAGGGTTTGAGGCCGATCTATTTGTATACTCTTGATCTGCTTGTTCCAGCTCTCGATCTGCAGTCTATACCTGTCCAGAAACCAAGGAAAATTACTTGATCTACTTTTCATTGGACAGATTTTGAACTGTGAGCTGACCTTCTTCTGCAGGAGCGGCGGTGCCACTCAGAGAAGCGGTGGTGCCGCTTAGAGCGGCGGTGCCGCAGGTTCGAAGCGGTGCCGCTCGGGTGATCCGACAAGATATTGAGTTGTTTTTTGAAACAGGCCTATTCACCCCCTCTAGGCGTCCAGCGATCCTACAAGGATCAACAGCAGAAGAAGTACTTAGGAACTGATGCGGGAAGACATCTATGGTGAAGTTTTCTGATGGCTTATTTCTCTCAAGACAGTGGCCTTTTTGTAATATGTTACGTCTGGTAGAAGTTCTCCTGATGATCCTGGCGAGTAGTCAGATACTCTATGTCTTTTAGTCGGTCTGGTGTTTAGATGCTCATCTGTTGGAGCAAAACTTGATAGTTTTTCTTTTTGCCTGATATCTGTATCTCACTCTATCGAAACTTTCTGTATTTCCGTTATCAATGGAAATGGGGGCTTCCCTCGATTCAAAAAAAAAAAAAAAAAAAAAAATCAAGGGATCCATGGAGCATTTGTTACTTTTAGAAATGAAGCCTCCTAAACAGTAAGAAGTTGCCAAATGAGCTTCCATGCTTGTGGTGAGCCATACAAAGTTTGTCAAGAGCGAAAGAGGTCAAGATAATGAAGCGAGAAAAGTAGTTCAAAGTGACCTGTTCCCTTGCGAGCTACTCAACAGAGAACTTGGAGGTGGAATATGAACTTCGGTAAATTAATTAATCACATCTTTTTTGCTTTGTTCTTGTGTTTTATTGTGCAATTTTACTTTTGGGGAATACTTGTTCTTGTGTTTCTGGTTGTAGATTTCAGAACGAAGCATCTCCATACAACCTTTGGTAACAAGCCGAAACAATTAAATATAGGTGGAATCCCTTTTTATTTGTGTTATTTCCGTCTTCCAGTATTAGACCTCCGATCTAGACAACATCCAGTCTACCATAGACAGTATTATCCTAGATTTATGTCTAATTTTAGCGAGAAGTCCAATTTACCTCACACAACTATCACAAACTATTTAAATTTCCTCTTTGATATACAAAATCACTTTTTTTTTCAAACTCCTTCAAATTTTGAATGCCTTCGCTTTTGCACCCTAGAGATTTTGATTGTGGTTTTGCAAGGCGGTAAATCGGACTATAAATATTTATGTTTATACTAAATAAAACACTATTCAAATCTATTTTACATAAAATCATGACTGAAAATTAATTTTGAAATTCATAGAAAAATTATATTTGCTTGAAAAAACTATGAAACTCGCTTCAATATTTTTTCTAAAAAAAATCATACTATATGTTATGAGTTTGTGGCATTCAACAAATGCCTTGATCTCTTTTAAGACATACATTATGTTTTTTTAGCAACAAGAAATGCAATATGTACCCAAAAAAACAACAATGGGAACAAATTTAGACCTACTTCTTCCATCCCTTTGAAATTGTCATTTGAAAAAACGTTGCGTGCCCCTCACAAACATGCTTCCCGATGGACACTTTCAAAGAGAGAGGCGTGAGCGTAACCCAAATTAACTCTCTCTCTCTCTCTCTCTTTTTTTTTTTTTTTTTTTTTTGAGCATATCTCTCGCTCTTTTTTTTTTTTTTTTTTTTTTTTTGAGAATTACACAGTACAACGCAGACACTCACACGCACGCACACTCACCCCTATGAACACACGTACGCAAACCCTACCCCTATGAAGATCTCCGAATGACGACCCGGCCGCAGATCTCTCGCTCTTTCTTGAGTGGAAACTCTCCTGTATGTGAATATTTCTGGCCTGCCTTAAGTCGTTGGGCCAATTTTCACCCTACCGGCCCAGCACAGAGAGAGTTTTTTTTCCCCCGACGCCCGCCGCAGTTCCTCTCCTCGTCTCTGCCTCCGCCCGCCGCAGTCGACGCTCCCATCCCATCCGGCTCTCTACCTCTGCCACCAGTAGGGAGCAGCCGCCGCCCAACCCCAACCCCAACCCACCCATCGCCAACTCGGCCCCTACCGGAAGCCCGCAAGGGCTATACGCAGCTCCTCGGTAGGCCGTCAGAGGCGCCGGGCGCGCTGGCCGCCTGGGCCTGGCTACAGCGGCACAGACCGGATACCGTGGGCGCACGCAAAGTTTTGATCCTGACCGACGAGGCGCTGAGCAGCGAGCCGGGCAGCCGACGACCGTGTATCTCCGTCGCAGCGTACTCTGCTCGGCCTCCAGCTTGGGTAGTGCGGCAACGCACTGCTACCTGTAAGTCAATTTCAGTATTGATCCTGCTCTGTTACTCTCTCTATTTATCTCGATTTCATGCCTTAATGTTTCAGCCGGTTTTACTAGAAGTTGATGCTAGATAATTCCTGTACCAAAATGCTTTAAACACATAGATTGAAATCCCAATTGGTTTAAAATATGCAAATACTCGAAGATTGGTAAAAACACTAGAATTCACTGTTCAATTCAGAGTTTAGCCAACAGTTTTGATTAGACTAATTTAACTATGTAATTAGTAGTGGCTATATATCTATTGTCAACAAACTCCATAATGTTTGGAAGAGTATACTTCATACGACCAATTTGCATGAATGTTTCATGTGCAACATAATTTGCATGATATGCAACATGATGTGGCTTGGGTTTTAAATCTTTTGCATACTATGGCTTCACCACGTGCTTAACACATGCAGTATTACAATTTTTTGCCTGGGTTTTAAATGTTTGGCGCTTAGCTAGTGGCCCTAGGCTTGGAGATTCACCAGCTCCGCCACCATGAACCAGCTCCCTAATGTATTCAGTTATTTTGCTTTAGCAGTAGGAATCTAATGTAGTTACAACTATGCTATTGAACAAGATTTTTTACCAAATTGTGTATTGGATTATACTGAATTTCCTATTGCGGTTAGGCATACCCTGCCACCCTGGGTCCACCAATCTTAGCAACCCTAATTTGCTCCAGTAGTCGGTTTGCTCCCCATCAGATGAATCCAAGTCTTTCATTGTCCTCTGAGTCCAGTTAGTTGCATATCTTCTTGCTGCCTGAGAAGTCTACTGAGCCATCTCATCCCTCTCGGGCTGATTAGTCTATTTGTGTTCTGCACACATAATGCATCTCGGTTGGCACTAGACACATCATAGGATCAACCAACCTCAATGTACTTTTGCAGCTTATTTTTTCAATATTGTTTTTGGGTTCAGTCAACTACTGCACTCAAGTCTTAGCAAAATTTGAGTTCAAAAAGGGCTTCAGATGCTTACTAAGATGTGATGCTTTGTGGGTCTTGTATAAGAATGGTAAAAGCTAATGCTTTGGAGGTTTTGATGTACAGCTCTGCTTGTTAGATAGATGGAGGTGCCAATGAACTCTACGCAATCTGGTGTTCAATTTCCTGTGCAGCATCGGTCCCTCTCGTTAGACATCAAGGTACCTGTCTTGCTGCAGAAAGTTTTGAATTGTGTTGCATTTAGTCAGATTAAGCCAATATGATGAATATAATGTACAGTAGAATATGATAGTTTTCCTAGACTGAAGACCTAATAATATCTGCTTTGTATTATTAGTATCGAGTTTGTATTGGAGAGTATGTTTTGCTTTCTTAGAGTTTTCTGAATATGAAGATAACTTGATTATCTTTTTCCCTTTTCGATTTTCTAGGGAAATAAAACAGATATTGTCATCAGTAAATATGAAGATACCTTTCTGGTAAGTTAATAGTGTTGGTTTTTATTCAGTTGGTCCCTGATTCTCACATTCCAAAGATGTTCATCTTTATTAAATCTGCAGGTGATTGTGACACAAATCGGCTGCATGGGAACCATACTAGCTGCCAAGTATGCTTATTTATTTTTATGCATATTTGTTCTCCTAAACATGTAAAATTCAGTTTTGTTATGCGATTATTAGTTTTGCATAAGTACCTTCCTCCATGGTATTGGTTTCACAATGTATTGAAATTGTCATTCTGTTGGATCCTTATGAGAGAGTACTCAGGCTCCCTCCACAAATACTTTCACTGACTGAATCATCTAGTAGAAAACTAGAAAGATCTGCATACACTGCAGTCACAAGCATATGAAGTCACTACTGCCAGGTTGTTCACATGTCTAAAAATCTGTATGCAAGATCATGCCTTTAT
Source organism: Hyparrhenia diplandra (assembly GCA_015847255.1). Lineage (NCBI taxonomy): Eukaryota > Viridiplantae > Streptophyta > Magnoliopsida > Poales > Poaceae > Hyparrhenia > Hyparrhenia diplandra. The sequence goes on along the minus strand of JADLZK010006343.1, from coordinate 82,240 downwards.
TACTAGCTCACCTTTCTAGAAGATAGTATCAATGAATCTATGATTTGCTACTGCTTTGATACTTCTGTGAGCTACTTGCTTGCTGTTGGTCGCTAGATATTAGCTGTTTGAAAACCTAAACTTTCAATGTTGGAACTTGGTTGATATGTTTATAGTTATCACCATATTGTTAGTCTATGACATAAACAGAAAGTGTGCTGATCACACTATTCCTTTTCCCAACTGAATGGAGGAACTGTGAACAAGAACAAGCAAGGATTGTTTTTATACAAGTTTTCCTAGTTTCGCAACTTACAATTAAAATAAACACCTGCATATTATTATTATTGCAATATATATACATTTTATGGCAAATTGCCACGTCTGAGATGCGTGTTGGAATCAGTGCATCATATCTATTTGTAAGACCTTATTGAATAACATTTCGACAAGAGGTGGAAAGTCAGTCTCTCTGGAGATTTCTAGGTTAAGAATGTTGGCCTTATGATGAATCTAGGCAGTCATTTTTCATTTTACTTTGAAACTTCCTATACTGTATTTTTTTTTTTTTTTTTGATAAAGCTTTAATTCCACTTGATAGGAAAGATGAAAGTGTTTTTTCTGACCCAACCTACAACGTGTCTGTTCTTTTTGGTAAGAGAGATGAGGTAAGCTCATTAAACCATCTGGCATGAAACATGATATGAACATGCATAGACTAACAACTGCTCCAAATTTTGTGACTGCAGCCACTCCTACTAGCTTGCGCACGCCAACTTATTGAGCACATAAGGTTTGCTTTCTACGCCTTCTACTTTTACTGTCTATCTCCACATATTCTAGTAATGTTTTTCATATGTGCCTTTACATGTAATGGCAAACTGCACACAATTCCTGACAATATGCTGCGGGGCCAGACCGTACTGTACCCTTCTATCAGTAGAAGTAGAAATAGCTATTTGAAAATATAGTCAACAGCAAGAAACTCCTCAATTTGTACTATTTTTTGGGACATATATGCAAATATTCCTTAGCAATAGCTCTTTGATTTTTATTATATATTATAACAAAATGTAATTAGTAATATTTCTAACAGCACTATTCTCTGTTGTTTGGCTGATGATAGATACATCATGTTTGTACATTTGGATACACAAAGAAATATCATACTCACATGCAGCATCGTGCATTCATTCTTGTAGTGGCAGTGGCTCAGCCCGGTCATTGGTGATTTCTCTGGGCCTGAAAGATCATTCTCAGGTAAGATCCAACATTCACTGTTTCTGGAGCCACTGTTATTTTCTCCAAAAACATGTTCCGATTCCTAAAACAGCAGGATCAAAATGCGGATTAAAGTTGGTTTGAGGTTTCGAAAGTCCTGGATATTATTAGAAGAAATGTTAACATTGAATGAATTTAATAGTATTAGTAATAGGCACTCTGGATAGTTCCCAGTTGAAATCATTACATGATTACAGTGAGTCTGATGGCAACATGTATGTCTCATGAGTAATAATTTTGATCTTTGCAGGGAACCCTGAAGGATATCATTGTAGCTGTGATTGAGAATCGCCTTTGGTGATGATTGAATAGGTGATCTTAGCATGAGATTGGCATGTTCAGAACATCGATAAAGATACTGTCTAGCATTGTGCAAGAGGAGCCATCGTTTACCATGTACTCAATTCTGGTAGTTAGATGCTTGAATTAACAAAAGGTAGTTTTAAGCTGTTGTCAAAATTTGAGTGTCAACTCTCATGCTAAACAAAAAGACATGGTATATTGCTATTCGCCATAAAACATCGACTCAATTTAGGCTTGGAATAATCCAAGCAAGAAATAGTCCAGAACTAATTGTCCTAGACATAATCAAGAGTAGTAAGCAAGAGTAAAATCTTCAGTAGACTGTTCCTAAAAAGAACCAAGAGTGGACTGAAATATGCGTGCTACTGTAGCTAGTAATAATCTGCGTTTTAATTGCCGTCTCCCTGCTGCTGGCAATTGCCGTCTCCCTGCTGCGTTTTAACTAATCGTCGAACATTGTGCCCATCAGCTCATCCATTGTGAACAGGCAATTGTCGTTATAAAAACTCAAGTCGACACCCAAGTCCAGCATCCCGATCCCGTCGTAGTTGTCGGCCGGAATCGGGGCAGGCACCGTTTCCTCCGGCTTAACGCAGCCTGCAACCTGATGGACGACGTGCTGCCCTGGCTTCGCCGTGGCAGTGGCATCTTGTTCCGCCGGCTGGCTCTCACTGGCCGGCGAAGAGCGCGTGGCCCCGAAGTCACCGCTGGCTTCTTTCCTGGCGCCGCCGTGCGTCGCCGACATCATAGGAGCCAGCTCTTGCGCCACCGGGCTCTCGGCTGCTGGCAGCAGCGTGGACACTGGCGCTGAAGGCAGGGAGCGCGTGGCCCCGGAGTGATTGGCTTGCTGCCCAGTGCCACCGTACATCGCCTTCGCGGGAGCCTGCTGGTGCGACGCTAGGTTCCCGGCGGTGGCTAGCGGCATCTGCGACGGCGGTAGCGGGCTGGGCGGTAACACGAACGGCAGAAACTGATGACCGGGCGGCCTCGGGTACGGCAACAACTGACGACCAGGCATCCCGGTGGCGTACGCCGGTGACATGGTCATGGTGTGAACCCGTTGCTGGTGGGCGGCGCTGGGCGGCGCAACACCCAACCCATACTGGTGATGGTAGTACTGACGAGGATGCCCAACGTTGGGTATGTGCTGCTGCTGCTGCGGCGGCGGCGGCTTTCGTGAGGTCGAGGGGCCGGCGGCGAGTGGATGGTTTTGGTTCCGGCCGGTGAAGATCCCGAACGGCGGCTGCCCTGCTGGTGGACACGGCGCCGAGAAGTGGCGGCCGTCGACGTTCGCCAGCGTGTGGTTGTTGCTCCCGGTCCCGGCCCCCACGTCGTAGTCGCTTTCCATGTCGTCGCTCCTGATTTTGTAGAGGCGGTACAAGGCCAGGTCGTGAAACTGCACGCAGAGATCATCAGGAATGTCAATGTGTGTTTCGCGATATGTATATATATAAAAGAAGAGGAGAGAGGTACTGACACGTGTGGTCTTTGTAGGCTTGGACAGCAGTCGCGGGTCTTCGGGGATGGTGAACTCGTGCATGCCCCACTGGCTTTTGACTTGCTCGCCGTCGTGATGATCGTAGAACACCATGGTCACCATCTTCCCGGCGACGAAGCCGCCCTTGTCATCTGGCCAACGCAGCACATGGCCGCCGCCCGAGGGCTTCCACCCGCCGCCTTTGGCCAAGCGCACCGGCCGCGGCTCGTTCTCGTCCTCGTCTTGGCCGCCGCCGCCTCCCCGCTGCCTCTTTCTGTTTGCCGGACCACCGCCGCCGGCTCCGGCCGTCCTCTGGTGCTGCCGGTAGCTGAAGAAGTAGATGAAGCGGTGCTCCTGGTCGCGCTCGTACGCGTCTGCATGCATAAATGTTCTTGTTGTTCAGGAAGCTAGGATCGGAGCTGAAATTAACTAAAGACGTACGACGAGAAGGACGGCGCTCGATCGCTAATTACCGTGGAGCTCCTGGGGGTGGTAGTTGAGGATGTTGAGGTCGTGGAAGATGGCGTCCACCTTGGGATGGAGCTGCCGGCCGCGGACCACGAACGAGAGGATGATAGTGAGCTCCAGGTTCGTGGGCACGAAGCGGAAGCCTTTCGGGAACCCGTGCTTCGTGTAGTAGCGCTTGTCGTGTGCCATCGTCGTCGACGACATCGAGTCGAGTCGCCGGAGAGGAAACAAAGGGTGTCTGTTGCTGTCGTTCGAGTTGGAACATGGAAGCTGCTGCCGCGCGCGGCGTCTGTTTTTATTTATGTCGTCGTCCTTGCCGCCGCGGCGTCCGTCTCGTTTCGACTCCGACTCCTCCTCGGTCTGTTGCGACCCCGACATCAATTCGATTGTGATTCTATTTTTCCTATTATGTGGCCAAGCAAGCCGGAACCGAACCGAACTAAAATTTCTGAATTTGGGCCTTTCTCGCTTGGTGGTTTGCACCGAGGATCCTACAATGCCACTACCTTTTTTTTTTTTGAGGGAATACAATGCCACTACTTTAATTCAACTAGTATATACACGTATGAAAACCTATTGAACAGTTAGAATTTATTTTACGATGACTATGACATTCTTAATATAATAGGTTAATCTTAGCAAAAATATATGAATGTACTATTAAGCCGGTCTCAAATTAAAGTGCAACATTGATAGTTTTTTTTTCTATTGTTGCAGAAGATAGAAAATGCTCGTAAATATATATGATAATAACTTCAATTTTTTAATAATGCTCATGTATGGCATCCGGATGGCGCGTTTCCATATTTGGACGCACCATCCAACACACTATATCGTCACACCGACCTAGCCTCACATTTCAGCAAATCCTAGTTGATTGCCCCTCATCGTCCAAGATAGAAACTCACCTGCTCATTCGAATCTCACATTGTCTGTTGGATCCCTCTTTTCACCAGCGATGCGCTCACCTCGTCCACGGACAAGTTTGCCAGAGAAGGGTGGTGGCACATTCTAGGTAGGTTTCTTTTCATGACAAATTTTTTCTTTGGCATGATGAAAAAAAAGGCAACTCTAATTAGGTTTCTTTTTTAGATGCATAGTGCGTGAAAAGATAGGGGATAAGATGTCACCTTGTTGCATCCTTACCGCTCATTCAGTCTGGCTTATCAGGGTGTCTCTGCTGTTCCGAATAGGTAGCTGGAGTCCCTATCTAGCATGACTCTTAAGGTTTCTTTTTAAACCAAAGTTATTCTCCTTTCAAAAAAATAAAAGTAAAAAATCGTTTGAGTGCACCCAACCTAGTTTTAACTTATTTCAGTTTATTTTTACTAGGAAAAGTGCCCGTGCGTTGCAACGGGTGATGGGTAAATATATTAGTACCATCGATTTAAGCTGGTGTGACTACCTCCGCTCGTGTATTCCCTCTCATATGTAAAAAAACTACCTCCACTCGTGTATTCCCTCTCATATGTAAAAACTCTTCCTTGTGTCCAGGTTATTTGGGCATGAGTGTTTTGGAATGAAAAAGGTGGGGAACCTCTCCCCCCGTTAAGTTTTTTAAAATATATATATATTTTTTGTTATGAAGTTTAACGCGATAAATATCTTATATCATGTTGTTGCGTAATATTTGACACATGACAAAAGTGTAGTCCTTGTCAAAAGGAGTTTGTAATAGCAAGATTTTTTAGCAAGATTTTTTTAGTTTTTTTTATTGTTTTGATTTTCTATTATTTATAGAAGTCTTAATAAATGATTTTAAAGAAAAAAAACAGAAAAGAAAGAAAAAGTTATGTTGTGCGGACGGGCCATGATCATCGGGCCAGCTCACGGCTCAACCAGCCAAGAGCCTGGTGTCCCAGTCCCAGAATAGGTCCATGCGTACAAAAGAATAACAAAAGGAACCCTAAATTCTTTATAAACTCTTTAAGCCCTAATTAATTCCTCTTCCTTTGATCGTGAGAAAGGTCGGAGGCGGTCCACCGCGGACCACGTTAAAATACCGCTAGATCGACGAAACGAGACACCCCATCGGTGCCCGCACTTGCGCATGACTCATGAGCAATGGAGAAAAATTTCCCATGCACCGTGCCTGCTTGCTGTGCCGCTGCCGCCGGGGTCCCATGCAACACACAAAAGACCACATGATCCGGAGCCACACCATAGATCCCGCTGCACCTGAAGACCGCGACACCTGCAACTCTGTTTTCTCAGAGTGCATGACAGATAGGTCCCGCTAGCTCTTTATTGTGGCCATCGAGTCGTCGACCGTCGGATCGAGGATTCATCACGCGGATTGCTGACTTGTCGCGTATCCAGCACTTACTGTGCACAGTACATTTGTGCTTCTTCTCTCTGGCTGACACGAGGGCCCTGCACGACGTCAGCACATGTGGAAGGCGTCGCCTCTCGATTCCAAATCCTGCGTGCGCGTCGTACCTGAGTCTCTTTGTCTGCGACAACAACAACTGCGCGCTGTGTGGAGCTGGCTTAGCTGAGCGGAGGCAGCGGCGCAGGTTGACCTGGCTAGCGGCGTGGAGGCCGTGTTTCTGCGGCTGGGGCGGGCGCCGACAACGAGACGCAACCTGGTCTGATGCCCTCTTCGTTTCTTCTCTGATTTCCTCGATCAAATTCTTCTTTAATTTGCGCTTCAATCTTGTTGTTTGGTGATTGTTGAGGAGGTCTGCAGGATTTATTTATACTCAATTTCGATGGTCTGTGTTGTATTCGTGATTGTAAAAAGATAAGAAAGATCTGTATGGCGGAGGCGGACAATACTTTTTTTAGTTCTCGTATCTGTCTCCAACTCTGTACGGTGGAGGCGGCGGACTTGGACAGGCGGACAGAAGGGACAGGCGGACAGAATTTTTCTGGCAGATTGGCAGAAATTTTCGTGTTTTATTATTAGGTATAGATAGACTAGCAAAACATGCCCGTGCGTTGCACCGGGACTACATCTTGCTAAATGGTTACATAGACGACTTGCGATGTGTTCCAATTTCTCTCGGACTTGATCAGCGGTGATTTTATTTTTTCTCTAATTTTTTCTTCGATGATTCATATGTGGATGGAGAAGAAATTGCTCCGTTGCAATGGTTACAATTTGTTGTAAGCAATTAAGTTATAGAAGAAGCATCACACTCGATTGGAGGCTCTAATGTAATGTCCTTGATTAAAGGCTCAACTGTATTCTGTTTCTTTGACCCAAAGCATGCGATGTTTTTTCTTACTTTTTAAAGCCGTGGAAGAGACACATATCCCAATTCCCAAATCAGCATCGCATAGAAGCAATCAAATTACATTTGATTAAATCAGTTAATTAAACAACATACGCAGCAAAATGAATCAGTTCATATTACTATGGCAGCTGTCGCCAAGGGCGGCAAGCACTCAGATATAGCAAAATCAGAAGCAGCCCGGTAGACAACAGATCAACCCAATCGAACACATCAACGCACACATTCTCGCCATGGCACATGACAAAGTGCATGCCGGCGCAGCCTGCCCACCGGACCCCCGCCCGGGGCAGGCCTTCCATCAGCGCGTTAAACTTGCCTTCCTCCTCCAGCTTGACCACCTCGGGGGCACGCACACCTCCCGCCCGCCCAGTAGCAGCCTAGCAGGCGCAGCTCCTCGCGGTAGCCCGAGTCCGTGGACACGTCCCGCTCGATCACCTTCACGTCGTGTGCCTCGATCACCGCGTGCACGGCGTTGCACTCCTCGAAAGGTCCTGCGGATGCGGCGGAGCGTGGTGGTGTAGAGGACGACGGCTTCGGCGCCCCTAGGCGGGCACTTCACCTCGGCCATGATCACCGGCGGCGCTGCCTTCGTGTGCTTGGCCACGACCGCAGGACAAGCCGCACCATTATCGCGTCATTGGTCCATCCAACCCATTGCAACGACGCGATGTGCTTCCTTTTTAGGAGCATCCATCAGAGTTTCCTTTTCAGAATACAAAAAGGCAATTGTATACGTACATCAACGGGAGTCTGTATGGATCGGACGGTGTGGCAGTTTGGCACCCTGTACATATATGGCTGGACGCGAGGCAGACAGAAAACGGACGACGGCAGACGGAAAAACAAGAGGTCAATAAATTTTCTCTCTTTATCAGTAGGTATAGATACTCACAGAACACTATTTTGAATTAGCCGCAGCCAAACACGACCTTAACAAAAACGTGTGTAATGCATAGGAAACTTTACCTTTTTTTTTTACAATCTGCATTTTTTTTTTGTGACAAAACTGACAACCTCCATCATTAATTAATAGATATAGAGTGTGCTAAACTGTGCCATTTGGCTGCCACCGTAGACCGGCATATAAACAACATAATAATAGAGTACATCACAGAGATAACTATTAATTACTCATGCAAGACAAATGTTTTATCGCACTAATATTTATTATATATGTTACCTACAATTTATTGTTTAAGGTCGGAACAAACCCAATTAAATCGAACCAATATGAGGCTATAATCACAGGAGAAATATGTGGACAAAACAAAAATCAACACTGGCCGTAAGATTTTGATCATATATATATGGTTTGGAAACTAGTGGAAACACTCGATTTTGTATCCTCTTACGGGTTATTTTGAGTTGTCAACAGTACACTCACGGGTGTTGGCGGCTGCCGAGTCAACCGAGTAACAGGTAGCTACACAGCCCTATGTTGCTCCGGTCACATGCACCTCTGAATGCTTGCAAACGCCGCATTTTATCACTCTCGATAGATAAGTAGCCGGGCAACGGCAATGCACAGAGCACAATGATGCATCTGGGCAAGGGCAATGCACAGAACATAATGATATGCATCCGTCACCCATGTTTAGAACCATGACCGTGATCCCCATGATCAAGTTTCTGACACCAATCCAATACAAATAGTGTTTCATAGTTTCCATAGCCCCCACTCGGCAGCGACACATAAGCAATTGCCAACTACAAACCTTTTGTTACTTAGTCACATTTTTTTTTTTTGAATTACACAGTACAACGCAGACACTCACAACACGCACGCACACTTACCCCTATGAATACACGTACGCAAACCCTACCCCTATGAGCACCTCCGAAGGACTGAGCAACCCGGCAGATCTGGAGATTCTCGAAGTCACCATTGGCGCCTCGTCGTCGACGGGAACGTCGCTTACCACTTAATGCATAAGGGATAAAAAATCTGTACCAGCTATTCGATCTATCACAAGCTTCAAACATGCATTCCCACGTTTGTTTAGCTACGTACTACACACTCAAAGAAAAGGTGCTGCACTGTTTCAGGTTCAGAGCAAAATTAACAAACAAGTTTTATCCTCTATCTTTTTCCTACTACGTACTCAAGTTGTCTCTGTTCAGCACCATGTTTTCTGAGAACAGCCAATGGAAAAAATAAACTCTAGGTGCCACTTTTAGCTGCCAAACAGCGGTTCAAGGACAGGACAATTGTGTATCCCTGTTATGTGGCTCCGGTCACTGAATGCTTGCAAACGCCGCATTCTATCACTCCAGATAGATAATAAGTAGCTGGGCAAGGGCAATGCACAGAGCACAATGATGCGTCCCGGCAAGGGCAATGCATAGAACACAATGATATGCATCCGTCACCCTGGGCCTGACCCTGCAAGAAATCTACAGTTCGATTCAGCTCGCGAGTGATCGATCGAGCGGCATGGATGGGCCAATTGCAAGCGTGGACGCCGAGCCACTGCTCGTGGCACGCCGCTCCACCGACGATAGTGGCTCGTCGGCGGCGGCGACCGAGTCGAAGAGGCTGCTTCGGCTCGCGGGGCCACTTGTCCTGAGCTTCATCCTGCGGAACGCCGTCCAGATGGTGTCCGTCATGTTCGTGGGCCACCTCGGGGCTCCCTCTCGCCGGCGCCTCCCTGGCCACGTCGCTCGCCAACGTGACCGGCTTCAGCCTGGTGGCCGGCATGGCGGGCGCTCTGGATACCCTCTGTGGACAGGCGTTCGGGGGCGCGGCGGTACGCGCTGCTGGGCGTGTACAAGCAGCGCGCCATGATGGTGCTGGCGGTGGCCAGCCTCCCGTGATGCTGGCGTGGGCGTTCGCCGAGCGGATCCTCCTGGCCACCGGCCAGGACCCGGACATCGCCGCGGAGGCCGGCGCCTACGCGCGGTGGCTGATCCCGTCCCTCGCCGTGTTCGTGCCTCTCACCTGCCACATGAGGTTCCTGCAGACGCAGAGCGTCGTGGTGCCCGTCATGGCCAGCTCGGGCGTCACGGCGCTCGCCCATGTCTTGCTGTGCTACACGCTGGTGTACAGGGTGGGCATGGGGAGCAAGGGCGCCGCGCTCGCCGCCGCCGTCTCCTACAGCGTCAACCTCACCGTGCTTGCTCTCTACGTCAGGGTGTCCAGCGCTTGCAAGGCGACGTGGACAGGCTTCTCCGCTGAGGCCTTGTCCTTCTCTGGCCTCCGGGATTACGCAAAGCTCGCCGTGCCCTCGGCGACCATGGGTTTGGTAATTTCATTAAGGCAAATAATGAAACTTTATATTACTACTACTAGGCTGACCATGCATGGATTTCTCTAATTTGACTGGTGCGTGCCACTGCCTGTTGTTGGATCAGCTTGGAGTGGTGGTCGTTTGAACTGCTTGTTCTGCTCTCTGGGTTTTTGCCAAACCCTAAACTCGAGACTTCCGTCTTATCAATATGGTAAAATCTATGATTGAACATAGTTGCTCTAATTTCATGATATTAATTAATTTCTTAATAACTGGACATTATATTGCTGAATTGAATTTGTAGCGTCAACACCGCTATTCTGCTGTACATGGTACCGCTTGGCTTGGGCACATCTGCAAGGTGTTCCATCTGTCTACTCATATTTCTTTAGCACAGCATGAACCGTAGTTTGTATCTTTTCTTTTTTTTTTTCGAGATCACGCCGGCGCGTTTTTCATTAAGCGAAAAGAAGTTTTTGTAATACAAGAACGAGAGGAACGGCAACCCGCGGTTACCAACGCCCACCCGACAACCACTTTCGCGCGCGATTGTGATTCTGAGATAAACAATTACAACTAGAAGACCGATACTCCGGGACCTAAACCTCGTCCTCCGGCCCTGCCAAGTTTAGATCCAAGGTTGTTACGTCCGAAATGTCCCTTCAAAAGAATCTGAAAACGCTCCTTTTGTTCGGACCAAGTCGACGTGTCCCGAAGAAGGCCTTGAGCTCACTTTCGGCCACCAACTCATCCTCGACCCCGATGCCCATCTTCCTCAACAGACAACCTGGGCCTGCCTGGTGGTGTTCGCCGCCCGCGGCGTGGCAGCAATGCGCTCGCTACGCCGCCCCGATGGGCCAGCGGTCACCGGCATCTTGGAGCGGCGCAACTCCGGCCTCTCAAGGGAGAGGTGTCTCCAACCAGCGAGCCGAGACCGTCGCCTCTAATTCCTCCCGTACCAAAGCAGCGGAGCCCACAACACCGGTAGGCGTCACCGGCATCTAAAATGCCGACAGTTGGAGAAGTCACAGGTGCAATCACCTCCTGGACCGCAACGGCGGAAACAACCGCACCAGCAGCAGACGTCACTGCGACCTGCGGCGCAACCACGAGGCGTCGTCCGAAGGCCGGTGACCGCCTCCTGAACCACCAAAGGGTCCTCCACCACGGCCGTCCGTCATGCCCAACGTCCACCTCGAAGGAGATCTCGGTAGCAAGGCCGGTTGGAGGAGGTCCCGAAGCGGGTCTCACAACGACCAACGCAGGAAGCTCCTCCAGAATGGGGTCAACCCACACGAGGCCCCTCGTGCATTCGCAACTCGACCGCCAGAGGGTCCTGCACCAGGGAGCAAGCAACCTCACGAGGAAAGGTCGCAACAACGTCGACGTGGTCCCTCGGCGCCTCCAAAGGGACGTCTTGCGACGCGGCGTTACAACGCCGCCACCGCCTGCTGGTCGACGCCGCCGAGGCCTGCCGGTACCGCCGCGGCACCGGCGAGGCCCCAACCGAAGGCGGGAGGCTGGCGAAGAGGCACCAACAGCATGGCGTGCGGGTCAGGCCCCTCTCGCTTTTTCGTGACCCGGCCGCGCCACCCGACGAGGACCTCGTCACGGCCCTCGACAACCTCCAGTCCTTGGCGGTGGCGGAGGCCGTGGCGGCAGTAACGCCGTGGCAGCCCGGCAAGTTGCGACGCGGTGGTAATGGGACAGCAATTGAAGCACTGTCCCCGGCGAGCTTCGAATCTCCGCGCCGAGGCGGCCGCCGACACGGCGAGGCCCCAGCCGGAAGTCATGGGAAGCGTCTCTTGGCGGAGGAGGATGTCCCGCCACCCTCGGCGTTGGGGGCAGACACCCTTCCACGGCGTCCAAGGCGCTGCTTGGCGGGGTGAAAGGTCCCTTGTGGTTTTTGGTAATTGAGTGTCAACATTAGGTGAACTAATATGTGTGATTGAGATAATACACGGGGAGATTAGTTCACACATGTGATGATGCAATGAAGGAGCTTATTGCATATGAAACATGACATGGAGTCATGTGACCAAGGTGGTGAAGATCAAGACAAAGACTTGGCTTGAAGGACCGGTTGCAAGTGTGAAGGGCAAGTCATCGGACTTGGCGCCGATGGACCGACGCAATAGCGGTGAAGAGCAAGTGAGGTCGAGATCGATGGACCAAGAAGGTCATGTGATGATATGAAGTGGATCATATCATTCTTGATCGTGTTGATGCATTGGTTGCATCGGCACTTGAAGATGAAGCGGAATGGAAATGCGCAAGGCAAAGGTATCACCTATAGGGCATTTCATTTCGCCGGTCATGAGGAGCTTAGAGAAGTTTATGACCGGGTTTAGGATAGATGGCCGTACTATCAAGAGGGGCAAACTTGTTTTGCATATCGGTCATCTAGTGCCACTTGAGCGATCTAACTTTGCGATGTGTTAGGATCGAGTGGCGTGACAAAGAGCTAACCCGGCCTTTGAAATGATTGTGAAAATGCTAACACACTTGCACATGGTGATGTACACTTGGTGGTGTTGGCACATTTGCAAAGGCGGCGGTGATTGCAGGTTGAGTTGGGTTTGGGAACCGCTCATCCTCCCGCCGAAGCTTGCGGGCGGGATTCGGCGCTTTCGAGAAAATGAGATGCATATTTTCTATTGCGCGGATGCATCGTGGTGGTGAAAACATGCTATTCCTCGTGCTCAAGTTTGGTATACTTGATGGGTAGCATGTCGAAGAGAAGCGTCGGTGTTTGGTTGGAGTTTTTCGCTGGAAATCGTCGGCCGGACGCTCGACCGGACGCCGGGTGCAGCGACGGACGCACCGACCGGACGCTCCGCTTCGCTGCGTCGGCGAGAGAGCCCTGCGGCCGGTTTTGACGGACGCGGGGGACGGACAATGCGGCCGACGCATCCGATGCCGACCGGAAGCATGCACCGGACGCTTCGCAGCCGTTAGCCGTGGGCCCGATGGCCTTGTCCGTTCTGACCGGGCCTTCGGAAGAGCGACCGGACGCTTGGACGGACTCGGCGGGTGAGTCCGGCCGGTGCGTCCGGCCAACGCCAGAAAACCGCAGTTCGAACCCCAACGGCTAGTTTTGGCTTGGGGGGCTATAAATAGAGGGGTGTGGCCGGCCTTGGGGGGGCTAAGCACCTTGGGGACTTTGTGTCCATGCTTGAGAGTGCTCAAGAGCCCTCCCACTCACATATGCTTGATATCGTTCATCCCATTGAGTGAGAGATCGTGTTCTAGTGCGTTGCGTTGAGAGATCGCGTCGTGGCACTAGGTGATCGTGTTGCAAGCCGGTGGGCTTGTTACTTTGGAGGTTGCCACCTCCTAGACGGCTCGGTGGCAAGAGGCTTCGTGGAGCACGCAAGGAAGCTTGTGCGGTGCTCCGAAGAAGAGATTGTGAGAGGTTCGTGCTCACCTCGCGGGGATCGTGAAGAGCAACTCTAGTGGAGCGTGTCATTGAGCTACCACACTTGTGTGTGGGTTCACACGGTACCTGTTGAGGGATTGGCTAGAGAACTCACATTGGTGAGTGTCTCGATCGAGCTCCCATTTGTGGGATTTGGCACCGCCATTAAGCTTGAGAATCATCACCGGGTGATTCGCCAAACCGTGGAACCACTAAAGTGTTGGTCGACACAACGAGGAGTAGGGGAAGTTGGCAAGCTTCCCGAGACCTCGAAAAAATCACCGGTGTCATCTTGTGTCCACACTTCGCGGTGGTTTGCATTCTCTCGATCACAAGCTTTGTTCTTACTTTCATATATATTGTGCTTGTGCTTGAGTAGAGTAGTTGTAACTATCTAGCTTGTGTAGCTTGTTTAGTTACTTTGCTTAGCTTGTGTAGCTAGGTAATTTGAGCCTTTGGGTTAGGCGTGTGTTGCCTTGTCCATTGTGCATCTAGTGAGCTTAGGGGCTTTGTGCTTGCGCTTACTAGAATTGTGTAGGAGCTCTCGTGTGCTTAAAGTACTAGTGCTTAGGTTTGTGTGACCTTGCATTAGAATTGATTAGGAGCTCAAGCTAGGCTTGTCATCTCACCTTTCTTGTGTAGGATCTTTTGTGAGGTGATTTAGAGTCTTAGTTAGAGGGGTGAAGTCTTGGCTAGACCGATAAGTTTAATTCCGCATTTGTTTCGGTTAGCCGGTGCGATTAGTTTTTAAAGGGACTATTCACCCCCTCTAGTCCCCATCTCGACCCTTCACGGGGACACGACCCTCCACCGTCGGGTCGAATACGAATACCGCGACACCAGCCGCGGGACGTGGCGGGCTACGCTTCCCGGTCGTTCTTTGAGGTCCGCGTCCGCCCAACATCCGCTCTTGTCAGGAGCGCCGCAGGGCCGACCGGAGGTTGTGTCGCCTGGGGCACAACGGCAACCTTCGGCACGCGGCGGGCGACATCCAAGTAGGACAAGGGTAGCTCATCACCGGACGTGTCGCCATCGTCATCCGCCCACCGGCAGTGCTTCGAACGTCCCACCGAGCGCCCCTCTGGGACAAAGGGCGCGGCATGGGGAGACAGGCTCACGACGGTGGCAGACGGGCGGACGAGGCACGGGTCAGGACTGGAGGCATCCGATGTCTTGAAATGGCACCTGTGCGAAAGCGAGTGTCGAGGCACCGTCCTCCTCCGGGACATCCTCGACAGGATCATCTCCGCCCCGCAAAGATCCGCAGAATCTCGGCGAGCGGCCGTGGCCCGGCGGGCGAGGGAGGACGGGAGCCCGACGGGCGGACGCCAAGGGCGGCGGCGAGAGGTGGCCGGCGGCGAGCGCTGCTGCCCGGACGCGTCCCATGGCCGGGGCGAGGGGGCGAGCCGGGGCGCGAGTCCGGCGGTGGCGCGCGATGCCCCAGGCACGACGGCCGCTAACGGCGGAGGACCCGGGCACGGGCGGAGGAGGGCGGCGGCGCCGCGCGTAGCCGCATCCGCCGGTGTGGTAGGCGGCGCGGCAAACACCGTCGGCGATGGCTCCATGGACGGGGACGGCGTGAGACGGCCATATCTTCGAAATCACGCCCTCGGCGGAGCCGCCGCCACCGGCCGCGTAGGGGCGGGCGACGCCGAGCCGGATCCGGCGGGGCTTGGAGCAGGACGGCTGAATCGGCTGGATTTGGTGGAGGAGTGGGGTGGGGATGGAGGCGGCTCGGGAGGGAGGGGGTTGGGCGGAGGGTCGACATGACCGTTCACAATATGCCAATTCCTTTTCAAGTGGCACCAAGATGGCGTACTCCCTCCTGGATGGTATTAGAAGTCGTTTAGGACAGCGACACGGTCTCCAAAACACAACTTTGACCTCTTATTATTATAAAAATATTTATGGAGATGTGATATATGTATACTTTTATCAAAGTATTTTTTAAGACAAATCTACTCATATAATTTTTACATTTACAAACTCACACTACCGGAAACGAGCTATCCCGTGAGGAAATCCTTTCCCGTGAGCCGAACAAAACGCTCACGGGATAGAGGGCTCTACCCCGCGTGAGCATACAAGCCCGCTCACGGGATACCAACCACTCACGGGATAGGCTCTATCCCGTGAGCAACAACTCACGGGGTAGATACCGACCTATCCCGTGAGGCCCCAACTCACGGGATAGGTAATCGACCGTCACCCCTCCCCCCCTCCGTCCCCGCTCCGTTAGCCTATCCCGTGAGGTCTCAAGGCCTCGCTCACGGGATAGGGGAGGTGGGGCCGTGGTGCCCGCCCCGCGCTCGCGGAAGCCGCCGGGGGGGGGCCGCCGCGGTCGGCCCTATCCCGTGAGCCCCTGCGTGGCCCGCTCACGGGATAGGAGGAGGTGGGGCCAGGATGCCCGTCTGGCGCCGGAAGCCGGGCTGGGGGTGGGGCTGCACCGTCAGCCCTATCCCGTGAGAGGCCTATCCCGTGAGGCAAAAGGAGGGCCTGCAGGAAGAGGGCCTCTATCCCGTGAGCCGCCATTGTGGCTCACGGGATATAGGAAACCCTTTTTTATTTTTGTGTTTTTGGGACCCAAACTTTTTCTACATTCCCTACACATAATATGGAACTCTATGTTAAAGTTTGGTGAATTATTGACTTTATTTGTTATATTTAGAGAATTATTCTCTTTTTCTCGGTAATTTTTGAAATGAGGTCAAATTTGAACTGCAAGTGCTTGAAATTTTTGAAAAAAAATAGTAGAAAATTTATAGTTCTCTTACTCAAAGACATAGTAAGGCCTTGTATATAAAAAAAGACAAATCTGAATATCTTAATACGAAATTAGGAACGCTATTTTGTGCTCGGGTGGTTTAAAAATTATAGAAAAGCAACCGATGTGAAAAAAATCATGAAATTTGATATTATGTCATGATATCTTATGCCAAGGCTATGATAAAAGTTTGGAAACGTTTTCGCATTGTTGGCACATACGATGTTCACAAGCTCCAACATCTACGCAAGTTTCATGTTTGTTCGTAATGATCAAGTGTGTTTTCATGTGGTTGTGGCGGTCAAGTTGTGGTTTGGCTATGAAACTTTTCTACATGCAAATGACATCGAGATTGTGTCATGTGAAAGTTTGAGAATTTTCAAGATTACTTTGATAATTATTATAATTTTATGCTACAATTAGGTAAATAGAACTAGAGATAAAACCACATGAAATAATGGTCAAATTTACACTAAAGCATCACTTATGTATGGATGAGTGAATATGACAAGGTATTTTTGAAGTAAAGTCGATCAAAGTTTACAAATATTTGCCGGAAAAGAGAAAGGTAGGGAGAGGAAAATATTTTCGAGAAAATGCCCTATCCGTGAGCGGCTCACGGGATAGGTGAATCGATATCCCGTGAGCATATTACTCGCTCACGGGATAGGCGTGGGACCCACCTCGGCCCGGGGCGCGGCAATTTTCCCGCCCGTTTGTGTGGAATTTTTCGGCAGCCCTATCCCGTGAGCATATTGACCAACTCACGGGATAGGAGCTCTATCCCGTGAGCCGCTCACGGGATAGGTAAATTTTTTTTTTTTTAAATTGACATTTGCCTACCTTATCCACACACCACCCACACACGCACGCACCACACACACACACACCGGACACACACACACCGACACACACACACGCGCCCGCCACACGCTTCGCCGCCGCCGCCGCACGCCCGCCGCGCCGGCCACGCCAGCGCCCGTCGCGCTCGAGCACCGCCGGCCGCGCCCCGCCGCCCGGCCCCGCCCCCGCCGCCGTCCCGCCCGTCCGCCCGGCCTCCCCATGGCCGCCCGCAGGCCTCGCCCCGCCCCCGCGAAAGGGAGAAGGGAGGTGGGGGAAGGAGAAGGGAGGAGGGGGAAGGAAGGAGGAGAAGGAGAAGGGGAGGAGGAGGGAGGAGAAGGAGAAGGGAGGAGGAGGAAGGAGAAGGGAGGAGGAGTTGGTGGCCGGAGGAGGAAAGAGAAGGGAGAAGGGAGGAGGAGGAAGGAGAAGGGAGGAGGAGGGAGGAGGAGGTGGTGGCCGGAGGAGGAAGGAGAAGGGAGGGAGTGGGCACGCCGGCGTGCTCGCCACCCTGCGGCCGACACGCCTTGACCTCGCACCGCCGCCGGCGTGTGCCGCCCGCCAGCCGACACGCCTTGACCTCGATCGCCGCCGCGCCGACGGCGGATTAGAGGGGAGGAGGACCGCCCACCGTCCGTCCGTCCGACCAGCCGCCGTCTTCATTTTCGCAGTATTGTAATGTGATTGTCGGCCATCGTGCCATGATGTGAATGTGGTTGTCGGCCATCGTGCCGTGATGTGAATGTGGTTGTCGGCCATCGTGCCGTTTGTTTAGTTTGCGGTATTGGTAACCTCCCCGCGGGGGGAGGTTACATCGAAATTTTCAACCGAGCCCGTATGTTTATTTTTATGCGAGAGAGGAGCCCTTTGGAGCGGAGCCGAGTGCCTTGCCGAGCCGAGAGTGCCGTGGCGGTCTTGTTCTTCTTCCTCGTCGGCTAGCCTCGACTCCACCGCGGTATAACCCCTCTTTCCGTATCATGGTCGTAGTTAGATCGCGCAGCTTAGTTAGGCGTCGCCGTTCGAAGGAGATACGGTTGGAAGTATGCGCATCCCCGCATACCAATAACCGTCTGTTTCGAATTGTCCACGTTTTTTAGACGGCCCAGAGGATGCGTAGATGAGGTCGGTTTCATGCTCCATTCTGTCGATTCGAGTTTCGCATTGCATCTCTGTTGTTCTTCGAATACACAATCTCCCCGCGGGACGTGTATTCGGAGAACAGCGGGAGGTGCTTGCCGAAATTCGTCTCGATAGGAGTGGAGCATGGAACCGACCTCATCTACGCATCCTCGGGTGGGATTAGGACCTATCTTGACCTATTAGATGGTAGGATCCTTGTGTAGATGCACTTTATTCTTATATTCGCCATATATGATAGAGAATGGATGACCGTGCGTGGATATACAATGGCTGGAGGAGTTTTGGAGATATTGACCCCGAGTGGATGAGGAAGAGTAGTGCTTTCGCCGACAAAGCTTTTTTCGAATCTTTGGAGGTGCGAGTAGGGTTTGGTGTCCATGCAAGAAATGTGCGAATCAAAAAGGCAAAGTAAGGAAGAGATTTCTAAACATCTTCCCGGATATGGATGGACGGAGGGCTATAAGCGGTGGATCTTCCATGGTGAAACCGAACGTATGAGAGACGAGGTGGTGAGACAACGCGCATAAATGATCTTGCTTCGGACGCCGGGGTAGGAGACATGATAGATGACTTTCATGCCGGAAACTTTGGTGAAGGACTTGAAGATGAGGTGGTGGAGGAGCCGAAGGAACCGCAAAGGCCTATTATGACATGTTGGAGGCGGCACGTAAAACCCCTTCACGGCTATGTGGATGTCTCTCGACTAGATGCCATTTCACGCCTTATGGACTTGAAGGCCCGGTGCAAGATGAGTCGAGACGGGTTTGACGACATGTTGTCGATCTTTGAGACCTTGCTTCCTCGAGGTCACGACCTGCCAAAGAACATGTACGAAGTCGCAAAAGTCCTCGCGGTACTTAAGATGCCATACGAGCGGATACATGCTTGTAAGAACGGGTGCGTCTTATTTAGGAAAGACTACAAAGAGGACACACATTGTCCAAAGTGTAAATCCTCTAGGTTCATAGAGGTAGATTCGGTGATGGTCAAAAAGAGGCTGCTTTGACATCCCCATGAAAATCCTACGGTACCTTCCCTTCGCACCGAGGTTACAACGGATGTACATGACCGAGGAGTCCGCTAAAACGGATGACATGGCACAAAGACGGGCGTCGATACAATCCGCATAAGATGGTACACCCTTCCGATGCCGAAGCATGGACCCATTTTGACCGGATTCATCCCGAGAAAGCTATGGAAGCTCGTAATGTTCGGTGTTGCGCCGGCAACGGATGGGTTCAATCCTTATGGAATGATGGCTGCCCCATACACTTGTTGGCCTGTATTTGTTGTCCCGCTCAATCTCCCCCCGGGCGTTTGCTTTCAACCGAAGAACATCCTTTTGTCTTTGATAATTCCTGGGCACCCGGGAAATAAAATGGGTGTGTTCATAGAGCCTGTCATTGATGAATTGATCAAAGCTTGGAACGAAGGGTTTTGGACCTACGACCGAGCTTTGAGGAAAATTTCAGGATGTACGTTTGGTACCACTACTCTCTGCATGATTTCTTGGCGTATGGGATATTCTGTGGCTGGTGTGTTCATGGCAAGTTCCCTTGCCCAGTATGCAAGACGGCTCTGAGGTTCATCTGGTTGAAGAAGGGTGGCAAGTATTCTCGTTTGACAAGCATCGACAGTTCTCCCTCTTGACCATCCATTCAGGCTAGACAAGAAGAACTTTACGAAAAGGTCTCAAATTTACGGACCCTCCGCCGGTGATGATGACAAATGCCCGAGGTACATGCTCAAGTGGATGCTCTTGTGGTGATGAAAATGGTGTCTTTGTGGGTTATGGCGAGGATCATGCATGGACTCACAAGTCGGGCTTAGAGGCTCCCCCATCACGATGACCTTCTTCTTCCACATAACCTAGACTTAATGCATACCGAAAAGAATATCGCCGAGTATTTTTTGGAACATACATGGAAACTAGCAAGTCAAAGGACAACGTTAAGGCTAGAATTGATCCGCAGAGTTGTGTGACATTCCCAAGCAACAAATGAAGCCTCCTAGCAATGGCAAGAGATGGAAAAAACCTAAGGCCGACACGTGTTGAGCAGGCCCCAAAGGAAGGAAGTACCGCTATGGTTTCAAAGTTAATGTTCCCGCACGGGTATGCAAAGAAATCCGAGGAGGGAGTGAACTTATCTACTATGCGAATCAATGGGCTCAAGAGTCATGACTACCACATATGGATGGAGCGGCTTCTTCCAAAGATGCTTCGAGGCTATGTCCCCGAGCATGTCCGGCATGTGATGGCAGAGCCGAGCAATTTCTTTCGGCGACTTTGTGCTAAAGAGTTGTCTCGGACCACACTTGAAGAAATGGAGAAAATGGCACCCGTGTTGGTCCCGTAAGTTGGAGAAGATATTTCCGCCAAAGGCTTCTTCGTTCGATGGTGCATTTGATTTTGCACCTTCCATATGAGGCACGGATGGGTGGCCCCGCACGATTTATTTGGTGCTATGCTATTGAGAGAGTTCTCAAGCATGTTCGGTCGGACGTAAAAAATAAGTGTAAGATTGAGGGTTCCATCGCAAGCTAAGCTTCTCGCAGGAGGTGTCGACTTCACAACAAAATACTATGGTCCCAAACTTCCTAGCTCGCATTATCCACGCCCTCGTTACAATGTTTGAAGAAAATGAATCAACCCTCGGCCTTTTCCAAGGACAACTAGGACGTGCAAGTGGTTCGAAATGGAAGACCTTGACGGGTAAGAGTGGCGGAGTATCATGAATTATCTACTTACCAACCTTGACGGCGTCGCCTTTACGTCATAAGTCACAACTCTAAGCACACTTGTCTTCCGGTAGTTAATATTCTGCATCCAACCTAATTGTCTCTCGTTGGTACAGAAATTTACACGGCAATTTCGGCATTCACGGTGACCCCGAACCGCATGAATTGGACACCCCGCTAGACGGTCTGCCGGTAATGGACAACCCGATTTCATTTGTTGGTTCAACGGCCGTGCACGCCCAATATATGCTAATGAACGCCTCGTTTCATATGCTAACGACCGCTCATTTCATATATCATGCTTGAGCTTGCGAGGCACAAACCGATCGGCATATGCACCCCGAGCTCATACAGGGTTGCCAATGGCTTTTCCGCTAGGGTTAGGTCATGTACCGGTTATGACGTGAATGGATATCGCTTCCACACAATGAGCCATGAGCGAGTCGGCCAAACCGAAAAACCACAAATACCGGAGTTTTCACTAAAGGTGATGATGGAAGTAACATCAAAGGTTATTATGGAAGGATTGAAGAAATATACGAACTCCGCTCCTGCAGTACTAAAACGGGTTCATCTGCCGTGTTTAAGTGCCATTGGTTTGATCCCGAAATAACGAAAGATGATGATAAACTTGGGATTGTTCAGATTCGACAAGATTCTTCATATGCCGGAGATGATGTCTACATTGTGGCTCAACATGCCACACAAGTTTATTATCTCCCATGGTGTTGCCAATCCGACGAGGAGCTAAAGGGTTGGGATGTTGTGCGGGAAGGTATTGCCACACGGTAGACTACCTGTCCCCAAACAATGACGATTACCATTTTAATGCAAACACATATGAGGAGAGTTCTTCCAGAAGATGGGCTACAAGGTAAATTTGTGATAGACATAACCGGCCCAACGAAAATGGAAGTAGACAAACGAAAGTGTTGTTGATGATGAGGAGGGGCGAGGAGGTTCGAGATGCGAAGGACTTGCGCTTACTAGATAAATTACTTAAGGACCTTAGTGTTGACGTCGCTCCTCCTCCCATGGATCCCGCCAATCTTCATATGTTGGAAGAAATAGACATGGATGATAGTGATCATGAGGATTATGATCCGACGGTCTTGACATCGTGACAATGATGAGGATTATTTCTAATACATGTAATACTATGCATCTCTTAATAATTATGTTCTCATTATTATTTTCCATTTAATACTATGCATCTCTTAATAATTATGTTACGTTTATTGTTTTCCATTTAATTTTGCATATTCACTAATTATTTATATCTAATTGCAGTGATTCTCCGAAAGATGCCTCCATCGAAGATCCTCAAGAAATTGACAGGTTTGGGGCGTAAATTCAAGAACTTGGACCAGCTAGGAGGGTCCTCAAGCACTCCGCCAACACGCACACACACCGTGGTCGGGGCGGGGGCAGGGGGCAAGGGGCGGGGGCGGGGCAGGGGCAGGGGCAGTCAAGCACCACCGCCACCACCAGTGGACGAGGAGGAGGAGGAGGAGGAGGAGGCGGAGGCGCGGGCGCGGCGCAGGACCTCGACCTCTCGGCGTCGCGGGACCTTGACCTCTCGGGGTCGTGTCACTTGCAACAGGACAAAGTGTGGGAGGAGGAGGAGGGCGAGGGATGCCGGGAGGAGGGCTGGCTGGCAAGAGCGGCTACAAGGCGGAGGGGGGCACCTCTTCCTCTGCCGGCGCTAAGAGGAAACCCTACTTGCGAGGCCCTCCGACTCCCGACCAAAACCTCTTCCGCACCAACGTCCCATCATTATTCGGATCCTCCAAGGTAATTTACTTTACATCCGAGCACTACTTTCTTAATTGTTAGTATGAAAAGCATAATATGAACTAATAATTATTCTTGATCATTTGGGCGTGGTCTTTTGTTGGTGAGGATGGCGCTAAGTGCCGCCTTCCCAATGGCATTCTTGGTTGTTTGGTCGGAAGCACTACCCCCGCCACATCCTGACCGAGGACGGAGAAGATGTTCCCGCCACGTACTTTGGCCAAACTTGGACTTTGAAGATAACTACGATGACCAAGGCGTAGAAGTACGAAAACAAGGGACGGCGTGTGATCCTGTGAGCTGTGGGGTAAGTCTATGTCGCACTATAGTGTACAAATACATCGCTTCAATTTCACATTGTTTGAAATAATGACCGAATACATTGCTTCTATGTGCGGGATTACTTCAAGCTCACCGACGGATACACTCGGGAGCGGGAATGAAGTGGCTGCTCGCGCTGCTTCAAACTTGTGTCGACATGTGGTACGAGGCACGCGGCCAGCGCGCCAGTCATACTATGCTCTATACAAGAACACAACCCTCACGAAGGGAGCAAAGATAAATCTACGATTCTGACCAAAGAACAATACATGATGGTAAATACGAAAGTTCATACTAAGTTTAATTATGCTTCAGTTGATATTCTAATATTTTCAACTTGGTGTCATGTAGGTATGTCCGAGTGGCTTTTCAAGAATGAGCGGTCCCGGGAGCTGATGGTGGACAGTGGGTCGGAAAAGATTGGGCGAAGATCCGCAAAGACTACCAGGACCGGCGCGCCATGATGCCCTGTTTCACACCATCAAGGCAACCATAATCTGAAGACCTACAAAAAAGATATGTGAGTATTACCCAATTCTTATTTACTGATGCGCAACTCAATACTTCCTAACCATCCTACCTTTTTTCCACAGGGAGAAAACACATGGCGTGTCATCGGGCACGCCGAGGCCTTCACTCTCTCCCACCAAGGCAAGTCCTCGGATCCCAACCTCATCTACAACCCCGAGGCTCCGCGTGAAGCCTCTTGCGGCGAGAGCGCCTACGATAAGGTAATCTGTTTTTATTCAAGGTACATTTATCTTTACATATTGTTCCTCCGTGTTCTAACTTTGTGTTGAAATAGGTCACCAAGTACACCGACGTGGCGAGGGAGTATTATGGAGACAAATTACGATCCCCACGACCCGCGACATTGTGGGGACGTTTCCATGATCGCTGGAGGAGGGAAGAAGCACGGGCGGTACTATGTGGGTGATAGCGTCATCAACCCGCGCACCACAAAGACCCTACCCAACTCAAAAGCCGCGGGGGGGGCCGGTGATACGCGGCGGCCAACCACTTACCAGGGCTACGGTCTCCGACTCCGGTAATCTGTTTTTTTTTTATTCAAGGTTCATTTATCTTTACATATGTCTTTCTCTCGTTCTAACTTTGTGTTCAAATAGGCCCCGGATAGAGGAAGCGAACAGCGACCGCGGAGGCCGAGGAAAGGAGAGGGAGAGGGAGCGGTTCTACCGTGAGGCGGAGGCACGGAGGGCTGAAAGCACCCGAAAAAGAGCATGGAAGCTCTCCAACAAGATCTCACGCGTGTTGGAGGCAAGATTGGTGAGGAGCCGCCGCCGGGAGATCTTCGCTCCACCACCACCATCGGTGTACCCTCCACCACCACCACCGATCTACGGTCCACCGCTCGGCGACGGCCAACCGTCGATCTTCCCTCCACCGCATGGTGCCTCTCCGTGAGTTTCTCAAACTAAACTCCAAAATGAAATGGTATGGTGTTTGGAATGCACCATGAGATGTGCACTTGGACATGTGGTTGCCGGCCATCGAGCCGTTGTTTTGTTGCGGGTTTTGGAAACCCCTCTCGTGCGGGGGAGGTGTTTGCGAAATTTCTAACGAATTATCTTGTTTTTCTTTTTCAAGTCAATAGATCTACCTTTCATTTTGTCTCACAAATGCAATATCTTTGCCCTACGTGCAGGATCAATCACATGCCTCGAACCCAACTTCGAATCGGGACAATTGGGAACGAGGTGCGGCGCAACAAGGGACCGGGGCACTTGGTGCGAGGTTGTGATGGTCTAGGCGACAAACTAGTGAGGTTGTGAACTTGAAATTGTTGGAATTGAACTTGTGAACTAGTGAGGACGACAAACTTGTGACTCGTTGGATGTTATGTAATATATGTGTCGTTTTGTGCCATATATATGTGTCAATTGTCTGCTGCAATAATCTGTATTATATATGGATATATATGTGTGTCAATTGACTGGCTGTAACAAAAAAAAAAAAAATAAATGGATCTATCCCGTGAGCAGCTCACGGATATCATCCAAAGGATATCCCATGAGCATATATCACAGCTCACGGGATATCGACCCACAGATATCCCGTGAGCCATATGCACGCTCACGGGATATCAACCAAAGATATCCCGTGAGCTTAGAGTATGGCTCACGGGATATCGGTGGTGGGACCCCCGCCGCCCGGGCGTGGCGGGGACACACCTGGCCGTAACGGGGGCACGCCTATCCGTGAGCTACCCCGTTAGGGCTCACGGGATAGAGGTCGTCAGAACGGGGTTGCCTCCGTCCCCCCGCTGACGTCGCGGAGGCCCCCGTTAAGTCTTGCCCGTGAGCGTTAAATGCGCTCCACGGGATAGGATATCCCGTGAGTATAGAAGCAGCTCACGGGGATATCTACTATCCCGATGATTTCTATCCGTGCGCGGGATATCCCGTGGAGCAACTCACGGATAGCCGTTCCGTGGGTGTAAGGCCTATCCCGTGAGGAATGGCTCACGGATATCTCGATTCCGTAGTGTCAACAACTTAAAAGTTATTGATGATTTATATTCCCGATGTTTGACTCAAACCTTGTCCAAAACGACTTCTAATACCATCCCGGAGGGAGTAGTTTGTATCTTTTCATTTAATTCGCTAATAATAACTGATTTTCTACACATAATTTTGTTTAATTTCTCCTCTGTATTAGCACACGCGTCTCCAATGAGCTGGGTGCAGGGCAGCCTGAAGCAGCAAGGCTAGCAGCACGAGTTCTGGTGTGTATGACCTTCTCCGGAGGGCTGGTGTTGGCGACCATCATGATTCTACTGCGCAACGTCTGGGGATACGCATACAGCAGCGACAAGGATGTGGTGACATACATTGCCAGGATGCTTCCCATCCTTGCTGTTTCCTTCTTCGTCGATGGCCTTAATGGTTCTCTTTCAGGTCAGGCAACGAATTCAGTGCTTCATATGTTTCTGAGAACGAATTTGATAAGTTTTTTTTTTTGGTAACTTTCCAGGGGTAATCATAGGATGTGGCAAACAGAAAATTGGTGCTCGCGTTAACCTCGGCGCGTTTTACCTGTTTGGCATTCCAACAGGGGTGTTGCTTGCGTTTGTGTTGCATCTAAATGGAATGGTACAATGCCTCTAGTATACCTTAATTTCACCCGTGCCCTACCAATTGTTGTGTAACAGTTGCTTCCACTTACTCATGAGAGAGACAGTTGCCTTTAATTTCGGTCAAAAAAGATAGTTGCCTTTAATTAATCTGAAGCCTCCTGGTCTGAATTATTGTTCTGTTTCTTCACAGGGTCTCTGGCTTGGCATTGTGAGTGGAAGCATCAGCAGACTAGCGTTGCTCCTGTGGATTACACTGCACATAGACTGGGAGAACGAAGTAAGTAAAAACTCAGCTGCAAGGCTTTTTACAATATGTATTACGTACAGTGCAGCTTAACTGATGTGTGTTCTCATGGTCCCAAATTTAGGCTATCAAGGCCAAGGAAAGGGTCCTCGGTTCATCATCAGTGCAAACATAGTGATGAAGATCTGCTACCTTTGTCAGATTGCATGAATGTATGTCGTCTGTTATGGTTATTTTAGTGTTAGGGGCCCAATGCCACCTCTACTTCAAACACTACATCATGAAGTTAGAGAAGGAAAAGAGGTGTGTTCAACTTTGACGTTAACAGTGCCGGTCCTACCTTTAATAAAGGGTCATAATAAGGGGAACTTTTGTCACTGTGAGCCCTTAATAAGGTTATGTGTGTATTTTATAGTGTATCCCGGCAACGCTTACAACACATGAATTCGACATCCAACAACCAACATGCTAAGGATAAGGCAGCATGGAACATAAAAGGTACATCATAGCTCCTAGAAAAAAAAAAAAACCACCAGGGCCGGTTAAGATGGTTGTCATAGTTTTCAAATTAAGAACTTGCCTTCTCACCTTGTGAGAAAATCCCCAAATCCGCCTCCATCCATGCACGGTAGCCTATGTCGCTAAAGTGAGAATTGGGACATGGCCCCCAAGGCTTTGGTACGAGGACAAGCAAGGGGACTTTTTAACCCAGTCTAACGGATTCGAACTTAGGACTTGGGAGGAGATGTTGGAATGTCTAGAGCGAATCTAGCATCCTTTGGGTCATAACTCCTAGAATAGGCCAATAATTACGTCCCAACAGAAAATGGTTACCACCAACATGTTAATGTGGCTAATATGTTTGGATGAACTACGACCAGTGATTAGCCGACTAGTAGTTAGGTGACTAATGATTAGTTCACTGTTTGGATCCAAGGTGAGGACTAGTGAACTAGTTAACTAGGGTGAACTAGTGATTAGCTAACTAGTAGTGATTAGCCCTAGACTAGAACTAGTTGTTAATCCTAAATAGTTGGATTGTACTCCATCTCAGATAGAATAAATTTCTATCAACTTTAGGACAAATTAGCAAAGAAGGTGACCATGATGCCACTCATTAAACTGTTGAACCTTAATAGCTCTTCAGATACCAAGAAGCCTAATTAAGTAGTGTTATTTGGAGTCTCTAATATCAGCGCATGTGAGAGAGGTTGTGTTAAATTCAACCAAGACTACGAGAAAGATTTTGTGGATCCATGGACCACTCACATCTAGAAATTGATTCTTTTGGACTCAGTTTTTTACATAGAAATTGACTCTTTCAGAGAGAGGGAGTATAAACTAGTGAACTAACAACTATAGTTGTGGCATGGACTTGTAATTAGTTCACCCACTAGTGCATCTGCTTGAATTCACTAAAGACTAAACTTTAGTCAACTAGTTGTTAGTCCGTGGGATCCAACTAAGCTCTAATTGGCACAATGTGCATTGAATTATTTTCAAAGTAACCGCAGTCGCGTGGCCTTTACCAAATTTATTCTGGCTGAGTGTCACGGCAATAATCTGTTGGGGCTTGTTTTGGTGATTGGAAAGTAGTACTGCTTTTGGATACTTTGTATTTTTATTTTAACAATTAAGAAAGAAAATCAGTAAAATAAATTAATGGAGGGAAATGTAGATTAGTAACCATAAGTCCTGAAAAGACGAGTAAGTATAGGACCTGAAAAACGACAATACAAATTAAAGAAAAAATTCATGAATACAGATTTGTAAAAATTAAAGTAAAAGAGCTAGAAGAAAAGATAAAACAAAAACTTGCAGCAAGGAAGTACTGTTTTGTTGTCATGTCACCCATGTGCGGTGCTAAAACTATTCTGGAATGTGTCATGGTAGTAACTTGTGCTCACACTGCGCAAACAGAAATCCTAGAAAGATGTGGCGCTCTATCGTCAGGTTACCCAGATCCTTTCTGTTTTGTTGTTAGGTTTGCCATCTTGATAGTAAAAGTAAGATCACAGCTTAATTAGGCAACAGTAAATTAATTTGTGAATTTTGTAGTCAGTTGATAGGTGAGCAGTCTAGGAGCATACAAATATGGTACCATCATGTCATAAATTTGTGAAGTTCGTGGTAATAATGTCTATGATACAGTCTAGAAATAGAATTCCTATTTGATCAATCAATTTCAAAATAGGGTACTTCAAATTTGGGGATCCAGTTCACATGATGATGTATATTGTTAGCTTAGTGTCCTTGAGTTCTTCAACTGATGTTTAGTACTTGAATAAAATATAAAGAGAAGGGGACAGCTAACACCATCTAGTAATGAAAACTCAGTGGCATACAGATATTTCAGTGCACAGCTTCTATGCCAAAGATCCTATAACAAGTGAATTCAACTTGCCTCTTTCTACATAGGCCTTTCATAAACTCAATGCAGTCCAGTCCATTCTGCAGCAGTTAAAACTGAATGATCAAAATGGCAGTTGGAGATATAGCTGGGGTCAATATATTCTTTTTTGAAGGATCTGGGGTCAAGATTTCACAGCATCAATAGTATACACAATCACCTAATCTGGATTCATGAGTGTTTCACTTGTGTGGAGATGCTTTTGTAGACCCAAATACAAGGTCTTCTTCTGGCTCCTAGTTATAGATTGAGCACAAGAAAATATGCAAATAAGAGTCTTATAGCTGCATGCTCTGTCAAACACAGCTTGGAGGGAATACGGTGCAGCACCTATTCTTAGAGTGCCCTTCGCTTAAAGCTGCTGGAACATGTTTAACATTACATTCAGCCAGGATTCAGCTTTCCCACAAGTTTTGTTACAATCAATGCATATATAAGAGCACAAGTTCACAGTCAGTTTTCTATGATCTTAGCAACCCTAATGTGCTGGGCAATCTGGATAGCTAGAAATGATCTCATTTCTACATGCCTTTTTTCTCTCTCTCTCGAATAAGTGCATACAGGTCAAGGGGCTCACGGCGCAATGGCAAAGGCCATTGGTTGGGAGGCTCCCACCCAGGGTTCAAATCCTGGGTGCGACACTTTATCCTGTATTTATTTCAGAGTTTTCCGGCGCTGTGCATTAAGTGGTAGGCGACGTCCCGTTGATAGCGGCGCCCGGTGGTGACTTCGAACTTCAAGATTTGCCGGCTCAGTCCTTCCGAAGGTGCTCATAGGGGTAGGGTTTGCGTGCGTGTGTGCGTGCGTGTTGAACTACGTTGTACTGTGTAATCTAAAAAAAAAAAAATAAGTGCGTACAGACCCAATCAGTGCAGTGTAGGAATTTTTTTTTTCTCTGTAAGAATTTGGTTTAATTTCGGTTGTGCTTCTTATTTTCTTCATGTCTTTCTTTGTCTCTTAAATTTATTCTGCACTTTTTTTACAACTGGGTTTAAATAATTTTCCTGTAGGGTGCAAAACCCCTCCAGCAAGATCGAGAACTTTTATTCTTGTATGTACGTATATGTATGTATAGAAATACTATGTGAAAACCAGCTAGAAAGAAGCACACAACGCATACAGAAGATGTGCGAAAGCTCAACACATGTCGACTGCCGGACTGAGTGGCGGTGACCACATCAAATTCAAATCTGAGCAGCAGCAGCACGATCGTCGCCGGGGTCCTCGGCGCCCCATCTGGACGGGCAGAAGGTGATGACGTACTCCTGCGCGTAGCACCCGCTGGCCGTCTCGGCGGTGGTGTCGTACGCGTAGCTGTAGTAGGCCGGGCAGGCGTCCTTGAAGAGGCGCGAGTACACGGTGCCTCGGCACGTCGCCGGCGTCGCGTACGCGCCGCGGCAGCAGAAGGCGTCGAGCCCGAACGCCAGGCACGCGCTCTTGCACGCCACCACCGTCGTCTTGCCGCCGCGCTGCCGGTAGCGGTCACCTGCAGCTCCGGCGGGCACACCGCGTTCACGTTCTTGGCGCAGCCGGCGATGGCGCACTTGCTCGGGTCGGCGCCGCCCGTGGCGGAGACGGACACGGGGACGTTGTACCCGTCCACCAGGCTGACGTCGTAGGAGCTCCCCTTGGCGGGGTCCTCGTGCAGGCTGACCTCGACGAGCGTGGCGGGCGGGGCGCCCACGGACCCGTTGCAGGCGAGCCGGCCCTCGCAGTCGCCGCTGAGGCAGCCGGTGGCGGCGGCGCCGCCCATGCCGCCGTTCGCGGTGAAGTTGCACCCGGTGCGCGCCCAGAAGCGGCCGTTCCAGTTGGCCGGCGCCACGACGCGCCTCGACTTGCCCGGCGGCACGTAGAAGCCGCCGCCGGCGAGCACCGGGTGACCCGTGTTGGGGGCGGACGCTGGCCACACCGGGAACGGGCACTTGTTCGCCACGTGGAAGACGACGGCGGCGTCGGCCGGCACCATGGGTCCTGCAGCCACGAAACTAACAAGAACCATGAGCGCACAGGAGAGGAGCGGATGACGAACGGCGGCACCGGAGGAGGAGGTTGGCCACGACGAGTGGTGATGATGATCCGCCATGGATCTCTTTGCCTCGGTCGTCGTCTCTACTGCTGGCTCTGATTCTGATCCAGCGACGTTGATCTTGCTGCTTGGATTTATACGTGAAGAGTGCCAAAGAGGCTTGTTTTCTTTGTCTTAACGAAGGCCCAAGCTTTAGGCTTAGGATGGGCTTTCTCTTTGTGAGTGTGACTTGCATCGCAATGGAAGCAAAGGCAGGCAGCCACGATTGGAGAAGGAGAACGGGGAGCGAGGTGATGAGGCCGGCCGGCCAGCAGGCGTGTCCACCTTGTGGTGCATGCGTGCACATGGGCACGCGCTCGAGCAAAGAGAGTGCACTAGGCCACAGACGAATTTGAGAGGATTTTCCTTTTGATAGAGGGATGGACCTTTAAAATAGTTCTAGAGACATCCCGTATTTACAATTAATTAATCAATCATATATTATACAAATTAAGTATTAAGTATACATTTTTTTAGCAAAAAATCACTACTACAAAACTTCTTTTTTATGTGATAGTGACCAAACTTAACCGTGGCGGGTCCCTCGGTTTGCCCGCCACGATTAATGCTCATCAATTTCGAGGCGGGTTGTTTTTTATTTACGTGGCGGACACTTTTACTTGCCACGGTAAATTAATTTTCCGATGTCGGGCACCCTAAAAATGCCCGCCACGCGCCCGTCACCAAAAATCGGGACCCAACCCGTTACTATTCTAGACCCAATATCTAGTGTCAAGTATATAAACCGTCTTAGGGCTCCCTTACTCTACCTCTCTCTCATTCACTCCAGGAACCGCGCCTTTCCTTCTCTTCTCTCCCTCACGCGTGCGACTCTCTCTCTCTCTCTCTCTCTCTCTCTCTCTATCTTCCTTCCCCACACTCCCTCTCTCGTCGAGCACCGGGGGACCCGGCGGCGCGGCACCCCTCACGATGGCGGCGGTGGAGCCACTCCCTCCCTAACGCCGGCGGTGGTCGGCGCTCTCGAGGGGCGGGCGGCAGGGGCGAACGGTTCCTCGGGCTGGCGGCCGTTCCTCCCTCTCCGGGCCGGGTGGGCGGCTTGGCTGATCCGCCCGCCCTCCTCTCCGTGTGAGCGTGGCGGCCAGGACGGCGCCACCCCCTCCTCCCTCTCCCTCCAAGTGGCGCCACGGGGCTCCCATCGGATCCCGTGGCGGCCTCCCCTCCCTTTGGCGGCCGAGCCGCTATTGCGCGGTGGCGGCGGCGTGCTGAAGGCCCGGGCTTGGCGGGGCAGGGCGGGAGGCGGTGGCTCCTTCAACTTCGGCCATGGCACCCACGAGGGCGGCGGAGCGCCACCATCGAGACGAGATCCGGCACGCAACGGGCTCCACTAGATCCGTCGGTCGGCGGCGGCTGCAGCCCCCTAGATGGGCTCGACGGACCCATGGATGGGCTCAGCAGGCCCGCTAGGGTTTCTTCTTTTTTTCTTACTTTTTGGAAACATTTACCGTGGCGGGTACTTGTAATATGCCCGTCACGGTTAATCCATTAACCGCGGGCGAACAAATCGTAGCCCACCACGGAAAATCGTGCCGCCACGGGGATATCCACGATTTATCGCGTGACCTTTCAAGCGTGGCGGGCTCAAATGCCCGCCCGGAGTTACTCAAATCCACATGTCACGGAAAATCATTTCGGTACTAGTGAGTATGAAGTATAGATAGAAGAAAGTGGCATAGAACGTACGGTTACTGTAAATAAATAGCGTCATCATCAACTATCCTTAAATCATCCATGTCCATCCAAAAAGTAGTAAACCCTACACTCTACCCACCTTTGATAGGAAAAATATGTAGTGCAAACCATAACCTTCGTAAAAATCCATACGTAGATAATATGATGATACATAACCTTGTAAAATATTTTGTACAAACTCAATTTCGTTTGTGAGATATAAAAAATTTCTATCAAATCATCTAAACAGCTTTCTGGCTTGAAATTTGTATTTTTTATGTCCATGACCATGGAGTGTGTTAGAAAAAAAAAGAACACGGGTGCATCACCCAACGTGAATCTCTCACATATATACGTCCGTGCGTGTCAGTCCAGCTCGGACAGGGGCAGCCGGTCGTCGGGCACCGGCAGGTCATCCTGCTCTCGCTCGAGAACCCACCTCCCCGACGCGTCGCGCGCTCAGCCCCTTGTTCGCCGGCGTGTACCACCACTCCGGGATGCGCAACTCGTCGCGCAGCATGGCGGATGTCTTGTTCACGAGCGCCACATCTCGGCGCGCGCCGTCACGGAACCCGGCGGCGGCGCTCTCACGGCCGTCCAGCAAGTGCAGGCACGCCTCCAGGTTGTGGTAGCCCAGCGGCCGCACCAAGCCGTGCTTGAGGTAAGGCGACTTGGCGGCGTCGAGCTCGAGCTCGTCCCCGACGTGCATGTACGCCCACGGCGGCGAATGGCGGGCCAGGTCCCACAGCTTGCCCAGCGGCTTGGACACCGGGGCGTCGAGCACCGCCCCGGGGACGCTGGGCACCGTCGGCACGACGTCGTGCCTGACGACGACGCGCAGAGCCCTGACGCCGCGCGACGTGACGCCGTCGCAGAAGGCCCTGTTGCCGACGCGCGGGGCTCCGAAGGTGACGGCGCTGACGTCCACGTCCGGGTGCGCCGCGGCGGCGTCCCGCGCGGCGAGCATGGCCAGCGCGCCCCGAGGCTGTGTCCGGTGACTGTCACCCGCACCTCCTCACCGCGCGCGCGCGGAAGTGGGTGACCAGCCGCGCGAGCTCCTCGGCGACCTGCTCCCCCGCGCTGCGCGAGCCGTACTTGCTCTGGGCGTTGCTCGACGTGTAGATGGCGTGGAAGCCCTCGGCCACCATGGCGCCGGCGCCCTCGTCCTCCTGGCCGCCGGCGTGGAGCGGCTCGAACGGCACCATCTTGGTCTTCATATGTCGAGGAGCCACTCGTCGGGCGAGATGGTGCCCCGCCACGCGACGACGACGTCCCTGAACCCAGCGCGGCGCGCCTCGGCGGCGCCGGCCACGGCGACGTAGCCCATCCAGTTGGCGTGGCCGTCCCAGGCGTCCTCGTGGAGCGGACGGCCCAGCCAGCGCGGGACGTCGACGTCGCTGGTGGCGTAGAGGAAGGCGGTGGCGACGTAGCCGTGCCCCGCGAGGCCCAGCGCCGGGAGCAGGCGGCGGAGGCCGTGGACGCAGGTGCCGCAGTACGGGGACCAGTGCCGGCGGTCGAACCCGTCGTAGGTGGCCTGCACGAGGTCGCCGTACTTGAGGAGCTCGTCGCGGAGGCCGGCGTCGAGCGGGTCGAGAAGCGCCGACCAGTCGCGGGCCTCGCGGCGCAGCTGGGTGAAGGCGGCGTTGGTAGTGGCACGACCATGGGTGATGAACGGATGCGAATACGACGCAGATGACTTGGCGGCAGGGTCGCCGGTGAGGTGGAGGAGAGTGGCGAAGGCGGGCATCATCGGATGGAGAGGTCGCGACGTTGGAGTTGGAGTGAATCTATTGAGGGTTGCGGGATGGGTAGAGCGGTGGACAGCGCGCTGGAGCAGGCCGCCACGAGCGTTGCGGGGAGGAGCCCGGCGATGGAGGCCATGACCATGATCGAGAGACGAGAGCGAGGTGGCAATACGAGAAATGTCGTCGACACGTCGGATCGGGTGTGCTGAAGGATCAGGGATGGAAGGGATGCAGCGGCCGGGATGAAGGATCGGAGAGAGCATTGATGGAGTATATATTGGTGTGTATATTGTCAGACTGGATGCCTCACGCCGGCCGACGGCGAAATTTCCTGTCAAAGCATCGAGTTGACGAGGGTAGTAGACACTTGATCAACAGTTGACCACGTGAATAATAAGAGGGTTAGCTCATGACATGTACGCACGAGACGAGTAGCATATGTATATATGTTCATGGACATATATGTTTCTTTTGCATGGTTTGGCTGTATAGTCGAATCAACAGAGTGTTATTAGTAGGCAGTGGTATTTCATACTGGGTGCGGCCAGCGCAAAAAGGTAGAGTAAGTACGCGCCAACCGACGCGGTAGCTACTGGGTACGCCAAAAGCGGTTACACAGGAACAATACTTTAATTACTTACAACAACATCCATGCTCCTACTGCACAAAGAAAATACAGTAGAAAACATCCGCAATGACCGCGTGCTGATTTTTCTGATTAAGGATACCTTAGAGGCTTAGACCCGCGCGCTCAACTACTCCTCAGGTCTAATTAAATTTTTATAAGATGTCTTATCTTTTATGCGTGCTTAGTTTTTGCTATCCACTTACATAAACACTATACACATATACTAAAACAAAACATATATAGAACAACCAAAACATCTTACTACGCATACTAAAACAAAACATATATAGAACAACCACAACATCTTACAATTTAAAACGAATAGAGTAACTAGTAGTTACTGGTTTAAAAAATTGAATGCCTCGATGCTTATGCATGTCAAAACGTTTTGAAGCTCAGTATCATGTGTCGAGCCTTTTTTTTTCAAGATCCGGTCTCCCGATTTGATTAATAATAAGATAGCAAACATCCGTTACAAGCGCTGAGGCGCTACCATCCGGCTACGGAGGTTTGAGGTTCTACATGTGCTTATTACATACTAAGAAGTCAGTGCAATCCAAGAACTCATCACAAACCTAGACATTCCTAGCTCCACAGGTGACAGGTCTGGGCCTGATGGACAAGTCCCACCCTCCCGACCGTTGTCCGCTTCGCTGCGGCGGCGCCCGCCGCCGCCAGCCCGCCACCGTCGATCCCCCCCTAGCAGCCTTCCCTTCCACTCCGAGCACAGATCCGAGGTCGCCTCCGCCCGATCTATCCAGCCATGGGGCTGGTGGAGGAGCTCCGGCGTTCCTCGTCGAGCCCACCCCGGGAGCATGCCTCTCGCTCACATGCGCCGCCTCCGCCCGATGGGCACCCCTGGCGAGCCCGAAGCGCCGGCGACCCTCCCGGCCTCCGCTCCCGGGCTTGGGGGCATCTCGGCGTCGCGGCCCCCCTCTACTGTGGTGGCGGGGTGGGAATCAAGCGCCGGGAGGTGACCTCGCTGCCGCACCCGGCGACTGGCGCCATGGCTGCCGCTTACGCGGCTGTAGCGCCACACCGAGCCGCCCGGCGCCGGACTCCGCCCGCCGCGGTCGCTGGGTGCCCCTCCCGTGGCGGGCGTCGCTGCACGGCCGCCCATCTCGCCCGAGCGGGCGGGTGCCACCTGGCTGGGCGCCGCAGCCGTCGCCCGTCGTCGCCCGTCAATGCAGCCTTCGACGCGGAGGCTGTCGGCGTCAGCCGTGCCGCCCGTGGCATTCGCGAGAGCTGCGGCTGCAAAAGTCAGCGTCGCCGCTGGCCTCTCCGGTGAGGCCCGGCCCCTGCTCGTCCACGCCGCCCTTCGTGGTGGCCACCAGCGAAGGCCTTCCCGTCGAGATTCGTCGAGGAAGTCGAGGAGGGCGAGTTTCGGGCTGAAAGACGATTGTGTTTCTTCCCCAGCACGGCGTCTGCCGGGAGGTGCTCGCCCGAGTCTCGCCCTGCTTCCCCTCCTCCGTCGGCGAGGTCAAGGGGCGCCGGAGTCGATCTCCCCATGTCCGAGCTGCTCCGGCGAGCGAGTACGAGATTCCAACCACCGCCGCCCGGCTTCCGCATCCTCCACCACCCGGTAGCCCACGAGACACCGGTCGACCTCTTCGGGGCCTTACGCCTCCACCGTCCCACCATCTCCAGTGCTATGGGGCCGAGCGCCGCCGCCGCGGGTGCTCCTCGGGGAAGGAGCGAACCCACCCACGCCCGGTGGCGGGCCCGGCAATGGCGCTTCGATGGTGCCACCCCCGCCCCAGCTGCTGCCCGGTTGGCGTACCGGGTGCGGCACTTGCCCCGCTTTGAAGAGCCGCGAGCGGCAGCGTCGCCGCGAAAGAAGACCTCCCGGCGAGCCGGCACACCGCAGTCGCAAATGCCGCTCTTCTGCAGCTCGCTGCGCCGTCGCCAACCAGAGCGGGACGACGCAGCACGACCATGGCGTCGCCGACCTCCAGCCAACGCACGTCCCGCCCACGAAGCGCTTAGCAGTCCGCCGGCGCAGCGACGGCGCCGTGGCAAAGGCGCGCCCCTCACCGCTGCTGGGACCCTATCGCGCGCCTCCCCAGGCCGCCTCGGGCCGGGTGAGGTCCTCCTCGCGACAGCCTCAGATGTCGGCCCGTCATGCGCCCCACACCGCCCGCGGCCTGTCCGCGGCTAGCTTGTCGGGCGCTGCTTCAACCGCTTCTCAAGAAGCGCGCCCACGCTGTTCTGCATCCTTCCCCGTCGGCGTTGCTACTGCCGCCACCGCGAGGCCACCAGGCGGCTGCGTCGCCGCCCAC
Source organism: Hyparrhenia diplandra (assembly GCA_015847255.1). Taxonomy (NCBI): domain Eukaryota; kingdom Viridiplantae; phylum Streptophyta; class Magnoliopsida; order Poales; family Poaceae; genus Hyparrhenia; species Hyparrhenia diplandra. The sequence goes on along the minus strand of JADLZK010006343.1, from coordinate 45,096 downwards.
TGAAGGTGCCGGAGGTCGTGGGCCAATCGTGGTCGCTCGGTCAAGCGTGGCCGCCCGACCTCGCGGGCCGCGAGTCGTGCTCGGCCCCTTCGATCGCCCCCGCCCACGGCCCCGGTTCTCCCCGCCACTTCACCTACACACGCCCACCGCCACGGGCGGGACCATACGCGGCCATGCTGTCGCCCCCCGGCCGGGATCTTATGGACTGGGCCCCAGCCCAGGGGCCGTTTGGCCTCCCCCGCCGCGCCGGGTGTCGGGCGGGTGCGGGTGCCTCCCCCCCCGGGTCGACCGGTCTTGGCGGCAGATAGCGGCACGCCCTCCTCGTCGTGCGTCCGCCTTCCTATGGCGGGCGGGGGCATCGTTGGCGGATCGCGCGTCGCAGCCACACACGCGTTCAGCTGGCTTGGAGGAGGCTGTCGTGTCAAGGTGCCTCATGATGGCCCGCCGCGGCAGTTGGGACTATGCTTGACCAACTTCCTTATGCCGGACCAGCCGGTGTCCGAGGTGTCGGCCATCGACCTCTACGCTTCGAACCAGACCGCCATGCCCGCCGGATCGCCCGTTCAGATGAGCTACGGCTAGCGTCGCACGAGCTACCTCTACCATCCCCGGTTGGGGGTGCGGGAGATGGAGGCGGCTGCGTGGCAGCGATCGCGGTGTCTGCGCCGTCGGTTGAGGAGTTTGTGGACAGTTTCAGGAAGCAGCTCGAGCCCTCCATTCTCTCCACGCCGATCTTGAGGAAAACACGCCCACGCCAAGACGCCTCCGTGCTAATGCCGAAACGCAGTGCGCGGCTTGCTGCAAAGAGTGCGTCCAGGCTCCATAGGCCAGAGGACCAGGCAAGGAAGGTTTTGCTCAAGAAGATGGGGATCGAGGTCGAGGCAGAGCGTGAAGATGCGGTCTCCTTTGCTGAGCTGCAGGCTGCCCTTACGGGCCCTAACGCTGAGGTCAATATGGAGGCCATGGAGGTCTTCCTTCTGCGGGGGAAGAAGCGGCGCATCGGGGCAGCCGGTCTAGCCTCGAGTGCTTTAAGGTCTAGTCGCGACATCCGGTTATCTTGTAATAGGCTTACGGGTTGCATCCGGTAGTTAGGTTTCTTGCTTAGTGTTGTGTTGTTGTCTTTGTGTTTGGTTTTGGTTTGTTTTCTTGGTTTTAGCGGCGATGTCTCGCTTTCGGCATCCCGGCTTAGTTTGTATTTGGATTTGGTTTTCCTCCTCTTAATGAAAAAGCGGGTGAATGGCCCGATCGCGAAAAACAGGTGACAGGTCTGACAGCAGCCAATGTTGACAAATACATACATCATAAAGACGCAACAACCGTTTTACATAAGTTTCATGGAACCTCCATCTCAACCTCCTCTGTCTCCTATGCTATGGATGCTAGAGCTTCGGCCAACTCCTTGTTGTTCAGGTGCATGGCAGCCCTGATTGCCATGACGGCCTGCTTTGGCATATCATTTGCACACGTATCCACATAGGGCGGCGACAACTGCATCATCTGCTAGAGCTTAGTACCATTTCTCGAGCCTTCACTTGTGATCCTCCATTCGCGATAGCGAGTAAACTTATGAAAGAGATGGTGAGTCCTCCATGATCCTCCTGGTGACGACCAATAATCCAAAAAATAAATAAGAGAAGCAAGAAGCAGTTAATCTGATTTTATGTCAAGGTCACGGTGCTTGATGGGGATTGGAACTCGATCACCTACCTCTTGCCTCTTGTTGAACTAAAAGATCATTTTTGGGGCAAAGTTAGATCCTAACATGTCCTATGTGATACTGGTGTTGAAGAGACTCTCTTCCATCTCTTCTTTGGCCACTCCTTCACCAAAATTGCTTGAATTCTTTACCTATCTTTTGGGATGACTCTTTGCACTGTCTAGATATGGTCATAGAAGCTAGAAGCTAGGCTCTTTGGGCATCATATTTTCAGAGAAATCATGATACAACACGCTGGATGATTTGGAAAACCAGGAATAGTATCATTTTTATCATGGCAATAGAAACTTTGAACATTGGAAGAAATCCTTCAAGGAAGAACTTGGCTTGGTTTGTATCAATGCCAACCAGCAAAAGCTCATCTGTTGTCGACATGGCTAGAACAATACTCATGAACTTTAGCTATTTTTTTTCTTTTGGTCTTTGTAGTCTTGTACCTCCCCTCTTCTGTTTAGACCTCTTTTTTCCTGTTTTTCATGGTTTTCTTTTCCTTTTGTTACCCTTTCATGTACAGCCCCCCGTCCAGTCTTGTTGTTGTATCCTAGCCTGTTGGAGTTAATGATAGCGTAGCTAGTAGCTTCAACTTCTTTGTATGTTCTCTCGCTTTCCTTTCAAAGAAAGAGTTAATCTAATTTAACCATTGAACTCTATGATGTGCTATAATGGTTTAGAATAATATTATTAATATAATTATTAAATGTCTAAGCTTTGGCAACAATACGAAGTTAAATGCTATAAACATCTTACTAATTTTGCAGCTATACATAGTAATTTTGGTGGCTTGGACAAATAAACACGGGTGCCGAAGGGCTCTATATCATTGGATGAACTGATATCAAAAGAATGCGGCAGCACGACTTGGGATCAAATAACGCAGCTGCAGGTCGTTGGCAGAGAAGCGGTGGCGACGGGATGGACGTCGGAGGGTCGCGAGCTCGGCCGATGCAGTGGCAAAAGTAGGGCGCGGGACGGCGGCTGCTTGGGACAAAGCGAGCGCCGTGGCGGCGGAAACAACTCGGGGTCGTCTGTCTGCTGAAGACTGCAGAGGAGGTGTGGTGGTCGCCGGTCGCTTGGGCCTTGGGTTGCTTATGCTTGCACTTTTAAGGACATGGCCCGTGAGCAAACTGGGCTTGGCATGTTTAGAAAACAGAGGGACAGGCCAGAAACGAGATTGCAAAGAAACACTGAGGAAAAGTCATCTTGGTTTATAATATTTTCAGAAGACATGAAAAACTCCGAGCAATATTTAGATTCTGCTGACAGTTTCTGTGGTTTATTAGCCGGCTGATGTTTTTTTTTTTTTAATAAGAGAACAAAATTTCAGCCTCTACCATTCATGAATGGTACACAGGTGAGCATCGCAATACAAAAAATACCATAAGGCAAATACACCCTAACTGAAAACAAAACATAGTTCGGCTCAACCAGTGAGGTCGAAGCCAAAAGGACAACTCTAAATACCAATACGGTTTGTCAATTTCTAATTGAACTTTGCAAAAAGTAACATGATCGAAGTTTCTCATCTTCTGCGGCTTCATTGAAGAGCGGCAGATCCTCCTTATGTAGCACGGACCACTAACGTCCCAATACATTAAACTCTGAAAAATTAGTTGCATGAAAGTATTAGATTTAGCTTTACTGAACACCATATTATTTTTATTCAACCATATTGCCCAACATAACGCAGCAGCTCCTAATAAAATCTGAAAATTACATGCATGACGGCTGATGTTGTTCTGTTATAAGACAAAAAACACACTAACATGTTGTATGTTGATAAGTTCCAGCGAACATGGTGGTTTATGATGATGGTTCTAAACATATTATAATTAAGTTCAAATTAGTTGTGTGGTCTGTTTTAGTATTGTCGAAAAAGCGATATAATGGTTCATAGGAAACATATTCTTATACTTATTATGATTGCTTGGAAGCATTAAATGGATTTTTTTGAAACACACACGTGTATTTCAAGCATTAAATAGATAGAAATAGACAATAAAAAAGTATAATAATAATTCATTTGTTTGTTGGTTAATTTTATACTATATATACATACAGTACATGCCATAACGCTAATATCACCGATGATCCTTGGAAAAAAGTGATGGGTGGTGTCGGGGGCTAAAATAATGCGGCCCACGAACAAACTCAGCCAGGGGAGAATGACGCCAAGACAGAGGAGCCCAAAAAGAAGAACCAACCAGGAGGCGACACCGGGCCTTACGGCCCAAGACGCATTTTTTGGGCTGGGAGTCAGCCAGGAGGACAAAAATCGACCGATGGTTGATTTATCTACAAAAGCCTGGAGGAATTAACACGAAGAACACCTTCTCGGCCCACTAAGAGACTCGAAACAGATCATCTCCACATACTCCACTACCAAGGCCCAACTCACCAAGTGCATGAAGATGAGTCACCCGCGGCCGGGCGGGGAGGGTCGGGTGACGTCTAAACGATCAAAAAAGAGTATCGTTGAGACAGGTCAAGACTATGGTAAAATGAACTAAAAGAGCGATCCGTTATAACGAGGCTTATCATAGCCCATCAACATATGGCCCGAATCGGCCCATGGCCTGGTCAAATACCAGCCCACCAGGCTGCTCGCCTCTTCATACGTTCCTAACCCGAGGACCGAGAGACCCCCAGGGCTCAAGTTCCGTCTCGCCCGGGCGAGATCCCCGAGGGGCGACCTGCGTCGCCTCGGGGGCGGGACTCCCGGGCAAAACTCTTCCGCCTCGCCCGAGGGTAGGAACGCCCAAACTACTTATTTCCGTCTCACCCGAAGACAAGCGACCTCGGGCGCACCTTGGAAATACTAGTCGGTAGTGGGGGCAGCCGCATTAAATGCCTCTGTCTCACAAAACGCGGTGGCAGAACTGTCGATTGCCCTGTCGATTCACCCGCTCCGTTAATAAACCGCATCCCCGTTGATGTGACATAAAGGGAGCGGTTACTTCACACGCCACCGCGCGACGGGAAACCACGACCGCACTGTTTGTTCGCTTAATGCTCCACCTCCCCGACACATATCTAAAGACCCTCGGGGGTATCGACACGCCACCACGGCGCTTCCCGGACAAGCGGATTCATGCGGGGGATCGAGGATCCCCATTGGGTCCTCGGGAGAACCCCCCTTTCGGTCGAAGGACACACACCGAGAACTACGAGGGCGCCCAGCGTCCTCGTTACGGCACTCCCACAAAGGGAACCGAGATCCGGGCTCGGGCATGATACGCTTTTACGACCCCCGGACGATATACACCTTAGCACTTGTACATAACAACGTATTGTACACATTATCTCTCTTTTACACTATAAAAAGGAGAGTAATGCCCCATTAAAAAAGATCGACTCTTCTAGGTTTTCACACTTAGCTATCCTCATCCTGGGATTGAAGCTCTCCTTAATCCCCGAAATTTCTTATAACCGTCTTGGTTCCGTGCACATTTGGTGGAGATCTTATATATATCTTACTACTAAAAAGAAGGAAAAGCAATCGTCCTTTCCCCTAATGAGTGCGCCCGGCGCCTAATCTCGCGCCCGTTATTAACCAGCGCTCCCAGCGTCCATCCCATCCAGCGGAACACCCGGCTATCCCTACGTGCACGCGGAACTGCCGCCCACCTCAAGGCTCCACCTCGCTCTACCGCGGCGCTCCTAGCCCTCGCCATCCTCGGCGCCTTCACCTCTCCGCTTGCAACGAATCTCCCAAGCCGCGGGCCTCCATCACCTTTCGGCCGGCACGCCCGGCGAGCCCAGCCCGCGGCGGCCCGTGTGGAAGGCTCCCGGCCCGGCGGGATCGGGGCGTGCAGCAGGCGGCGGCGGCGCCTCTTGGCACTCCGGCCGGCGCAGCGCGGCGTCCCGTGGAAGGCTCCCGGCCGGGCGGATAGGACGTGGAGCGCGCGGCAGCCCTCGGCCAAACGCCCAGCGCGGCCCCGGCGACGCGACCGGCCACAACATCCGGAAAGATCCGTCTAGCCCCTAACAACCGGAGTCGAGGCGGCGCGGCCGGCGAAACTGATCTCGGGGCGGTTTCAGCGGGCGAGCAGGCGGCGGCGGAATTCTGGGAACCGCGAGAAAGCAGCACCGACGATCGCAACGACGTCCACGACCACGGTAAGCGCTCAGAGGCCCAACCTTTACCTATGCTTTGCTGTGACCACGGCCGCACTTTCACGTGACGAGCTTGTGCCCGTGGCGGCAAAGGGGTTGAGGCGGTCGAACACTGGTACGGCGGGCGGTGGGTAGCGGACAGGCGCTGGAGGAGTCGCTGTGAGCGGCCGGGGTGCGCACCTCGGCGGCGAAGGTCTCGATCATGGGCATCGGCGTCGTCGAGGCCAGGTCGGTGCCGGGAGTCGTACTCCAACACGTCATGGAACTCGATGGAGCCAGCCCAGCCGTGCCCCCTCGCGCGCGCCCGCCGGACGTGCGGCTTTGCCTGTCCCTCGAGGAGTGCCTTGGCGGTGGCCATGCTGGGCTCGTGCACGAACATGCCGGCGTTGAAGTAGAGCGCCGGCGGAGCACCAAGCTCGGCGGTCGGCCACGCCACCTTGTCCGGGGCACTGTTGGCAGTAGCCGATCTTGGACTGCGGGGTGTGGCTCTACGTCTTCTCGCAGAAGCAGTCCATCACCGCGTAGAAGTGGCCCTTCTCGAGCTCGAACAGCTCATCGATGTTCTCGAAAACCTGGATGTCCGCGTCCAGGTACACCATCCTCTCGTACGTACTCCACAAACTGCACGAATTAATCGAAACCCATGTGAGCACCATCACAGTTATATGGGCAAAAATGGTCAAAAGCAGTTCATGGATGAGTTCAGTTTCAGCAGTGGTGTGTTGGTTACGACACTACAGTACCTCCTAGATGCAAAGCTTGGAATAGTTGATGAGTCGATGACATAGTATGCCATGGCGAACTGCGTCTGGTTCTCAGGCGGGTAAATGGGCTCGATCTCGCTCACGATGCAGCCCAGCGAGACGAGGATGCGGCGGTGGGTCTCCGGCACGTCGCAGCACGGCCACCACCAGCGGGTAGGCCGAGCAGCCATCTCGCTTCGCTTCGCTGCAGGGGGGAGGAACGTGTGCACATTTCAGTGGCTGGAATTTTTCGCAATCCACCTTTATGTTGTCTGTTGCACTTAAAAACATGAGGCTTTGGAGATGATCCTAATGTGAGTTTACTGAAAAACCATATATTTATCCCTTGTAATTTATTTCTTTTATGAGCATGATGCAGTAGTGTAATTTACTGCGACAATTTAGATAGCAAGTGATGATTGTTCGTCGGTCGATTGAAATATATTCCAAACACAATATGGTAGTGATCGTGCTTTTCTTTTCCCTTTATCAATTACATGGCAGTCTTTATTTCTTTGGTACACGATGAGACAGTTTGGCATGTGCGGTGGAGATCTGTACACAATGATATCTATTTTTTGATTGGTCCTGAGTCTGTCTATATCCATGAGTTCCAAATAATACGAGCCTGCCAATCAAACTGGATAGCTTTCTCTTGTACTTTCACCTATTTGCTAACTTATATCGTCCTCATGCAGTGGTTAAGCGGAGTTTTTTTTTTTCTACATAAGTCTAAATGGAAAATGGTGATGGTCCTACACCATTAAGGGACTTGACAAACACTACTCGTGGAGGTAATTGTTGATATACACATGTTTTTGGATGAAAACGTTGGTTTAGATTTCAGTAGATTCATCCATTTGACGCTTTGTTTTGAACCAGGTAAGAAAAGTGCGACTAATTCACAATCACAAGTACAAGTTGATCATGTTGCCCAACAAAAACATTAGAGTTATATTTTAAATACGTAGCTTTCTTAAAAGACTTATGTAATATTATCTTAATGTTTCTATCATCACGCTTGTAGTACAGGTTATTACATTATGGATAATTAAAGTCGATGTTTCATATTTAAATCTTTCTTGCGCGCTTGTACATATGTTACCATGGTATTTGTGTTCCCACGTAAGAACGCATGGCGGGCGTTTAACTAATACTACTAAAAAAATCCCAAATGGAATCGTCCACCCGGCAGATTCACCCCGCCTCCCAACGGAAGTCCGCCCGGCTTTCACGGTTTCACCTCGCCTCCCTCGCGCTGCCTCGGTCCAGGAGAAAACGCGGCGCGCATGGCGCCCCCCCAGGCTCCGCCTTTTTTACAATTCAGCCCTTTTTTTTAAACAAATTTTACATTCAGCCCCTCGACATAAGTGCATCTTTAGACCGGGGGCCTGAGCCATGGATTGTGGCGCCGAGGTTGAACGTCTCGGCGCCATCCGCGCCGCGGCGCCGAGGTATTTGTCCACCGACACGGTGGCGAATGAGGTGGCGTCGGCGTGGCGGGGACCTCGGAACCCGCGTCGTGGCTCGACCCCGCGCCAAGATCTGTGGCTCGAATGCTCGGAGCCGAATCTGGGCTCCGAGGTCCTATATGCAAAAGTCGCAGCACTACATCCAGATCTGTGGCTCCGATCTCGGGCGAGATCTAATGGCTCCGGCTTCGAACCCACGATCTGTAACTCCGAGGTCCTATATGCAAAAAAAGTCGCAGCACTACATCCATTGAGGAGAACAAAAAAAGATATGTTTTCAGTTTAACAAAAATCAAAAACTAAAAAACTCCAAACGCTTTATAAATCATAACGGAGGGAGTATGTCGTTGCTGAAATTACAAAAAGATATGTGTTTGAAGTACCTAGAAAGACTCAAAAGAGCTACTTTGCTATTTTCCTGGATGCGTTTTCAGTTTATTAATTCGGTTAATGATAGATTCGCTACTGAATTCATCTAAGATAGTACGAGTAGTGTCCACTGTTTTTTTTTGGTGTCCTCCTCTTTTCCTGCTTGCAGCTCCTGTGGCCAATTGGAACAGCATGTGGCCGACCCAGAATATTGCCAGTGTTTGAACGCCTTACTGGAAATTGCCAGTCAATTGGCCTTTCCATGTGTTTCCTACTGATAACCGAGTAAACATGCAACAAGTTGTTTGAAACACAGGCAAATCAGAAAATGGGCAAAGCCCAAGTAGTACAGATCCTTCCATTTTCCAACGAAAAAATGCATCATCTATGGCATCAGGTCATCAGCTAGCTGTCCTTGATAAAATGTGGCATGAGAAACACATTTGTGACATAGTAACACTGTTGCTGGCATGTGCATACGAGTACAACAGAGGATTGATTTCAGATCAAAAGTAGAAGAAAAAAAATCCTAAATAACCGAATGATGTTACAAGTACAAAATACACCAGTGAATACATCTACAGTTTATAAGAACCTTTCCATGAGTTCAGAATCTGACAAAAGTTCTAAATAATTAACATGACCGGTGCATTCCAAAAGTTCTAAATAATTAATGTGGTAGTTAACATCCCAAAAGGAGGCACACTGCCCCCTCTTACCATGACGGTGCATTCTTTTCTTCCCCACAGAGGACACTACAAAATTCAGAACTGAAAACAATGAAGCACATGAACCGAAAACAAATTGACCAGCCCTCCTACAGGTCTCATCTGATGACGGGTAGCAGCCAGCAGAGACGGCTCAGCGAGCCGGTAGAACTTGCTCTTATCATGCAGAAATGGCCTCGACTGAAAAATGGTGTAGGATTCTGAGATAACTATTATAGTGAAATGGCCTCAACAAGAATATATAGATATATGCTTCTATAGTGAAACTATTATAGAATTGCAGTGGACTATATTACCAGGAAATTGCAAAAACAAAAAAACAAAAAAAAAAAACAAAACTGGGAACGCCCAGCTCGAGCGGCCGAGGCGAGGCGCCGGCGGCGGCAGCCTTGGGAGGTGGAGCCCGGAAGGGGGGCGGCTCGAGGAGAGGAAAGGCGGCCATGGAAGGGGCCCCAAGCCACCAGCCGCGCGGCCGTGCGCGGCCGGGAGGGAAGCGAGCGGCGGGCGGGCGCCCTCGCCGCCCGGCCCTCTCAATGGCGTCGATAGGTGGGCGGCGAGGGCGGCGCGCGTCGATGGAAGGCCGGGCGGCGGCGACGGCGGCGTGGAAGGCCGGCGGCGAGAAGTCGGGAAGACCGGCAACTTCTTTTTCGTTTTGAAACTTCGGCGGGGGAACGAGCCGGGCTTCCTCGCCAATGGATGTAGTCTCACGACTTTTTGCATATAGGACCTCGGACCCTGGTCGATCGCGCTCGACCACGGCGCCGCATCTGGCTCAGTCGTCCCGCCACGTCGGCGCCACCTGCAAGTTAAGCCACCGTGTCGGTGGCCAAATACCTCAGCGCCGTGCGGAGAGGCGGCAAGCCAGATGTTCAACCTCGCGCCACAATCCATGGCTCCACCGCCGAGTCCAAAGATGCACTTATGTCAGCTAAGGAGGCTGAATGTAAAATTTGTTCATAAAAAGGGCTGAACTGTAAAAAGACGGTCCCAGGCTCCCCACGATCCTTCCCCTCCTCTCCCGCTCCCCCCCTGCCGAACTGTCGCGCACGGCCCACCACTCCATCTCTGCCGAGGCGCTGGCGTAAGCGGCCCCCGGTTGCCCTCCTCTTTCACCCCGACCCGACCTAGATCCGCCGCTGCCATGGCTGCCCACCGCCTCCTGCTCGCCGTTGTCGACACGCGCGGTCAGCCGCTGTTCTCGGCGCTCGCGCTGCGGTGCCCAGCGGAGGGGATAGGGTTGCGCGGGGCGGCGGCGGCATTAGACGGGATACCTATTCAACCACGCCCCCCGTCTTCCACTCCGGCACGGGGCAGACGTGGGCGAACGCGACGGCGGCATTAGGATGTTTGTCTTCCACTCCAGTACGGGGCAAACGTGGGCGAAGGCGGCGGCGGTCGGACACGGGTGGATCCGGCGCACGTCGCCAGGCCACCGGACGTCTGCAAGGAAGATGACAGCAAATCCCTAGCGGGTGGGATCCATGGTGCGCGGCAGCGGCGCGGATGAGTAGCAGGAGCCGGGGTTGATGTCGTGCCTCTTCCGATGCTTCCGCGCGTCCAGCAGCTGCTACCCTGGCGGGCTGCACCTCATGCTTCTTGTTCGGAGCAGATGCCTGAATGGACTTCATCGTGAAGCCCCTGCAGAGCAAGGACATGCAGCGCCTCCGGAACTGGGGGGCCTAGCAAGCGTGCCGCGTCATTTGAGGCTGTCGTGGTGCTGCGGAAAAAGGCCCCTGGTGCTACCGTCCTCCGCCACCGCACCGGCGCCAGTTAGTTGTCGGGACGGCGAGCCCATGTCCTTGTCAGAGTTGCCATGGTACGTACGTCGCGTCGGCTGCCACTCCTCGCCCTGGGTGGGACGGTTAACTTTTACTCATTTCTCTGATCGTGTAGTTTGTCTCTAATCCTTCTGTACCAGGTGCAGTACGTACTGGGCGCCAACGGGAGTCTGATTGTGCAAATGCAGAATTCTTTGTTGTTGCTGCACCAAGCAAAACACTGCCTTCAGGCTCCACGAAGCAGGTGCCAGGTTCGATATTTTTGTTTGGTTGGCTCAGCCTCTCCTTATTCAACGATGTGATTTGATTTCACTTGTTAATCTCGCTTGCAGATTTATGTCGTTATCTGCCTACTCCATGTACCGATGTCTCAGCCAGAAAGCAATGCATAAAAAAACACAATAGATCCTCTTTTCAGTCCGGCTTCGGATTGTACAGAAGGCCATCTTGAGACAGCCAGTGAAAAGCACTGAGGATGTGAACACTAATATGATGTTGTGTGTATGTTCAAGAGATCACACAGGTGAATTCCTATTTATTATCATTATGGACTATTCATGTTGGTTTCAGCACTAGAAAGTAGTAACACACTGTATTTTCATGTTTTATATATACGTGTGTGTGTTTATATTTAATAACGCAATTTTGTTCATAATATATATTTAGCCATGTAATTTTTAATAGGAGTTACCTCCTAAAGGAAAAAGGAATTAGTGCATTCATACATATATACAAAACATAAGTGCCAGTGGGAAGGAGCTGTATAATCTGTCATATGCAATTGATTTGGGAAGCAGGTGTACAATCTGTCGTGCAATTGATTTTTAGCCTGCAAAATACTTGTCAATTTATCAGGTAGCTAGAATTGAGAAAATGACTCTTTGGAGCTTAATTCAATTTGTATGGAGATGTGTGATGTTAAGCCTTTAAGGTGCCACTTTCTCTGAACTTTCTGAAATTACTAGGTTGAACCGTTGAGGAGGCCAAGACCTGACTATCTGCAGAGGGTCCAAAATATATCTCCCCAAAATGAGCGCTATCCTTGTGGACTGATTGGTGAGGATGGCTGAGGAATTCAGTCTTCATGCATAAGCTCTTAACCTTGCGGTTTCCTATGTCGACTGCTTCTTGACAATGAATGTTGTTACCTGGGACAAGCTGCAACTACTGGGTGTCACTACAATGCTCGTTGCTGCGTAGGTAACTAACTTGTTTGTTTCCATCTTTTTGTTTATCTTTTAAATCTACTCTTTGAGTTACATGTTTTGAATGTGGCAGCAATTGTAAAGAAATTACATCTACTCTTTTTTTTGGTTATCTTTTAAATCTACTCTTGCTTGAGTGCTGTGGCTGAATTCTGGCGGGAGCTTTTGACATAGCTGTATTGCGATAGCCAACTATGTAAGCTGTATTTTTACTATTGCATGTGCACATGTATGGGATATCTACCGAACTGAGCATACAAGCAAGAGGCATTTCTGAAGTTAACTTTCTACTGCTCCACACACAACTTGGCTGATCTCCAATTGAGCAAGAACAGTGAGGAGCATCACTGTGGAGGATCTACATTCGAGCACTAGGAGCAGCGAGGGCTACTGCACTGGCACCGGCAAGCGGAGGACAACTCCACCCTTGTCCCTTATTCAGGTACTAACTCGCAAAAACACAGTACATACTAATTCTTCAGGTCAAGGCACATCCAAAGATCATGAGGGTTCTGCTATTAGTTACGAGACCTGATGGCATGCATGCCGGCACATATTAGAATGTCAGTGTTTGGTTTTGCCTTGACGTATGTGTTTCCTATCTTTTGTTTACAACATAAAACTTTCAGCAGGTTGCATCTTTGCACTCTGCAGGAATTGCCTTGACGTATGTGTTAACTTCGTCACTTCTTATTACTTCTCTTCATTATATCATTTGTTTACTACATACACTCTGCAGGAATACTCTAACCGATGGACATCTCAATATAGGCACCTGGAAGGCAAGGGAAACATATGAATATATAGATACTCTAAGCAGCTTCAAGTGTACCATGTACTAAATTGAGTTATAACATATGACTAGATGCTAGAAATTTCAACAAATTCACTGCTACAATTACCTGTGAGATTCTTTTTTTTTACTTAGGTGATCATTTATTTTAGAGGAAAGGCTTAGTTGATTATTACTATTTCACATCATTGCATACAATGTATATCCCTTCTATCATTCTGTGTGAGACACATGCCTGATTGTGCACCCTCCGGAAATACTGTATATAGTAGATAGTTTTGGTTTACCATCAAAACTTGGATTATTATATACACTAATTGTTCATCCTACTTGGAGACTTATATGATAGCGATGTTGCAAACATCATGCTCTCAAGTATCATTTTTTTTTAGAATAGTATTACACATGTTCATACTTATGTTATCGTGCCACAATTTTTTTTCCGTTGCAACACACGGGCATTTAACTAGTCTGAAAAGACTCAACTGATGGATGTAGGGCCTCATGGCCTGAACCAGGATAAACCCTTAGTCTTCGGTTCGCACACACCACTAGGCGGGGGCGCCACTGACCTATAAATTATTGCCGGTACTTGGGATTGTTGGCATAAAAATCGACTCTGTGCATTACACAACGACAAGCCGGAATAGCTGGCTTTACTCGATTGCCCGAGTGTCTTGATCCGAGGCTTGCCAGTCAATTTGACCTGTTAATTGACAAGGAGGTAAACGTGAGATCTGGAACATGCCTGGTGAGACCAAGACAGTTCCGCATGTATGGCTCTAAGGCCAGTTGTATCGACATATAGCTATGAGAGCTATCTGTTAGCATATAATGAATGCATTCGGTAAGCATGTATGAAGATGTGATGTAATAACATTTGCTTAGAATGATCATAAAAGACATGTTTGAACAAATAAAATCGATCATCAAGATATGATATCATAAAGCTCTATTGCATAGATCGAATTAATTGACAACATGGAAACATAAGCAGGTAACTCATAAATATAAACCTAATCTAAAAGACACATGCATAGGTTTCATCCAACTAGTCTGCCGCACGCCTAGTCTTCCTAAACCCGTCGAGCTTAAACCCTTGCAAGCTAATCCACCGCATGATACCACTCGCTTCTGAGATCTAAACCACTTACCACAACTAGATCAATCCACGCATGATACAATCTAACCATGATAAGCTAAAAAGCACGCGATACATCTAAATAGATTTATAAATACTTATTACTCATTGAAGCGTGTATGCATCGACAAGTAAAGTACACATGCAAGCCTAATCTAAAGTAAAGCCCGTTGATCTATTCCTATTAGTCCGCCGCACGACTAACCATCATAAACCATTTTCGTCCCTAACAAACAATCCACCGCATGATACACTGCAACAAGCTAATCCACCGCATGATACGGCTTGCCGAACTAGACTCTAACGATAGGTAGACTCACACATGCAAGATACAAGTAGATGCATAAGCGCATTCGGCAAGCTTGCCGAATCGAGGTCCATGAAGAAGGAACTCACCGCACGCAAAACCTTAGCCTTGCCGCCGCGACTCATGACTAAACGTGTGCGAACCCACAACATGTAACAACTTAGATTGATCTAAGCTCGGGCTCACGATGAACAAATAGATCTAGTGACACGATAAGATGAATATTGAAAGCATTGATGACACCTAGATCTAACAAAAGATAAAAAGCCGAACCGTATCAATCTAAATTGGGCAAAAGTGTGTGCAATCATAATAAAATAATAAATAAGAAGAAGCATGCACCACTTGGTAACTTAATGAATTCACTAGATTGCCAAATCTAATGAAGCCGATAACTAGCTCCAAGCTAGACCTTAGCTGCCGCCGCGACTCATGATCTAACAAAGAACCCTCTTGCTCCATAGCCTAAATCCACCGCCGCGATACTAAGCATGGTAACAAGACTACTTGCAACATAATCTAAATCCGCCGCCGCGATACTAGACATGGTACAAGGTTGCGGTACTTACGGAGGTCGGCGGGTCGATGTATCCCCTCATGATAGATCGGCGACACGGCCGGACTCGAAGGGTGGCCGCGGAAATGCCGGTGGCACGGAGCCGGGTTTGTTGTATTCGATTTGGTAGATGCATTTCACGATTCTTGGGGGTTCTCATATTTATACCCTAGGCTTCATGAGTCCTAACTAGTTACGAATAAAATAACGAAAATATCTAGCTAAGATACATTGTCTTCCAAGTCTTCTCGGAGTCGTGAGGCCGCACGTGACGCGAGCACTCCCCCAGGATATCCTCCTTCGCAGCTCTTACGCTTGCCGAATCACTACGTGCCCAATCCTTCCTTGGACTCAGACCATCTTAGCCGAATAGCGGCGGCTTCGAACGCTACTGACACCACGATTCTTTGTCTTTGCTAGCCGAATGACCTCCTTACCGAATCATCATATGCCGGTCCACTCATCATCCAGGCTGTACCAAATTTTGGTGTTAACATATGCCCCCTCAATTTTGGGATAAAAGTATTTTATTCTAAAATTGACTATCTGTTCGGCTTTGTTCGGGACTAGTACTTTGTTCACCTAGTCGCATCCGCCTGATAAACTTGGAACCCTAAACCGCCGCCGGATCTCGATTCGAGCTTCCTCATGGATTCCTTCAATTTGGTTTTAGAGGTAATCCCTATCCTTCTTCATCAATTCGGCAATAACCTTGTTCCACGCTTTATTTCCTTATCTGCGCTTCCTTTTTCTCGAAAGGAGAACGAGGACCAAATCTTGATCCCTACCGAAGCAAATCCGGACATTTACTTCCTAGGCCCTATAGGGAATTCTGACCCGTCTGAATTTATCGAGAAGGAAAGCCAGAGGATCCCCTTCAAATTTGGTGTTTCCCCAAAGAAATAGTGGAAGAAGTCGTTCAAAACCTGGCCATTCCCCCCAATTGCAGGATGGCGCAATTGGTACAAAAGGATTTCATCAGCCAAGGCGGGGCGAGGCGGGATGCTCAAGATATATCTCAATGTTTGGAGCTATCTCTGTCCAATACTGTCAAAAATGAAGACTTGCTGATGGCAGCAGCTCATTTTTGGTCAAATGCCACTAATTCCTTCATTTTTGGTCATGGCCCGATGACTATTACTTTGGCTGATGTATTTATGATGACTGGTCTGAATATCACTGAAGGAGTACACCCTTGGAAATATCAATATGGCAGTAACCAGACGGCCATCAAGACTGATGATCCTTGGACAAAGCATATTAAGTCATATATGAGAGATGGTCCAGTAGCTGACAAAGAATATAAAGCCTTCCTGAATTTCTGGTTATGTAGGTTCGTGTTTTGCGGCAAATCCAATGAACCCGTGCTGAATCACATCGTTATGGCTGAAGATCTGGTAGCCAACAAGACAATTGCCCTTGGTAAGTATCTCCTGGGTGCAACTTACCACATGCTGCATCAGACCACTATTCAAATGTTTGAGAAGAAGGGAATCTCTTGTGTGAATGGTCCTTGGTGGCTAGTCCAAATGTGGTTGCAGTTGTATATGCATAAACTCATCAGAGTGGATTTGCATTCTCTAGCTTTCCCCTCAGTTAACTATGCTGAAGATGAAGAGGTGGCAACCAAAGCATGTCAGACTTATGGTGAAGCCGCATCTGCCATCACTATCAACAAGAACATCGGCCAATTCTTCAAACTCTTCTTCAAAGGCTTCAAATAAAGTGCTTTGGTTCCCCTATAAAGAGTGTGAAGACCTTATTTTCCCTTGTAAGTTCAACTACGAATATGGTACGTGAAGATAACTTGTTGACAAAAAATCTTTAATGCAATCATTAAGCCGTGCATCCTGCCCCTGAGAATTTCACCATGGAAGGCTGGTGAAACCCACCTATGAATTTTACAACCCAAATATGGCAGCAAGACAACTGGGGTGTGGCCAATTGCCCCCAAGGCTATTCTTCTCCAGGGTCATAAAGCCAAGGGAAACTGTGACCGAATCATTGCAGGCTGAAAAGATCTTCAATTTGGGAAAAGATTTACCAGAATTCAGGCCTAATCCTTTTGTTTTGATTGACATTGCACATCCCTTATTCCAGTCTTGGTGGGAAGAACTGCGCTCCCATATTTTTAACACATTGATCCATCCTCTCTACCAAACTCTCTTACCAGAATTTGCTACTGACAGTGAGGTAAACATTCCCTTCAGCTTTTTCCTACTTTTCCTCTTCCTTCCAAACTTGATTCCCTTTCTTGCAGGACACTGAGCCAATTCCTCCTTCGAGGGAACTTCAATATTACCGGGCTGGACCTCGCCCAGCTCTAGGTGATGAGGGATTGGCTATGAAAGTTTTCATGAGCACACACATGGTTTTCCTCAAAGAAAAATTGAAGGATATGAAGAAAAGGAAAGCTTCATCCCAATTGGTCAACAGCCCTCGGACTTCTAAGAGAAAAAAGTCTCCAAGAACCAAACAGGTTTCCAAGGTATATTAACCTTTGCATGCTTTTGACAATGGATCCTTGCCTTTATATTATTCCTCTTCAACTGCAGATTGGTTCTGGTATAAATATTGCACAGATGCAAGATGATGCTCCCCCCTTCGCTGAGACTGCAGAGATTCAAAAGACCCATGAAAAGATTGGTAATTGTGCACACCTCTGTTTCCTATTTCTCCTTGGCCAAAAATATTAAAATTGTTCATCCCGGCCTTCTCTGCGTTTGAAGCAGGACAAAATTATTGCTAATTTGACAGCAAAATCCCTTGAAGGTGAACCAAACTCTTACGAGAAAACCTAGTCTATGGGAGAGAAAGGAAACCAAGGCGCTGAGCCTATCAACACCAACCATGAAGAGTCGAGAATCCGTCTTTGGTGCTTCTTCTCGAGATGATGAGGCTCAATCGAGGACTCAGTTAATCCTACTCGGCAAGTTCCCATTAACTTGACTTAAAATGTCCTCTGAAGGCGATCATGGTGATAAGTCTCCTCCTATGCTCGACAAGGATGAGCCTCTTCGATCTCCTCCCTACTTGATCAACGCGTAGAGCGGTATTTCTCTTTCAAATACATAACCCTTGCATAAAAGAATTTTTTTAATTGACTGATACATCTTCTTTCATCGGGGTGAAGATGAACCGCAATGAGCATGTCCTTTTCCTTAAAGACACGCTGGATCAAGGAGAAGAAGCCACGTCTCGGTAGAGCTTTTAGAAGACAACCAAAACGAGGTTGAAAGAAATCCTTTCTCTTCTTAATGGTGATATGAATACTACGGTCGAGAATGCTCCCAGGATAAAAGAAACGGGCCGAACTTTTGATCGGGAAATCCCAATTCCTCTAAAACCGCTATAAATCACATCCTTCACTTGGACCAGGTATTACTGGCATCAAAAGCGCTAACGAGCATTCTTCCTTAAAATCATCATTGCTAGCTACTATGCAATTCATGAAGAAGAATATTGCGAGTTGCATTCTAAATTCAAAGTCGACAAAGATCTCTTAGACCACCAAACCTGGTCTGATGAAGCTGAGAGGCAAAAAGCTTTGCTCAAAGAACGACTAGCGTTATTGAACAAATCAATTGAAGAAAAGAAGAAACCGATAGCCGGCCTTCCGAGAGACCACGACCAGCCAAAGCAAAGGTGATCAAAAAAGAATCACGAGGAGCATCAAAGACTCAAGGCCGAGTCTCCAATCATTGTACTGCGGAAGAGGATGACCGAAAGGCTTTGACTAAAAGCAAGCAGCATTCAAGCTTCAATTATCTCGATGTGAAAGCTTTTACGAACATGTAATTTTATGGAAACTTTTACGTGCGCTTTTACTCTATGGTTCCAAGCACTCGAATCGATACTTTGTAATTGATATTTAACGCAACTTTACTTTCCTTGTTACATGATCGTATTCTCGCCTTCATGCTTCATCGAATGTTCCTCCGTATTCCTCACCAAATAGAGTAATTCGGTGAAACCCTTGGCCTTTTAT
Source organism: Hyparrhenia diplandra (assembly GCA_015847255.1). Taxonomy (NCBI): domain Eukaryota; kingdom Viridiplantae; phylum Streptophyta; class Magnoliopsida; order Poales; family Poaceae; genus Hyparrhenia; species Hyparrhenia diplandra. The sequence goes on along the minus strand of JADLZK010006343.1, from coordinate 26,186 downwards.
GTCGAAGAGACCACACATACACAATCTTGCGAAATAAGATTAAACAAAATCCTCATGTAATGTACTCGGCAACACTTTTGTAACAACTCTTTTGATCAAAGACTCTTCATGCTTTATATTGATGTTTTTATATTTTTTTTGCACTAAAGGCGACATAACATATTTATGCCGGCTATCCTCCAATTTTCTTATGGAGTATTTTTTTTTTGCTAAAGGCGATGATTTATTCATCGGCTATCTTTATGAAATAGAACAAATCCTTTTGCTTAAAACTACTTGAATTCTATGTGTCGGCCAATCACATTTGCAATAATTGATCCTTTAAGGCCGACCACGAAATCTTTCAATTGTCCTTAGAAATTACTATGAGAGCCGATTATCTCGATCGGTGTTGACCGGTCACTAACGACATATTTTTTTCCGTCAACTTACTACCATAAAGGGAGTAAAACTATACCTTTTATACTCATATACATTTATTACTAACATATTTACACTTGTAGTGTCCCAAATGTATTTTGTAGTATTTATAATAAATACAGGTGGAAATACGTCCAAAATGTACGCCATCCTCGAAAGCGCATTCTCAAGGAACATCAAGCCCGGGATGGAAATGGACCAAAACCGACAAAACAGGACCGAGCCAAGCCCATGACACGACTTTTCAAGGCGAAGGGCGACGGCACCGCCAAAGCCTGGGCGGCCCGCCCGGGGGTCGCGCCCGCGCACCACTGGTAGGGGCGATTCAGGCCCAACTTTCATGAGGCGGTCCAATCAATGCTTTTACAACAGGCGGTTCGGGGTGTGATGGCGGTTCTCTCAATACTGGACATGTCATTAGGTCGGTTTAGGGGTAGTTTAGACATTTGGTCACCTCTCTCTTGTGTATAAATACCTCCTCCCTCTCGCTCATTCCACACACCACACTTGGAGTCAACACACCAGCACCACCACACTCTCTACCTCATTCTCCACCACCATTTCTTCTTCTTCTTGTTATTTGGTTAGCATTGGAGTAGAAGAGCTACAAGAGGAGAGCTTGTAATCTTGGAGAAAAGTGAGCTTTGGTAATATAAATCCTCCATGGATCTTTCTCCTATTTGCAAGTTCTATTTCTATGATCATGGTCTAACTTATGAATTAGAGTATACTCTTGTTCATGTTATAGTGTTGGTATATGAATTAGCATATAGTTTGTATATCATAATCTTAACATGTTCATATTAGATTCGTCATCGATCATCGTATGCATAACATGATTATAGATGGGATAATGGTTCGTCGTTCTTTTCGGGTTTGCTCTTGTCTTAGTCCGTCCACCCGTAGGGTGGGGATCTGAGGGGACAAGAGTAGTGCTTTCTGCACGCGGGCATGGTGCCCGGGTATTCGACACCTTCGAATATGAGAGCATGCCACGATGCCGTGAGGGCGGCGGCGGGGTTGTGACAGCCACTGTCCGTCCCTTTGTAATCCCTCCACGTTCGCATGTGATGTAGGAGTTAAGTAAATGCTTCCCATTGGGCGGATGGTACGGGAGTCTCCCCTTATCCTAGACATAACCATGCTTATATCGTGTTAGCATATGATCCTAACTATTCATTGTATGACTAGAATACATTAGATTACTCCATAGGACATTAAGTTTATTCTCGTATCTATTTTCTTTATCCTTCCTGGTGGATTCCAATGTGTGTGTCACACTATCTATAAACCGTATTGCTTACCCCCGTTATGATCAAGTTGGTCTTAGCGTGCACACATTTCATAATCCGGATGCCATGCTAGCTTCTTATACACAAGCCTTCCTTTGGGAAAATATAAATAACGATACCACGAATACTTCGGGTGAAATGCTACAATGATAGATCCGTGCGTTTTGCGGATGAAATATCAACTATGGCAAGATCTATCACCGTTGATTGAAAGTGCGTTATCACCGACATGGTGGTTCCGCTTAGTGATATCGATGGCACGCGTTTCCTAAGCGTCGCTATTAGAGATGGGTTCTAAACCTTGTTTCTAGTGATTGCGCTAAGAAATGTCAACAAGCATTTCGGCGCCCGTTCTTGAATAGATTTTATATCTATTTTTGGTAACGGCGTTAAAAATACCACAATCGGTACGTTGATCTCTCGTAGCAGTCTTGTAGGGACCTTCTTCCCACTCTCTTCCCGAGAAGCATTCCACGCCTTCATATTCCCGAGCGATGGCTCGATGGCGAAACGCTTACCGAATCATCGGCTTGCACTATCTCGGCGTCATCACCGTTCCATTGGATGAGGACTTGATGCATGGTAGATGGAACACAATAGTTAGCATGGATCCAATCTCTTCCGAGAAGTAAGTAGGACCCCTTACTATCGACCACAAAGAAGGTAGTGATCAAAGTCTCTCGAGCCGATCATCAACTCAACGTGAACGGCTCCATGGGTATCAAGGAAGGATTGCCCGGCAAAGTCTCTAAGCACGATGTTTGTCTTTAGCAAATCCTCTTTGGTCATCCCCATCTTTACGAAAGTTGTGTATGACATGATATTGATTGCGACTCCCCATCGGCGAACATATGGGTGAGGGTTTTCCATTAACGAATCCCTTCCGGTAAAGAGGCTTCGGATGGTTGTGCTTCCTAGGCCTATCAAACACGGCTTGCCTTGAGAGAGCCAAGCTGTCCTAGGAGATCAATCATCTCTTTGTTATCAAAATTAGAATAGGCCTCTTCATCTGAATAAGCATCTTCTTCCTCCTGGATCCGCAAATGGCTTGTTCTGTAGGAGCTGCAAACTCTATCGGGATGTAGAATACCATGCTAACTTCGCGAGCGCCCACTTGCGAATACTCTTCTGGCTGAATGGCGGCTTCTTGAGTTTTCTTCTTTGAAGCCATACACGCTGCGTTCGGGTCTTTGCTTCTTTAAGCTCCCTATTCTGGCGTTGGACTCTTCTCTTCGACTCTTCCTCAAACCCGGGAGGGCACCACTGTCCCTTTTGCCATACGTACTCTTGAGGAGAATCCGGATCATCTTGAGAATCCTCAATGTCGGCCCGCTTGATCGCGCAATTCCCTTCTTGGCGTGAGGTTTGTTGTCTTTAATTCTTAGGCGCCGATCATCCTGCGGGAAACGTGCCCCGTTTTTTTTTTTTTTTGATGGGGCGGCGGTTGACTTCGTGCTGTCTGTACCCGTGGTATTGCTCAACGCATTGAGGGGCAATTGTTCCTAGCGGCGACTTCAAGCCTTCATTCCACAATGTCACGAAGAAAGGACAATCCCAATGAGACTCCTCTCGTTCTCTCATGTATTCCTCCCGTTCCAAGTGATACATCTCCTCCTCGTACCTCTGCTTTGCTCTTTTTGCAAGTTGTTGATCTCTGATATTGCTTTTCTTCTTTGCCTTTGCCATTTGTTCAGCCATTATACGAGATGTCACCCTTGGTTTGGAGGTCTCTCCTTTCTCTGTTCGGCTATTTGGGAACCGAACCGATGCTCTTGGACTTTGTATCGGAACACTTGCCGACTAGGGTCAACCCCGAACCATTTTGCTTTGCCCTATCGGGTCGGCACTTTCATTGGGTCCTTGCCCTTAGGATCACTTTGCGAAACCATGTATGTATCGAAAGTGACCATGCTTCTTTGGGAAGGGCTCCTTGTCCACCTTCATGTTGTTGTTGAACTTTAGGAGACCCTGCTGTATAGCCCTCGAACCTTCTTTGCTGAAGGTTCGGCGATCATTAATGTTGTGAGTGTTCATGTCATGGAGGCCACAATACTTCCGATCTTGACCCAATCGGGGCGTCGCATAGAATGATTCTCACGGCGCTTGATACGTCCTTCTTTGACCAAGAACTCAAAGAGCTTGTCGATTTGGAGATGTCGAAATCATATGCCCCCTTGAGTGTCTTCATCCGATTACGATTAACCTTTGGGCTCATTGCCCCAGCGAATTCGGCCGTTTGCTACATCCTCTTGGCCGTCATCTTCATCTTCTCCTCCCTCCGAAAGTGTTGGTATGCCTCATGAGACACATTGCCCCCCTTTTACAAAACGGGTGCCCCTTTTGATGCTCGAACCGATTGGCCATGAGTGACAAAGCGCCTTGAGAGCTATCAAGGTCTTCAAACTCCATGCCGCTAGCTTTTCCACGATGGTTGGATGCATACCACGTATAGCTACTGTTAAACGGCAACGATGGTCCGCAAATTCGAGAGAGTAATGAAATTCTTTGTTTTCTGAACCTATGCAAGAACTCTTGAGGTGTTTCGTTGTATCTACGTGTCAACCCCATCAGGTCGACGAGCTCCTTTTCATTGGAACCACTGAAGAAGTATGAATGGAATTTGTTCTCGGTTCGGACCATGTTCTAATAGAATTGGCCGGCAACGTGGCAAACCATGAGAAAGCGGCTCTGTAAGGGATGATGGGAAGTAGCGAATCCTCCACGCTTCATCATTAGCAAGCTCTCCGAATTTGGATCAAATCTGGCCCGATGTGTTGTTAGTGGAGGTGTCATCTTGTCGAAGAACTTGGTCGGGTCACTTGGAGGCTTCAATGCGGAAGGAAGCGCGCCACTCTGTTGTACCAATCGGGGTATGGTGGTGATACACATAGGGCCGATTCTTGGGCTTAATCCCAAATTGGTGTTGCATCATATCGGCCATCCTCGCTAAGAGTATATCCACATCTGAATCTTGAGGTCCATGAAACTGTCCTGACTGCCCAGCGGGTCTATACCTAGGATTCGGCATAGCATGAATAGTGGAGTAGTCAGCGAACTCTGCGTAACCAGGGCCAAAGGGATCTCTCCGTAACCCACTGGCCATTGGAGCTATTGAGTAAGTATTGTATCTTTGGAGGATTCCCAGTGCACCGAGCATTTGCCTCTCCATGCGTCTTGGCTCGGATTCCCTTGGCTTCTCTCGGTGTCTTATTCTCCCCTCCGGCCTCTTGATTTGTAGCTCCTTTCTTTGGTGGTGGCTTTGGCACATGTAAGTATGTTGGCCCCGAAAAAGCTCACCGAAGTTGTTCTTCAAAGTGCCTATCAAACTCGGGCCCAAAGTCGCTCCTCATGATATGACGTAAAGTATTGAAGAACGCCGAGTTGTGATTAGTCATCGCTCTCCCAACAAAGAACAAACAATTTCTTCCATCAGATGGATTTCTTTAGCGATTGGTTCCTCATCTTCCTTTTTTCGCCCCTTCCTGCGTATCGAGAATTTCTTTGGCGTATTCCTTGTCACCCGAGCATCACTATCTTTGGAAGATGCGTCTTACGGAAGATTGCACCACTCTTGCTCTTGGAGAAGCATGATGCCAGGGCACTTTTGTGCGAAAGCTTCGCACATGTCTCTCACCAAGGTTTCGAGTCAATTGGCAAGTCATCTACCCGAGAGGGATGATGTTGTTCTTGTCGACTTGATCGGGGCATCTTGTCTTGACCTTGAGTTGTCCCCCCGGCGTGCCAAAAAGTGTGTTGGCACAAAATCGACTCTTTGTGCGCACACACACCGACAAGCGGAATAGCTGGCTTTACTCGATTTGCCGAGTGTCTTGATCCGGCGTGCCGATCAATTTGACCTGTTAATTGACAAGGAGGTAAGCGTGAGATCTGGAACATGCACGGTGAGACCAAGGCGATTCGCATGTATGGCTCTAAGGCGGTTGTATCGACATATAGCTATGAGAGCTATGCATCGGCATATAATGAATGCATTCGGTAAGCATGTATAAAGATGTGATGTAATAACATTTGCGAATGATCATAGAAGATATGTTTGAACAAGTAAAATCGATCATCAAGATATGATATCATAAAGCTCTATTGCATAAAGCTCTATTCCTATTAGTCCGCCACCACGACTAACCATCCTAAACCCTTTTAGTCCCTAACAAAGAATCCACGCATGATACACTTTGTAACAAGCTAATCACCGCATGATACGGCTTGCGGACTAGACTCTAACGATAGGTAGACTCACACATGCAAGATACAAGTAGATGCATAAGCGTATTCGACAAGCTTGCGAAATCGGGGTCCATGAAGAAGGAACTCCCTCGCAAAACCTTAGCACGCGCCGCGACTCATGACTAAACGTTATGCGAACCCACAACATGTAACAACTTAGATTGATCTAAGCTCGGCTCACGATGAACAAATAGATCTAGTGACACGATAAGATGGATATTGAAAGCATTGATGACATCTAGATCTAACAAAAGATAAAAACCGAACCGTATCAATCTAAATTGGGCAAAAGTGTGTGCAATCATAATAAAATAATAAATAAGAAGAAGCATGCACCACTTGGTAACTTAATGAATTCACTAGATTGCCAAATCTAATGAAGCCGATAACTAGCTCCAAGCTAGACCTTAACTTTTGCCGCCGCGACTCATGATCTAACAAAGAACCCTCTTGCTCCATAGCCTAAATCCGCCGCCGCGATACTAAGCATGGTAACAAGACTATTTGCAACATAATCTAAATCCGCCCGCCGCGATACTAGACATGGTACAAGGTTGCCGGGGTACTTACGGAGGTCGGCGGGTTACGATGTATCCCCTCACTTGATAGATCGGCGACACGGCCGACTCGAAGGGTGGCAAGGGAGCTTGGGTTTGTTGTATTGATTTAGTAGATGCATTTACGATTCTTAGGGGTTCTCATATTTATACCACGGGCTTGATGAGTCCTAACTGATTCTGAATAAAATAACAAAAATATCTAGCTAAGATACATTGTCTTCCAAGTCTTCTCGAGTCGTGAGGCGCCGCGTGGCCGAGCACTCCCCGGATATCCTCCCCGCGGCTCTTACGCTTGCGAATCACTACGTGCCCAATCCTTCCTTGGACTCGGACCATCTTAGCGAATAGCGGCGGCTTCGAGCGCTACAACACCCGCGGTTGTTGTCTTGCTAGCGAATGACCTCCTTACCGAATCATCATATGCCAGTCCACTTTCGTCATCCAGGTTGTACCAAATTTTGGTGTTAACGGGGATACCCTGATTCTCAAAACACCGGCGGTGGTGGGTCACCCCGGCGTTGTAATACCGAACCCCGATCGGTTAGGTTCCTCGATCTTGATGCAAATTCGATTCGGACAAAGCTAGTACCCGATCGGTTCTGCAAAAACTTGATACCGGGGAGATTGGGTATCGGTAATTTTGGTTTGGTTTGGCCGTGATACTGAAAACCCGACCGCCGCCGCTGAAAGGAAGTGGTCGCCGCCTTCGCAAGCTTGCTGACCGGACTGACGATGGCGGTGCAACTATATGGGAGTCGAGATCACGGTGGCACCGCGACGCAGATGCGGCGCGCGATGCACGACGGCACGAGGGCGAACCGGGCGGCGGCCGCGGCGCGGAGTGAAGGGCTGCCCGCGCCGCCGCGCGGTGCGAGGGTGGGGGGGGACGTGACGGCGATGGGCGCGAGCAGCGAGCTCTACAAACCGCGAGGAGGAGACGGGTGGGCCGGCGAAGCGTGGACCACGCGAGGCAGTGATCGGAGGGCATGAGCTGGCCCGGTAGCGGGGCGCGCAGGTTATGGGTGTGGATGGATGGATGGATATGGGTCCAAAGGAGTGAGGTAGGGTTTCAAGGGAGGATACGCTTGTTGGGTCTGTTGCTAGGCTTAGGTAGTTAGCGAGTTAGGTGGGCTGCTTCTTGAATTTCGGTATTAAATCGGTTTTGGGTAAACTGAGGGTTGAATACCAAACCCGAATAGGAACCAAATTTTTGGTTTTAGGTTTTGATAAATCGTGCCCAGGCGTGGGATATTTCTGTGCGCGGCTGAATCAAAGGCACGCGACATGGTGATGGCGACCCGACCCGATGGAGGCAGAGAAGAGAGTTGTAAAGGAACTTTGCAATTTCCAAAACCCATATATAGATTTACCCAGGCCAGGCAGCATCACCCTACTGTACTGTACTGTAATTTGGTGTCTCGTTTGTCGTTTCCATTTGTTTTCTGGTCTCTCTGGTGATGAATTAGGAGCACCCTTGCAGGCAGCATACTCCCTCCGTCCCAAAATAAAAGCGGCGCTTTATGGGAAGTGTGCTTGGTCAAATTTTCTCAACTTTGACTGAGTTTGTAGAAAAATACGTGCAACATTTAAATCTTCAAATAAATTTGTTAAAAACTAGACTTAAAAATCTTTCGATGATACTAATTATTTAACATAAATATTTATATATTTTTGATATATAATTCACCGGCATTTTGAAAATGTTGACTTCCGGGGAAGTGAAAAGGTCTTTATTTTGAGAGAGTATGCAGATGCAGCAGGTTCTGGCTTGCTGCAGATGCAGAAGAGGCACCTGCACGGCAGCAGAACGCCAGAGAATGATGCGTGCGTGTGAATGTGCGTCTGAGAAGCCAGAAGCAAAGGACAAGGACGGGGCCGGTCGAGGCGGTGCATTCAATTTTCAACTCAATTCGCACGGATGGCGGCTCGAGAGGAAGACGGATTCGGAATTCGGATCGGACGTGGGCAGGAGAGGAGACGTGATGGAGAGCGAAAGAGAATGGAATGGAGTGGAAAGGAATCGGTCCGAATCCCGGGCGTCACCTCATCCAGACCGGGAGTTGAACCACCGGGCACCGGCATGGTCGGCCTCTCTTTTTGTCTTCCATAAATCAAAGGGAACAAGAAGCGTCTCAATGCTTCTTCAGATCCGTTGATTTGATGTGCAATTTGAACTGATGATTTTTCCAGAGACCACCACTGCTGGTCGGTCAGTTAGTTGTAGTTACTACGAACTAACCTGTTTCCTTCTCCTCTACTAGTAGTCAAGAAATAGTATGCTGAGCTTGTGCGACAGGGCAACCGGCCCCGGCCAGCGGAGCCACGGGTGAGGTGATCCGGATGGCGGTGCTCGTTGCAGAGGATCTATACGACCGAGACACTCGGGGGTGGTCATATCAAAACCCATCTTTCCATCGATTTGGCAACACGCTTGCATTAATCGCATCATCAATCTACCCAAGTCAAGTGATAGGAACGTCATCCACAGTGATTTGGCTTGCAGACTGAATGAAGCAACCAGAGGACGGAGAGAGCACGCAGTAAGCAGCAGTTTTCAGTGGAGTACTCCCTCTGTCCATGAAAAAACGCAATTATAGAACCAAGCAACATTTAATTTGACCATTCATTTTATTTGAATAATTTATATAAATATTATCAATTTTGTTATGATTTATTATATTATTAATAATATTATATGAATAACTAATTTATTGTGAAATTTACACAAAATATTTTGAATAAGACGAATGATCAAATTAGATTTTTAAAGTCAAAAGAATTGTGTTTGTTTTTTTTTTTTGCTGGACGGGGGAGTAGTTGGACCGGATGCAAATTGACCGCCTGCCCCATGCACATTGCACTTTCTGGCTCCGTCAGCTGAACCATTTCCTGCTGGCTGCAACTTTGCTAGTACGCGGTGAAGTCTTTATTTGTTAATATGACACTGGAGGAGATATCCCATCCTTGGCAATAATTGAGAAAAGCCTCCTAGCTAATCCAGAATCCAGCGTCAGTGTGTGACAAGCATCGTCATCTCGCCCACTAAAACAATTGGACCACATGATGGGAGGCAAATCACACAAACCTATGTCGGCCGTCGTGTTACCTAATTACCAGCCGGATGAAAGGAATCAATCGGTGACTATATATCGGTGATGTGCAGTGACGAATCTGGGATGAAATGTCATTGGAGTCAATGGTTTGCACAAACACGCAGGACCAAAACCAGTACTGGACCCAGGGCTCGTGAACTGGGCTGACACCCGAGCTTTTTTTTTTTGGAACAACAAACATATTTGTATTAATTAACAGCATCTAGCTGTTAGAAGGGAAGCACTCCCATTGTACAGATGACAGTGCAGCCCTGAGGGAGCACACTGAAACATGATCAGAGCGAGAACAAAATAATACAGGAATATGAGTGAGGATCCATTGTCTATCGAACTTGTCTCGCTAGACTATGAGCTGTAGTATTTGAATTTCTTGGAATCTTGAAGACATTGACAATTGAGAGTTGTAGTTTAGAAACTCTTGGGTGAAGCACTTGATTCTCTCTGGTGCATAGAGTGGTCTGTGTAGCATTGAGGAAGGTGGCCAATTAGTCTATATACTCTTTGATACTGTAGACTTAATTTTTACTTAGCTATTACATTACCTAGCTCATAAGAAGTGGCGGGGACATGATTCCCGATATTCCGTCAGGTCAAGATAACTATTGATTTGGTTTTAAGAGCGTGTGCGGTCCTACTTCAGATAATAAAGACAAGAACTCTATAACCTTAGCACCACGTCTCTTCTAGTTATCAACCATGTCACAAGTTGGTTAACCTAATAATAAATCTAATCCTGGCTGTGAATCAAAGAACACCAGCAAGAACAAGATAAAACACAACACAATTGAAGTGACAATTGCACATGAATGATTAAGCTCTCAGCGTAAGGTTTCATAAATCAATAACGGCCGATTGTTCGATGATAGATTAATCTAAAGCAAAACCAAATGCAACGACTACTGATTACATAGTCTAAGGGCATCCAAGGACCCCTATTAGGTGTCGAAGGAGTGTGGACATCGCGTTACAAGGCCCAAACGGCCCTAAAAGAAAGTGATGGCGCCTTGACATATTCCGAATGCCAAATTGTTTGGGCGATATAAGTTGACTCTGAAGGAATTTTGGCGTGTGACCATCCATTGGTCTCCTTGTCAAATATCTTTCCATCCACATATGAATCATCAAGAACCGAGTTAGTATGCAACTAGGACATCCATTTTTTACTACAGACCACACGGGGGCACGAGATGGATTCAAACTTGACACGGACATGAGGGCCATGCGTGTCTAGGATCTTAGCACGGCGGGCTACATGGCTCCGGCCGCATTTGGGTGGGTTAATGCGGGTGCGGCCGACATGAAAATGGCACAGTTCTACAACTCTAAGATATGCAATTTTCTAGCATTTACTATACTACCTCTCATCTAATTCTTGAATAGATTATAAAAATAATTACAACTTTAATTAAAATAGTACACATTGGATATATATTTATATGACGAGTGAAAAAGAAAAGTAATAGAGATATTTTGAGAGCCATGTTTGGGCGACATGAACCTGAAGGCGTGTCGGGATGCCATGGATCGTGCTTGGGTCACTTGAAAATATTTTATGTGCCATATCGGCATGGCCCGATGTGCCTCCCATGCCTAAAGGGCATGGCACCTGGCTACGACAAAGGCGTGTTGGCTGGCCCGGCCCAACCCAAGTCTCACCTCCACTACTTCTGACAGGGGAGGGGGCATTTGTGCATGCGTAAGTCTTGGCATTTTAGCATACCTATAGGCTCCAAGAGTGCAGGAGTGCCAGAGCGGAGAGGTTCGAATATGACGCTGGTGACTGGTCGCTGTAGGTTGTAGAGATCCATGACACTAATCCGTGAGACCGTGGAGATCCATGACACTAATCCGTGAGACCCGCAGTGTAGTTTTTGTGGGCTAGAAGAAAATATCCAACATCTTTCTTTGATTGCCATGTGGCTAGATTTGTTTAGAATGCATTGTTCATCACCTTTAACTTTCAACCTGCAAAAAACATTTCGCACTTGGATCTTGGATTAGGAGATTTACTCCTGGACTAAGGAATCAAATAATAGTGGGGATAGTAGTCATATGTTGGTTCTTATGGATGAATAGAAATGATGTGGTGTTCCAATTTATTGATCAATAATACCAGTATGGCGGCATAATAGTGGGGATAGTAGCCATATGTTGGTTCTTGTGGTTGAATAGAAATGATGTTGTGTTCTAATTTATTGATCAATAATACCGGTATGGCGGCAAGCTAGGAAAAACAGATTCTGTAATGACCGAAGGCAATGGTGCTCGGAGAGGAGAGTTGGAGAGTGCAAGTATGGCTTGCATAGCTAATAATTATTTTCCAACTTTTCTAGGGACCCGGGGTCAATCCAGGACCAATTGTTAGGCTTCTTAATCCTGTCATTTCGGAAGATACGAACGCCATGCTTTGTGCTAACTTTTCGGACGAACAGCTACTATTCGACCACAGGACAATTAATTTTGGCAAGTTCTCAGTTTTGTTTAATGAAAAGCTAGACAGGGACATGATACAGGAGTTCAGCGACAATTATTGGCCGTCCAGGGGTTACCTAAGTCCTGCTTAGTTACATATAGATAGTAATTATCTGATAATAACTGTGTCTTTTGAATCCAAACATGTATGGATGGTAGATTAGATACTTGTTAGCTGAACCTTCGGATAACAACTATATATCCCACTATCTGGCTAGTCCAAATCAGATAATGAGTTATTATCTAGATAACCTTTATCAGATAATGAATCAGACACGACCTAAGTATATGCGGCTTCCAATGCCGGAGGTTTGGCTTCATGCCGGCAGGTTCCAGAACCTGATAAACGAATAAAAGGTGTACTCCTGGGTAAAAAGACACCATTGTAGGACTGGGCACGCCTATCCAAAGTAGATGGTAAATTACAATATTTGCCCCTATAAAAATCCAACCGCACCTAATCTTTTCTGTCTCTTAAGTCTTCCTATTCTTTCTCGTCTGGTCTGATGATGAGACGGGGAAGGCTCCTCCTCCTGTGGGCTCCTGTGGGATTGTGAGGGGAGAACGAAGACGAGTGGGAGAAGGCTATATATGGCCATGTAAGACGAGGCCCGCTGGCACGGCCCGGACGGGGATTTGGCCCGCCCGCACGGCACGGCACGGCACGACACGGTGACCTTGGCCCGTGGCACCAAGACGCCCGGTCACCGGGTTGCCCGGGCCGCCACCCGCCCGCGGGCACCCAAGGCACGGCACGACGGTGACGCCCTGGCATCACGCAGGCGCCCTACCGACAAAACCCAATAAGCCCGGCTTGCTCCCTCTTTGTAACCCTAACTCCCTAACATCCCATAATCCCGATTCCCGCCGATCGACAGACACAGAAACGCCGCGGCGACCCGCTCCTCCCCTCCGTGACTGCACAGCCAACGCGCCGAGTCGAAGCCGACCGATCTCCTCCCCTCCTCCTCCCTCCTCCGCCCGCGCGGCAACACGGAGGCTCGCGGCCCGGCCCCTTCTCCGACTCGCGAGCCGGCGGCGCTGAGGCTCGGAAGCTCGCCCAGCGGCCCAGCCAGGCGGGCGCTCTTCTCCGGGACAGACGCTGCTGACGGTGGCGCTTGACCGAACGGCGGCGCGGGAGGCTCACGTGCCGCTGCCAAAGACGCGGCGGCGACGAAGGAGAAGCCCGCCGCGCGCCCGCCAAAGACGCCGCGCTCACGCGCCGACGGGCGTTCAAGCAGCCGTGTTCGGCGGGAGGCCGTGCACGAGCACGCCGGCGCAGACGTGCGGGGTTCTCGGGCGCGTCTTGCAAGACGCAGACGATGGCCATGTATAGAGAAGGCCCATGTGTATAGCAGTTTTTATTTATGGAAAACGGATGGATATCATGCAGGGTACAATACTGGGCAATGGTCAAAGTGTGCGTTTTTTCGGGAAAAAAATTAAACTGCATAATGGTGTTTTTTTAGCGTAGGGAGTAATGTTGTCATGTGACAGAGATAGGGCCTAGGATGACAGAGCCACAAGTCCCAGCAAAGCGTGCAACAAGGCCACCGGGAAAAGGCGCGCGCGCCTTGCCACCACCACCTCCCTCCGCGGATTCTTCGGTAATTAATGCGAGACTAAAAGTAAGAGTTCGGTTAGGATTATCTTAGAACTTTTTGATGTGCAAGGGGATATTCCAATCTATAAGGAATACCCTTATTAGGAAAATAAATAGGATTGCTTGTAAAAGGTATTCCAACTCTATAAGGAAACCTTTAGAGGTGCTTGGTTTACAAGTCTCATTAGTCGGGCTATAAAAGTAAGGGGTATGTAATCTCTCGAGGTCAACAAGTGTTGGCATTTCTTAGCGCAATCAAAGGAAACAAGTATAAAACTCATCCCCAATAAAAAGCGCCGAAAATGCGTGACATTCCCAAGTAAACCACCATGTCGGTGATCGAAATGGGATTGTCAACGGATAGATCTTGCCATCTTAGATATTTCATCCGCAAGCGCCATGGATCTATCATTGTAGCATTTCACCCTAAGTATTCGTGGTATCGTTATTTATATTTTCCCAAAGGAAGGCATGTGTTTAATAAACCAAAGATGGCATCTCGAATAGAGGAACATGTGTTTGCTTAGACCAAATTGTTCATAACGAGGGGGTAAGCAATAATAGTTCATAGATAGTGTGACACACACTTAAGAATCCACCAAAGAAAAGGATAAAGAAAAATAGATAAAGAATGAATGAATAACCTAATGGAGTAATTCTAATGTATCTAGTCATGGCCATACAAATGAATAGTTAGGATCATATGCAAACCGATTTAATCGTAGTTAGGTCTAGGATAACGGGGAGACTCGGGTGCCATACGGCCTGCCCAATGGAAGCATTTACGAACTCATACAAAGACACACGAACGTGGGGGGATTTCAAGGGCCGGTCAAGGCTTGTCACGACCAAGCGCCTACCCCTCAACCGTGGCGTGCACTCATATCCGCGGAGGTGTCGTAATACGGGCACCATGCCCGCAGATATTAGAAACACTACTCTTGTTCCCCAGATCCCCACTTTCGTCGAATGGACGGACTAGAACAAGAGCAAACCCCGGAAGGAACAACGAACCGTTATCCCACCTCTAATCAAGTTAGGCATATGATGATCGATGATGAACTGAGATGAACATGTCAAGATTATGATATGTAAACTATATGCTAGTTCATATACCAACACAAGAACACGAACAAGACTATGCTCAAGTTCATAAGTTAGGCCAAGAACATAGATGTAAGACTTGCAAATAGAAGAATGCTCCATAGAGAAGATGTATTACCAAACCACTTTCTTCTAGGAGACAAGCCCTCCTTGTAGCTCTTCTACTCCAAGTGCTAACCAAGAACTAAGAAGAAGAAGAAAGTAGAAGAAGAAAGAAGAGAGAGAGGTAGAGGTGGTAGAGAGAGAGATTGCTGGTTTGCTTTGGACTCCAAGTGGTGTGTGTTGAGAGAGGGAGAGAGGGGGGCCTACTTATACACTTGGAGGAGGGGCCTAAGTGCTAATTTACACCAAAACCGACACAGTAAACCTTCCTAATCTGCGCAAAACCGACCAACTAAGGGCGGAAAACCCCATTTGGAAGGTGCACGAACCGCCTCCCCGAGGGCGGGCCGAAACCGCCTCGAGGGATGCGGCCGCACCGTGGTCTTGGCCAAGCACCCCGGGCTCTGCCGGCCCCGGTCTTGGCGGGTGTCGCCTTCCCGCCCCGAAAAGTTGTGGGCGGGGCTTTGCTCGGCCCAGCTTTTGATATTTTGGGTCGATTTGCTCTTGGG
This sequence comes from Hyparrhenia diplandra, assembly GCA_015847255.1. NCBI lineage: Eukaryota > Viridiplantae > Streptophyta > Magnoliopsida > Poales > Poaceae > Hyparrhenia > Hyparrhenia diplandra. The sequence continues at coordinate 10,766 of JADLZK010006343.1, read as the reverse complement.
CTTGAGTTTTACAATTATGCGCTTTCCTGATGGCGTACTTTTGGTCCATTTTCCACTTGCTTTTTATTATAAATCTGCAAAAAATAAAATACAAGACACTACAAGTGGAATTTATTAGTGATAAATGCATATGAGTATAAAAGGTTTAATTTTACTCCCTTTATGGTAGTAAGTTGACGGAAAAAATATGTCGCTGGTTACCGTCAACAACAAGCAATAAAGAAAAATATATTTCCCTTCCTCCCCGCCTCCCACACGCGCCCCCCCCTCCCCCCGCCGTGCCGTGGTGGTAAGCGGGCGCCGCTAGGCCACGTGTCACCCGGAGTCGATCCGGTTTGTGACAACCGGTATCCGAAAGGCCACTACGATCCACCCACCACCATGGACACCGAAACGAAGAAGATCTTGCGTCGATCTGGCGAAGCGCTTCTCCACCTTCAAGATGGTGGAGGGAGGGAGAATGGAGGGGGCGGGCAGCCCCAACATTATGTTTTGTTTGCATTATAGCCTATGTTTAGTAACTAATTTTGCATGGCTTCTAACATGCAACTTCACTTTATTCACTAAACCACCACACCAATGCTTGTAAAATTTATACCTTGAACTTTTTCTTCATTGGATAAATATACTTTTTGGGATGACTATGTAGCTAGGTAGCTTTATTTAACTTGTTATCATACTTTATCACTTTTATAATTTCTATTTGATGTGGATATGTTATGATCCTTTAGCTACAAAAATAACTAACGATTACCGGCTATGAGCCTCTAAACAATCATTATGAATACCTTGGCTCCCGGTTTTTGAAATCTAAATTTTGCGGACACCATGGCCCCCCTATGTTTGAATCCTGGCCCGCCCCCTTCACCACCCCGCCTCGACACGCCAGCCGATCAAGTTGTTGTCCTCTCCCACCAATCCGCGGCAGGCACGACGGATCAAGCCGCTCCGAGAGGCCGAGATGGCGCCGAAGACAACATGGAGGACTCGGCGCCGCCTTCATCAAGGCGAGAGCGAAGGGCAAGATGTCCGCAGCACCCGATTACTAGCAGCTGATTGTCCGGAGAGGATGATGGCCAACTTCCTCGATTTGAAGCCGCCGCCGAGGGTGCCGACACCGGCGGTGCATGCGCCCCTCCCACCGCCGAGCACTTTCCCGGCTAACACCTCATCTCGCATAAAGTTGTCCTTCCCGACGTATGATGGCCGGATGATCCCCTACCATGGCTCAATCGATGTGAACAATTCTTCGGGGGACAAGGTACGCATGACCATAGAGCAAGTCCGGTATGCTTCATATCATCTCACAAAAGAGGAGCACAGCTGAGTACATGAGGCTATCCCAAGAGAGGGCAATCGGCGATTGACAAGCTTCGCCCAATACGCCAACGAGCACTTTGGCCCTACCGTCCGCCGCACCGGCTGGGTGAACCGCATTGCTAAGGAAGACCGACATCGCCGATGAGTACCTGCCGCTTCACGGCGCACGCCGCATGGCACCCTGACGACAAGCGGCAGATCAACATCTACATAGCAGGACTTGGGGAACCACCAAAACGCAGACGCCGAAAGCTGCAGGATCCAAAGGACATGGAGACGGCCATGTCGCCGCCCGAGCCTCTGGCCGCCGCCTCACCATCCTCTACAACGCCGCAAGATGACGTAGCGGCGGGGGCAAGGCACCGCGCCCTGCCCACCCGCGGCACCCACAACCACCGATCAGCATCGACATCGCCAGCCGACATCGACTTCGGCCGTTGCCGCCATAGCTCGAGGATCAGCACGACGCAGGCCGGTGGAGGCTCGTTGGATCCGATCCTCGCCAGTCCGCCGGAAGCCTGAATGTCAAATAGATCTAGCGAAAAAGAGAAGGCATTGATGAAAGGGCGTCCGATTCCGCATTGGGGTTACCGCGGAATCTCAAATAAGCTAGCACCATCGAAAGCGACACGGCGGGCGCCCATGTTTTACATCGCAATGCCACAAGGCGTGTCGCGGCAAGCGTGAGCCAAGTAGTGGTGGCGGATCGGGGGAGAAGAATGAGGGGGCTAAGCACGGGGTGGGAGCGCCGCCAATGGGCACCGGGGAGACTCAGTATAAATTTGCATGCGGGTGGTTTTATGCAAAAAGGCAACGAGATGTGTACTGTACAACGCGCAACGCTACAAAAATAACCCCGGAGTTCAGAGGATGGTTCTAAAAACAGCTCAAGGCGACGTGTCCACACACGCTGATGAGCCACGGAGTCCCGAATGGATGATGCGAGTGGAGGGGAGTGACTTTAAATAACCCCGATAGTTTAATAATATGTTCCCTCCCTTTATTTTTTTGCTTTTCGCTCGAATCGTGGATGAGAGAGAGAGCACGATTTCCCCAACGACAACTATATATAGCGGAACGGAAGGAGTATATACTTAGACTAGTCTCAATGCAAGTTTCATGGAAGTGTCATGCACATTAAATAGGCTGCCGCATCAGCAGAATGGCTGACTTGGCAGAGTCATTAAATGATTGAGTTTCATCAGATGTGAGAGAAGTTTCATCCCCATAAAACTCGTTTCATTCGGTTACCTATTTTATAGTCTTGATAACTATGCCATGAACTTGTAGATTGAGACCGGCCTTACATGTCGTGCCACATCTATAGCACCGGTCCCTCTCCGGTCATTCCGATTCAGCGTCGTCGTCGGACCACATGCCGGGGCCCGTCACTTAAAACCGATTAGATAGACCTTCACGATAAATGAGAGCATAAATTGCAACAGCTACAGTGTATCCATGCATGCATGATTCCAGGTCGTTTATCAAAGGGATGATGAATCTGACACACCTTGGGGTAGAGTATTACCACTACTAGTTAGAAATTAACAGCAAACCATGCATGCATTGGTCATTAGTGAAATGGAAAATGATAGCCCATCCCTACCGCTCACCAACCAACCATACCGCTCCACCTCGCCACAAGCGCGGGCACGGGCGCCACCGCCGCCACCCCCTATATATACATGCCCACGCGAGCATCGAGCTCGAGCTGGCACGCCGTGCGCAGAGCGAGAGAGTGAGAGCTCAAAGACGCGCGTGCGCAGTGCCGGCCTGGTCGGTCTCACCTCACAACAGAGTGATCGATCGAGACATGGAGGAGGCGGTGGAGGCTGTGGTTTGCGGCCGGAGTGGAGCCGTTCCCGACGGTGGACAAGTGCGACGCCTCGGGCCTCGGCGCGCACTCCTCCGTGGTGGCGGACCTCGACGGCACGCTGCTCTCCGCTCCCGCAGCGCGTTCCCGTACTACGCGCTGGTGGCGTTCGAGACCGGCGGCGTGCCACGCCTGCTGCTCCTCCTGCTCCTGTCCCCGCTCGCCGCGCTGCTAGGTGCGCTGGTGTCGGAGTCGGCGCGCGCGCGCGTGCTGGTGTTCGGGGCCACCGCGGGCGCCCGCGTCCGCGACGTCGAGTCCGCGGCGCGCGCCGTGCTGCCCAGGTTCTACGCTGCCGACGTGCACCGGGACGCGTGGCGCGTGTTCTCGGCGTGCTCCGGCAGGCGCGTCGTGCTCACGGCCACGCCCAGGTCTTCGCCGAGCCGTTCCTCAGGGACTGCCTCGGCGCCGACGCCGTCGCGGGCACCGAGCTCGCCACGTGGCGCGGACGCGCCACGGGATTGATGGACAAGCGCAGGGGTGGCGTCCTCGTCGGCATGAGCAAGGCCCAGGCGCTAAGGGAGATCTTGGCCGCCGGCGACGCGCCGCCCGACGTTGGACTCGGGGACAGCCGCTCCGACTACCCCTTCATGAGCATGTGCAAGGTACGGCCACGAGAATAATTCTCACAAACAAAACTGTTACTCCAGATTTCCGTATTACCGTATCTGTTGCAACGTACGCATTGCATTGACTCTTTCTCTATTATATTATATTATATATATTACTCCTATATAATTCCGCACTTCCGTGCAAGCACCAACTTGTTCATGGAATTCAAATGTTTTGAATGCGAGTTTCACAAACAGTATACAGCAGCCAATAACTGATCCCCTTCTAAGCAGCCACGCACGTATTTCTACGGTAGTTGAACCACTATGTGTAAAAATAAATATCACAACTCCCTCAAAAATAGATTTGTAGCAAGTTGGACAAATTAGTATAGCTGTCAAATGAGTATATTACCTTTGATTAACGTGTTCTAATCGGTGTTTGGGTTGCACTAGTTATGTCATTACTCATTAAACCGCAAGCAACAAAATTGGCCAACGGAGGAGATGCAGCAGCAAATAGCAAGGGAATAAGAGGAGTGTTAAACGAGCCGGTGAACCGTCATCCCCTCCGAGAATCAATTTATCCGTGGATAATTTTTGCTTCCGTAATTGAGTCTTTTGGAGACAGGGGAGTTTATAAATGAATTCCTGCGACTTACTAGATGAAGTTGGATTATTGTAAGATTTTATTATTAGAGTAATTAGTACTCCTATCCACGTTTTTCGATAATAATGGGTAGGCTACCTGGCCTTGTGTCGCGAAATGGAGATGCAAAGAATTATTGGCCGTGGAGTGAATGGTGTGTACTCTCACTTGGCCACCCTGTGATGGGAGAAACAAGTTAAGCTAGCTATACACTATGGCACATGTGGATGTGGTACCGGGCGCGGGAGCCGCGTTGCATCATCGCAGTCGCACGCATGGGTTTGCACTTGCATGCAGCCGGCCGGGGGCTAGCTGGTTTTTAATTTGCATGTCCCCTCCATAAATTGGAGCGAAATAATATGACACTCTTTTTTTTTTTTTTTAGCTACACGTAGCTCAACACATACTCACACTCATCCCATGAACACACGTACGTAAACCCTGCCTCCTATGAGCACCTTAGAAGGACTTAGCCGACAAATCTTGAAGTTCCACAAAGCCACTACAGACACCTCGTTGTCGGCGAGAGACGTCGCTGCCACTTAATGCATAATATCGAAAAATCTAGAATAAATTCAAAATAATGTGTCGCACCTAGGATTTTACGGGTGGGAGCCCCAACCAATGACTTTTACAATTGCACCGTACGTGAGCCCCTTGACAGAGATAATATGGCACTGTTGTGATGTGGATCATAGTTACACACACGCTAGCTGCCTAGCTGGCACACGCCGAGAAATTAAAGAAAAACAAAGTGTTCAACTTGTGTGTATATAGCGGCCATCGAATCGATCGGCTAGTTAGTTGCATGCACGAGTACGGCCGTTGAGTTGTCAACTTCAAATGTCGTCGTCCTCCATGACCTGGCAGAGATTACTTGTAGACGAGAATAAACTAAACACTATATGTACAGAAAAATAGAAGTGTCTCTTTAAAGCCCAGGAATTCCACAACAAAAATATGGGATCATGATTTCTTCCCTCCGTTGCAAATTATAAGCTGAGAAAATCAAACATGTTAGCAATTTCTACTACACTAGCTTACCTTTTCTTCATGGTCGCTGTTGCTTGGTTTCTCACGTGTCATGATTCATGGAGTATATGATATAATATACACCTTTGTCCATACTTGTACGTAGCACATCCACAACTACCAGTACTAAAACTAAGCTACACACCGCACATATAGTTGGAGAGCTCATCAGATATGCGATCTATATAATAATAGCGTTTAAATAATCTAGTTGGGTACGTCACATCTTTGTGCACTAAAGAGTGTTCGTTGGTCATCAGGGTCTCAGGGACCAGGCATGGCACGCATATGCAACCTACACTCATATAGTGGAGTATTGATTGATTTAGTTGTTTGGTTGGAGTTAATTACATACGTTTGGCTGGTAGTTAGGACTGCTGAGAGAGCCTTTCTGTTTTAATTAATTTGTCTGCAAGCCAAGCATGGAGATTGCGTAACCTGTGAGCACACACAAATTAGCAAACTCGTGTAGGCTTTATTTGGACATCCTGCATATATACTTTGCCGTCGGTTGAGTACCTAGACACGGCTAAGTTTGTGTAACCAGCAGCTGCAGCTGCGTTGGTGAAACTTGTGAAGTTTATTTGGATTTCCGTGTAAAACATGCATGTAACTAGTAGGCACCAAAGTAGTTAGTGCCGCTATATCTACACGGCGACGCCAGTACAGCCTTTTAGGTGAATCTAACTAACCATAGTTACTACTACCACGACCACGCTAGCTATAGCTGGGCTGGAGTGAGCTGCATCGGGATGGGGATGGGATGGACAGTGATGACGCTGCTACTGTTGCTTGTCTGTCCTCAGATTTCGATCCACATGTGCATGGATCAGAAGATTGTCCTGCCCATCGATCGATTCACCTCCTTTAATTCTTGTCTAGACCAAATATTGCTAACTTTCAACACTTAGCTATTGTCTCGTCTCCAATTGGCATCAATCACTCCACTAGTATGTAGACTGAACAACTAATGCACGTGTACTACAATTGTAGACAAGTTTGGGCACTTGATACAGTTTCATCAGACTAGCAACATTCTAAAATGTGTGGCTTCTAAATAAACGTAAGATCGAGTATATGGTAGCACTAGCACTAACAAGTGATGCACTGTGGTAGCTGCACACCTCTTGAATCAATTTTTATATTCATTCATCATTGTGCTTGCACTAGCATAGTACGGCTTTTAATGCAATGCTGATGAGAGACCGAGCATATGCCCTCTTGTTAATTCGCCATTAACGCAAGCTTGTGGGCGCATGCATGCATGGCTCCACTACTGCAGGAGGCGTACATCGTCCCGCGCGCGCCGGTGGAGCCACTGCCCATGGACCAGCTGCCTCGTCCGGTCATCTTCCACGACGGCCGCCTGGTGCGCCGGCCGACGCCGCTGGTGGCGCTGCTCGTCGTGGTGTGGTTCCCCGTGGGTCTGGCGCGCTCGCCTGCCTCCGCATCGCGGCGGGGGCGCTGCTGCCCATGCCGCTCGTGTACTACGCCTTCTGGGCGCTGGGGGGTGCGCGTCCTGGTGCGTGGCGCGCCGCCGCCGCCGCCCGCCGAGCGCGCCACGGGCCGGACCGGCGTCCTCTTCACCTGCTCGCACCGGACGCTGCTGGACCCCATCTTCCTGTCCGCGGCGCTGGGGCGCCCCGTGGCCGCCGTCACCTACTCGCTCTCGCGGCTCTCCGAGTTCCTGTCGCCGATCAGGACGGTGCGCCTCACGCGCGACCGCGCCACGGACGCCGCCATGATCATGACCTGCTGGCGGAGGGCGACCTCGTCATCTGCCCCGAGGGGACCACGTGCAGGGGAGCCCTTCCTGCTGCGCTTCTCGGCGCTTTCGCCGAGCTCACCCACGAGGTGGTGCCCGTGGCCATGGAGAACCGGATGAGCATGTTCCACGGCACCACGGCCAGGGGGTGGAAGGGATGGACCCCTTCTACTTCTTCATGAACCCGAGCCCCGCGTACGTCGTCACCTTCTCAACAAGCTCCCGCCGGAGCTCACCTGCGCCGGCGGCAGGACCAGCCACGAGGTGGCCAACTACATCCAGAGGCTCATCGCCGCCACGCTCTCCTACGAGTGCACAAGCCTCACCAGGAAGGACAAGTACAGGGCGCTTGCAGGCAACGACGGAGTCGTCGACAGTCCCAAAGCCGCCGGCGCCGCCCAAGAAACCCAATGGATGCTGCTAGATTGATTGAATAAATGGGAAAAGAAAAGAAAATTGGATTGTTGTGATGTGCTCTGCTGCTATTACTGATGGAATTACCACTAGTAAGTATATTCATTGTGATGATGCATGGCAATGTGCAGTATTTTTTCTTTGTATTGCATCGGTCACCTCTACTACTACTATATTATTAATTAACTGTAGTATGGCTATGTATGTAACTACTATGTACCAACCGGAATTGAATGCAAGATCACACAGGTTAAGGTTGAAGTGAAAAGTGAAAGGGGGAGGCAGGAACTATTCTCATTCGTGTCAGCAACGTGCATCTTTCTGCACCCAACAGCTAACAACATAAAGGCGAAGTTATTTCGTTTGGTACATTATTTAGTTCACACAACCTTCGGCCACCCAGGCCTATACGGTTTGCAATTCAGTAGGCAACTGGAGCACAGCTCAACACGTAAAAGGACACCAAACATCATTCATATACACACTAGAAACCAAGCACCTCCTTGCCCCCACCCTCCTCAACCTCCTGTCTTAAGGAAAGGAAAGCTATCATTTCATTTCCCACAGGCCACAAGTTATCACGCCAAATGAAGGAAAGCAAGATTGCTCCAACCTTTGCCATTGATTAGATTGCTCAACTTAACAAGGTGGCAGCCACATTTTTGAACATTGGACAAGGCATTGGTTCTAGATCTAAGATTCCGTCTTCCGGGTTGCACTTATACATGCTATACTCAAGTCGTATCTAAACCCTGGTAATGGGAACACGCCATGATACTTATCAGACAGCGGATTAATACCTTACTCTGCGCATACTTTGCAGCTCTTCCGGCAGAAGCCAGGAGCTTCCTTGGTCCCCACCATGTAGTTAGGGTTTTTGGCGCACTCACCCACGGCCGCCCACTGGGGACAGAGGACATTGTCGTCCTCGCATCCGTCAGAGGAACCCGGCTGCTTGATAGGGAGGTCAAACGACCTCACATGGATCCATTTAGTTGCGGACCACTTCTGGCCTTCGATGACGGGGCAGCTACCGTGCAAGCTCTCAGAATCTGTTGTTGCATCAGGGTGGAGACTGAAGAACAGAAGGGCATCACCTTTTACCGGTTTAACTGCACAAGGAAACCAGCAGCAGCTTGACATCAGAGTAAATATGCATGGTAGAAGGTATCGCATGATACGAGTAAATATGTACTCCGACATCTTCTTGACCAGCTAGACATCAGAGTAAATATGCAGAGCTATGAAAGCCTACCAAGACACTACTAGGCTCTAGTGACATCATATCATATCAAATAAAAAGGGCCATGGGCCAGAGTCACATCAGGTAAGAACTGATCAGGATGATATATACTGTAGTTTGCAGATCTGCAATGTTATACCAGAAGCACTGCTATACCTGCATATCCATTTCTTGCACAATCAGACCATGTGTCGTCCTTGGGTTGTAATAGCTTCCCCTGTGGAATGGTAGAGTTATTATTACAATTACAACTGGCGTTCTTAAGACAGTAACACAGGAAAAATAATTAACCTCTGCATTGGGGAAGATGGTCTCTCCACCCTTCTCAACATTTGATAAGTACATGAGCACAGTGGCAATGCGATGGCCACCCAGGGCTTGATTATTTTGTCATGGAAGTAGTCATAGTGGGGTTCGTATTTCTCACCATTCTGGTAGTGTAATATCTGAATGGATTCACCATTCTCTGAGCATGCCGGAACAATAGAGTTAAAATTGTTGACAATTAAAAAGGAAGGAAATACAAGCCTAAAAGGGTGAGTGATTTATTTAATTAAAGTTTTTTGAGGTACCTGGTGGAAGAAATGTCCAAGCAGCTATCCTCTCCTCTATTCTTTTTACTACTTCATCCTGCCAAATGAATAATTCAGTTAACATATCATCGCCACATACATACATAGGCAATTGGTGCCAGTAAAGAGATATTAGATCTACATTACCCTACATCTACATTACTAATTCCAAATCCAAATAAGCCATGACACCTTGAGGCTTCGTTTGGAAACTAGAACCCTAGGGCCTTCCGCCTTTTCCCCTGGGAAGAGAAGGCCATGGGTGGGGGGGAATCCATAGGCCATTTTACATCTGCATTAGAAAACTACATTGACAGGGGTCATCAGCCAAACAACCCACATCCCTGGGGCAAAAGCCTTGACCCCCTCGAGCAGCACCTCCCTGGCTCCCCCTCATCCACAACACAAAAAGTAAAAGTGCCCGCAAAGCCCGGAGAGAAGCGCTGCCATAGCTGGGTTGCTGGCACCTCCTTACCTCCCACAGCCACCACCTCCTCCATCCATTGCCTCGGTGTCCACCAGTGCCTCCACCTCCGCCTCCACATCAAGATCCCCTTGCTGACGACCCATGACTGCTGGTGCTGCTGTCACCTCAAACACAGTGGAGACTGGAGACACTTCATCTCTTCCTCCACATCCACTATGGCTGCCTCCACCTTGTCTTCTTCCACCAGAATTGCAACAATGTGACTTCTCTATCCTATCCTACAGGGTTCCTATACTTTTCGCATCCTAGTTCTTGTAGATGTTCGTGAGAGGCAAGATGAAACTTCAAGATCATCTCAACATCATAGCATATTGCAACAAGCCCGTCCTCTCCTGCTACCTAGAGCTGGGGCAAGTTCAGATCAGTTTGTTTCTAGTTTGCTGCCAGCTTGAGCGATTGTTGGTCTATTAGTAATCCGAGTTTGTGAGTGAGATCCCAGTAATATATGAGTGATTCCTTCAGTGAAGTTACCCTTGTGCTACTGCCCTGTGAGTTCTCGGATTTGACGTGGCGCTATGTTTGGCGACTGAAATTCACTACGCTTAACAGTGGGACTGAATTTAAGAGTATTCTGTGTGCACTGTGCAGCAAACAAAATGGCCCTACTATTATTGTGCATTATATGCACAAAGGAATAGAGGATAAACACACTTACATGCATAGAGGATAAATTCATTGGACATCTCAGGTCAGAGACATTAGGTACAAAAATGACATTATATTGATTAAATCTTTCATAACAGTTGAAATGTATAAAGCTAGAGCATAGCGTTTTTTAAGTTGCCTTTGTAAAATTAGTGCCTCAAAGATAATCCATCATGTTTATAATATGCTATATGTGCTAGCCTAATAACAAGAATATA